>CM019178.2:50310748-50682412 GCA_009739505.2 Apolygus lucorum | reverse complement strand
AGGATGGAATCTATTTGAGTATTGAATCAATTTCGTTTTCATGTAAACAATATATCGTTTTTTTACTTTTGAGGTTACAATCCATTTCCTCTCCTAAGGAGTTGACGACTGAATATCGATAAGCAGATTGAATTTAATCGCACCATGTTCAGCCAGAGATTTTTTCAGAATTTTATCAATTTGGGTCTAATATCGATAAGGAGGAATGATGGCAAGTCGAGGGCATAATTAGATTGTATGAAGTAAGATGCTATGCGATTGAGAAATGCTGAGTTGTACGGAATTATTTGGTCATCATCGGGGGGCATTTACAACTATTTGACCTACGCTTGGATCCCTCTATTATGGATAGTATTAGTAATGATGTACACTAATTGTAGTGTGTGGCATAGAGGTGAGCATTCATAAATTGTGCACCGCACTTGTCACACTCTAAATCTAAGTAACATCAAGTTCATGAACCAATCGCTCAGTATTGTCATCAAAAAAAAAATAGTCCACATCTGGTGCAGAAATCCCGTACATGTAAGGCTTGCTCATGGGTTTCTCTCCTCTTCCCTCGAAACAAAATCCATTCCACAATATGCACACACGGTGTCAAAGAATGTGGCTCCATCATCAATGGGAGGTGTGTTCCTCTTTTTGGCAGGAGAAGGTGAACACAAATCAGTATGAGTCTGTTCATGTGCTACTTTCTCCTCTATTGAAGGAAAGTACTTCCCACAGTGGCCACACAAATTGGAAAACAAGGATTCATTTTCATCCAACGATGAAGGGGATGCAGGTCTTTTCATGTTTTCACTTCTACCCAGTCCACATCTCATTTCATGCTTTATCAATTCATTGGCACATTGGAATACCCTCTTACAGAAAGAACAGGCTCTTGAAATACCCGCCATCACGAAAGACAAAAATCAAAACTCTACCTTGCAAGCAAGAGAAAAAATCGAAATGAATTTGTTAGGTGAACAATTTGTGAGTTTCAATTTAGTTCAAATTGAGAAATGGACAAATTAAATTTTATCAAAGTTGATTAATCAGAAAAAAATTGGAAACTAAACAAAATTTCAAGAGAAAAATGCAAAATAAACTGAATTGAAATCAAACTAAAAAAAATTCTGTATGAAATGATTCACAAAAAGAAAAAAACAATCAAGTGATTGAGACAAAAAAAAGAATAATAACAAAATTTTCAACCAACGGATTGAAAAAGAAAAAACTTCAGAAAAGTAGCTATTAAACAAAAATTGTTTTAGAAAAACCAAAACAACAAAATAATTACGGAATTATTTACAAAATAGAGAAGAAAAAAACACAATCAACTGATTGAGGAAAAAGAAAGAATAATAACAAAATTTTCAACCAACGGATTGAAAAGAAAAAATTTCAGAAAAGTATTGAACGAAAATTGCTTTAAAAAACCAATAGATAAAGCGATAACAAAAATTTTTTTTGTTGATTTTTAAATGAAATTATTTGCAAAATAGAGAAAAAATAAAACACAATCAACTGATTGAGGAAAAAGAAAGAATAATAACAAAATTTTCAACCAACGGATTGAAAAGAAAAATTTTTTAGAAAAGTATTGAATTGAAACTGTAATTATGAATTTGAAACTAAAATTGTTTTAAAAAACCAATAACCAAAACCAAGACAAAAAAAATTAATTTTTATGAAATTACTTACAGAAAGAAAAAAATCACAATCAACTGATTGAGAGAAAAAAAAAGAATAGTAACAAAATTTTCAATCAACAGATTGAAAAGAAAAAATTACTTCAAAAAGTTGGCTAATAAACAAAAAATTGTTTTAAAAAACCCAGACAACAAAAAAAATAATTACGAAATTAATTTCAAAATAGAAAAAAAAAAACAATCAACTGATTGAGAACAAAAAAAAAACTTATCAAGGTCAAACTTGAACGAAAAAAAAAACCAATCAAGTGATTGGGGAAAAAAAAGAACTAATCAAGGTCAAACTTGATTTAAAAAAAGAGTGGGTTTTGGGGGAGAGGTAGACCTAAATTGCAAACCAGGAGGTAAACGAATGAGGTTTCTCACTTATCCCAGAGGAGCAGGGGACGATAGCTGAAGAGCGGGTCTGGAGCTGAAGAGCAGGTCTGGAGCTGAAGAGCAGGTCTAGAGCTGAAGATGAGAGCTGGAGTTTGAAGGAGAGCACTGGAAAACTAGTGAACACTACAAAAGCACGAGCAAGAGTGGGAGGAGGAGAGGAGGAGCAGCTCCTTATATACGGTGGGAATGGAGGGGGGTAGTTCCTTCGAGAAGGAATATATTCCATTGAGAAGTTATAAAATTCAGTTAAAAAGAATAACCCTAAAAATGCCTACTGAGAAGGAATACTTATTCACAAAGAAGTAATACATGAATAAAGTTTGAATGGGGGGGGGGGGGGTGGGGGGGGTGTTTGACTATAGGCATTGAGAAGGAATACAATTTCATTGAGAAGGTATAGAATTTCTGTTAAGAAAGATAAGCTTAAAAATTACCTACCTACTGAGAAGGAATACTAATTCACAGAAAAGTAATACAAGAAAAAAGTTTGAATTGGGGTGGAGTTTGACTTCAGGCATTGAGAAGGAATACAATTTCATTGAGAAGTGATAGAATTCTGTTAAGAAGGATAAGCTTAAAAATTACCTACCTATTGAGAAGGAATACAATTTCATTGAGAAGGTATAGAATTTCTGTTAAGAAAGATAAGCTTAAAAATTACCTACCTACTGAGAAGGAATACTAATTCACAGAAAAGTAATACAAGAAAAAAGTTTGAATTGGGGTGGAGTTTGACTTCAGGCATTGAGAAGGAATACAATTTCATTGAGAAGTGATAGAATTCTGTTAAGAAGGATAAGCTTAAAAATTACCTACCTATTGAGAAGGAATACAATTTCATTGAGAAGGTATAGAATTTCTGTTAAGAAGGATAAGCTTAAAAATTACCTACCTATTGAGAAGGAATACTTATTCACAGAGAAGTAATAGATGAATAAAGTTTGAATTGGGTTGGGGGTTGACTGAAGGTGCATTGAGAAGGAATACAATTTCATTGAGAAGCGATAGAATTCTGTTAAGAAGGATAACCTTAAAAATTACCTACCTATTGAGAAGGAATACTTATTCATAGAGTAGTAATATATGAATAAAGTTTGAATTGGGTTGGGGGTTGACTGAAGGTGCATCGAGAAGGAATACAATTTCATTGAGAAGCGATAGAATTATGTTAAGAAGGATAACCTTAAAAATTACCTACCTATTGAGAAGGAATACTTATTCATAGAGTAGTAATGCACAAATTAATTTCACCTTGGGGGTGGTGGGAAGGGGGAAGGGGGTGGTTGATCTTGGGTATATAAGGGGCTGCTCTTGGAGGCGGCTCTTCATTCTGCTCCTGCCTTTCAAGATGATCAACTCTCTCTCATCTCAACTCAACGCAGCCAACAACCAGAACAACGGAATCTGCCGTCTCTCAGACCTTCGCATTGGAGTTCCCTACGAAGTGGTCTCGTTTCAAAGATTGCAAAGTCGGTTTGGTGACACTATCGTGGCTTCATTGATCCCCATTGGCTGTCTTCAAGAAGCATCCATTAGAGTCTTCCTACCAAAACGGTTCAACGACGTACTCACCGAGGACGAAATTCAGAAGTACAACAACAAGGTCATCAGATCAGTCAACCTCATCTACAGAGGTCTTGTCAACCGACAGCACGACTTGCAATTTATGTGAAAGGTAAGTTATCATTTACCTCATTTAAATTATGAGTTTTATCCATATTCAACTATCGTAAATATAAATGTTTCATCGGAACTTTTCAGATGGCTTCTTCCAGTAAGCAGTGTTCACTTTGTGGTGCCAACTTTGTCACAGTAAGAGCATGCCAGCTCCACGAATTATCCTGCACTCGGGCCTCTCCACGGGAAAGATCGCCCAGTCCTGCTTCTCCATCAATGTGGGTTACAAATCACGAATTCTCAACGCCATCCACTGATGAAGAGGAGTATTCTGACCCCATGAATAAGGTAGATTCAGTTTCATAGATACTTTCAAGTACCAATTTTAATTTTAACTGCTTACTTACATAATTTTTATGGTTATTTTCCAGACGTATGCTGTGATGCCATCTTCCAGAGAATCGCCGCCCAGGAAGAAGATGAAAACTTACCGCCCATCTCCTACACCCTCGTTTGAAGACTACTCTGTCGTCGAATACCCATACCTTTCTCCCTCATACCTTCTTCTGCATCTACTACCTCCATCTCCGTCCGTTGATAGATACTCACCAGTACCAGAAGACGACCAGCCGCTATTGAACAACAGCTTAGATTCAGGGTTTCTTTCGTGGTGTTCCCAATGTTTAACTGACCACGAATACTAATTTTTCTATTCTATTTCATTGTATCGTTTATTCTTGAATTAAAATTTTTCATCGGTCCTTTCAAGGACCAACAAGTTCAATTTATACAAGAGAAGGAAAGACTGAATAAAAATAATTATTAAAAAAAGTGTGTGATTTCGTAAAGAATAAGTTTTTTCATCGGTCCTTTTGAAGACCAACATGTTAAATTTACATAAAAGAAGAGCTTAGTTGGAAATTCCAACGACCAAGAGGGTCGAACAATGTTACTAATTGAATCTTAATGGTAAAGAAATTAGTTGTACTTACCTTAGATCCTTTGAACTGTCCTTTTCAGGACAATAGATATTTCTCTTAGTTGTACTGACCTTGCTTTGAAACTTGTAGTAGAGATTGAAACATGATTACAAGGTAGGATAGATCGACCATAGTGCCATCTAGTTAACCTATCATGAAGCTCCATTCTCAACCTAGCTTAAATTATAGTTTTTACCTTATGGCATTGGTAGTTAGGGTGAGAATGAGGGGTGAGAGTGAGGGGGAGTTTGTGGGGTATATGGGGGAGTGTGTGGGGGTATGTATGGGGGAATATGTGCGGTAGGTGTGAGGGAGTATGGGTGAGTGTGTTAGGAAGTATGGGTGAGTGTATGAGGGAGTATGTGGGGTAGTGGGTAGGGGTAAGTATGGGGGAGTATGTGGGGTAAGTTTGGGCGAGTATGGGGGAATATGTGGGGGTAAATTTGGGGGGAGTACGTGGGAGTATGGGGGGATATATGGGGTACGTGTGGGGGAGTATGGGGAGTGATAGGAACGAGTCGGGGGGAGGGGGGGAGTGAGGAGTAAGGGGCGAAAGGCGTAAGGGGGGTAGAGGTTAGAGGCGGTAGGAGTAAAGGGGCGGCAGGAGGAGTATGGGGGCGGGAGAAGGGAGCGGAAGGAGTAAGGGGCGGGAGGAGTACGGGGGAGGGGAGGAATAAGGGGGCGGGAGGAGTATGGGTCGGGTGGAGTACGGGTCGGGAGGAGTACGGGTCGGGAGGAGTACGGGGCGGGAGGAGTACGGGGGCGGAGGAGTACGGGGGGTGGGAGGGGGCGGTGGCGCGAGGGGTCAGGGGGTGGGAGGGGGTGGTGGGGGGTAGGGGTCAAGGTCAAAAGGTCGTAGTATTAATAGTTATGGGGTAGAACATACATTCTTCCTCTACTATTAGTGTTTCGGGGTTAAATATATTATACATAAAATCCCAACTGTACGTGTATGTCGCCAATCATCTAGGAAACCCGGTTTCGATTCCAGAACGTGACATCAAAATTTTTTCTAATTCAATAAATTAAAAATAAATTTTGATGTTGACATTTTATATCATGGTATTACGGTTTTCTCTTCACATACCTACGATTTGTTTTTGGCTGCTTTTAGCAGGCTTTTCAGCTAGTTTCATATAAGTTCGCCCATCAGCACATGAAGAATTGGACTTTTTCCACACCGATGATAAAATACGTTTATTAATATAATTCAGTTTATATTGGTACGTATTTAAGCAAAACAAAACTCAACAGTTTCGTGAGTAAACACTTTAGCATATTGTTTTTAACCGTATGCTGGAGGTATGGGTATTTTCCCCTTTAAACAGCTATAAAATAATTACAAATAAAATTTTTGGCACCTGATGTGAAAATTAAATTAAATTTGATTTGAATTCACAAAACTTGAACTGTTCTACAAGGAACCTGCGATATCTCCAAGCAGAACTACAAAAGTTACTGACGCAGTTACTGACTTTTTTTGGAGGGCAAAAAGAAGATGGAGTTAGTTGACCGATCATCCTATCAATTTAAAAGGACCATTTTAGAGACGTAGAACGGAGTAAGAATTTCAACACGTGAATTGAGTAACTAAAGTCATGACTCAGGGTGAAAAAATCGTTAAAAAGTACCGTACTTGGTAGTTAACGACATCCATAAAACTCGATTTATTGCTTATTATCTAGAAGAAATTACGTAAGAATAGTTTCGATGTGTTTTTTAAAGGACGTCCTTTAAAGTAAGACTTTGGCGTCCTCGTCCGATTAATCTGGGGTGAAGGAGGACATCATTCAACGTAGAGAAAAAATAACCACACAAATCCGTTTTAGACCATTCTGAATGCAAATCTTCGAGAAACAAAACCATAGGTGTATGTATGTCTGTGTGTGTATGTGTAGGAACTTGAGGAAAAATGTTTTGAATCATACAGCTAATCCGTCTACGGCCGAAGAGAATTCACCAAACAGATCATGTAGATGCCTCGGAGGGTGACATCGCCGATGTAAACCACTCGTGACGGTGACATCGATTCAGATCGATCGCAGATTGGAACTTGCCTGGTATGGATGAGGGCCAAATGGTGTTTCTAACAGGCAGTGTGGTGACGTCGAAGCTCCGGCCTTTGACGGCAATGTTCACGTAGGGGGTCAACACTCCTCCCTCAAAAGGCGGAGCGGCGACGTCGAAACACCGGCCTCAACAAGCTCGTAGAGGGTGGTAGTTCAGGTGGTCAACCATCATCAGAGGCCGGCGTGGCGACGTTGAAACGCCGGCCTTTACAGGGCTGCGAAGGTAGAGGCTGGATATCCCTGAAGGGACCTTTTGTCCCCCACCCTCTCTACCACAGGAGTTTGATTCACTTGGTCGTTGTGGGGGGGGGGGGGGGGTTAAACCTCCTTTATTTCCCCTACTCTTATTATCTTCTTATTAGCGTCTTCCTATTACCATTTCTCCACCAAATTGAAGGAATTCTTGGGTGCAAAACGTGAAGGTGACAGTGCAGAAGTGGCTTTCAAGTAATGGAGCGAAGCGCATACGATGATGGCTGGTACCCTCTCTGAAGAAGTGTATTGAGCTACATGGAAAACCAAACACATATTTTGGAACATATCCTGAAAATGTATTGAAATATATATATTTTTCGAGTTTTAGCAGCAATTATAACCTTACTTTTTGGATACCCCTCGTATAAACAGTATACTAAGTACTTGGGAGCGCCACTCCAAAGCTAGTCCTCTAAACGTACCACCCAGCAGGGAAAAACATCCAAAATGTAGAACCCGTGTTAGTGTAGGTATCATAAATATTGTTTGAACGTAGGATTGTCGAATCAGGAGTACTTTCCGTGTACCTTCTCTCGCTAAAGGAAATTATGTTTATGGCGTTGAACTACCTAATGCATTTAGGGCCACTTATAAAACTGCGCTGTACTGAAGGTTCATTAATAATCCAGTTTCCGCGCAGTTGTGAACGATGAAAAGAGGGAAGAACCCTCTTCGAATTTAATTATCGGAGGTCGTTTATTATTAAAAAGTCGCCCGCCCGAAAGAGAAAAGGAAGATGCTTCAGATTGTTGGCGAACGGAGGGACAACATCCTCAAGTAAAGGGGCTTCGTCGGCAAATCCGCTGGAGCAACAGGAGCGGGTCGATCCGGGTAGAAGATCGCTGTCCTTCACTGGACACTGAGGGTACTCCAGAACTATGATGTATATTATAGTAGATGCTGCTACAGAGCTCAAGTTAAGACCTCTGGTCTGATTTAGATCTCTTAGATATCTCTTATCTGATTTAGAAAAAATGACAGATTGGTGCCTGGCGCATGGGATGAAAATAAATAAAACTAAAACTAAAGTGATGGTGCTTGGTCATTCAAAAGCGCTATCAAAAGTGAATTTGAATGACTTCCCTAAATTAATAATAGAAAGCACTCCCCTAGAATTCGTTGACTGTGCAACCAATCTCGGCATTATCTTGCAAAATACACTATCGTGGGACTTGCAAGTGACCAAAATGTGCAACTCCGTTTTTAGAGCCATCTACCAACTAAGAAGGATAGCTATAGATTTTCCTTGTAGCGTGCGCCAACAGTTAGTTCAATCACTAATTTTGCGTATTTTGGATTATGGGTGTGTTGCTCTCAGTGACTTAACTGGAGAAGATATCCGCCGGCTTCAGAGAGCACAGAACGCGGCTATAAGATTTATTTTTAGGATGCGAATGGATGAACACGTAACACCAAAATTTCGGCAATTAGGTTGGCTAAAGATAGCGGAAAAAAAAATTGGCACTTGAGATGATGATTTTCAAAATACTTAAATTTAAGCGCCCCGCATATTTATTTGAAAAACTAAGCTTTATGGCCGAAGTCCATGACAGAAACACCAGGAATAGGGGGAATATGATCCAAATGCCGATCCATCGCACTGCAATATTCGAGAGATCCTTCAATATTCAGGCAATAAAAGTACATAACGAGCACTCAAAATATTTCAATCTGGCACAAAAAACGGAGGAATTTAAAAAACAATTCGCAGCATTACTATTAGAAAAGTATGAGGAGAGCTGAGAACCTGCATAAATTATTATTTGGACATAATTAGATAAATGCTTTGTACCACAACAAACTATACTATATAAAAAATAATTACACGGAAAATAATAACTATGTTTAGTACCCATTAGAAACATATATATATTTGTATACAAATAAAAAAAATGTAATCATGCAAACATTTAATCAAGCAAACTTTGAGTTTAAATTAAATTAACTTCTAATTACACTAAAATTTTGTGAATGATGTTGAAGTATGAAGTATAATGTATTTGTTATCTTATTATTTTTATTTTTTTTTTTAATTTTCATAGAGGAACTGTATTATGTTTTTGTAGCCAGGGGGAATGGTAGAGAGGGCCTAATGGCCCTAATTCCCCCTGGTGGTAAAATAAAACAATCAATCAATCAATCTGGGTTTAGATCTATCTAAACTGAGATTCTCTATGAAGTTGAAGGTATCAGAGCAGCAGGAATTCTCTGGACTATTGGAACGGTTTCTAAGGAAGGCCGATTTCTCAATGAAGGAGGAGGTTTTAGGATATCTAGAGCCCATCACGACTCAAGTATCTTCGAAATCATCCCATCAAAATCGGTTTAGCGATCCAAGTGAGATTAAGTAGCAGTCAGACTCAGGCACTAACACAATTGACAAAATGTATAGTAAGGTTGATCCTGAATGTACGGATTTAACTATCATGTTTCTAATTTATTCCAAACTTGTGATTGTAACTTGATTGCGAATTGTCTACCTTCATTGTGATGGACATAATGGATCTGTCAGACGATGTATACAGGGTATTAACCCGTACGAGGGTTGGATTCTACGACTCAAGCCGAGCAAAAAGTGTATCCTAGCTTTTTAATGTACTCGTATTTTTTTTCGTGTTTTCGACCTAAAGTCATTAAAACGTCCATAACTCCCTTTGAGTAAAGTGGAATAATAAAATTGATTATTCCATTGGGAGGAACGTTAAAATTTCTTGCAGAACCAAATATATTCTTCAAATAATCGTCAAGCACATTTTGAGGAAGAAAAGTTAACCTGAAGAGTAAACTGTATCAAATCTCGGAAATTTTAGATTTTTTCAATTGTTTGAAAGCACTAGTGATCCTACTTGATTTTTTCCATTGCAACCCTAAACAAAAATGCCCAAAAACCCAGCCTTCCAATGGTTTATTTGAAATAAAAATTACAATCGAATTTAGGGGAGAATTTATGTTTGAACGCGGAAAACCGTGATTTTTCCAGAACGCTAATTTTGCTGAAAAAATTTGCGTTTTTCCGCGTTCAAACCTAAATTTTTGTGATAAGACTTTAAAAATAAAATTTACTAGGCCGTTGAAAAGCTTAGATTTTGTTTTAAAATTAACATGCAAAATGATGTTGCTTTAAAGTACGTTTCAATAACTAGTGATTTCCTAGATTCCGACAAGTTCAGTTCTCGAGTGGAGTTCTCAAAAAAACTTCTATCGGAATTAAAGCGATTGCAAATTCAATGCTCTTTCCCACGGTATTGTCTAATTTGATTTTCCTTCCTAAATTAAGGAAGTTTTGATAATTTTGCCGAAAATGCGAAAAACATTTTGTAAGTTGAATAAATCGAAGACATTTTTTGCTCGACTTGAATCCATTGTATGGAGGTAAAAAAACTTCTTCTCGAAAAGGCTCTAACACTGTCAAAATCTCGAAAAATATGTTTCTCGAGCAATTTTACAATCAAAATTGAAAATTTCAACCTCACGACTTATATTGAAGAAAATTGAATTTCTTTAGTAATTAAAGTATGATATGAATCAATAAATGTTCAACATGATAGGTAATGAGGAATTTCACCATGTCCTATTTTTGACCCCAAAATCGGATTCAGCACCTCGAAAAACCTCCTTTGGCAAACTTTCAGCCCGTACTTCCTAATTTACGAATAAACAAAACAGTGTAGAAAATATGAAAGTTTAAAAAAAAAAAAAAAAAAAAAAAAAACGGGAGGATTACGTCAACCGGGAATAGTTCATTTACGGCCGCATGAAGCGCGGAGATCGCGAAATCTATAGTCCTCAGACGCAACATTTCACAAAACCAGTAAAGATCGAAATCGAAAAACTGAAGGAAAAATAGAAAAAGCAAGATGGGGAAAATTAGGTTTCCCCTGTTTTTGTTCGATAACTTTCCTCTTAGATATCAAGATTTCGTCGTCCCAATGGGCAATACTGGGAGGAGACGGCGATCCGAACAGCCAATCAGCGAGTGTTTCCACGTCACGTTGAAGAGGTCCGTTTTCCCGGTTATTTTTTGAAATCATAAATTTTTATTGTCTCTCAAAATAACAGGAGACTTATTTTCCGAAATCAAGCCGATTTTCATCTATCCCACACCATTAACTATTCAGGAAAAATGCAAACAGAATTCGGTGAAATTCCTCATTATCTGAACCTCCCAAATATATGTCGATTTTTGAAAATCGAAGAATTCAATTGGTAAACGATCAGGTTTTGACGATAATTTGTTATATCACGATTTTGTCAGAGAATGATGTCTCTATAGTGCAGGGGCGCCAAAGCCGCGACTCATCTTGTCGATAAACTTTTAGCTTCCTAGTCTACCAAGGTAGCGGAAGCTTTGTTTTCACTTTTCAAGGTTGAAAAAAAAATGTTCCCCAAAATCAAAATTTCCACTCGCGTTTTACGTTTCAGACCTTTCTGAACAAATTTGGTTCCGTGTCTGTGTGTCTGTCATGAAATCCTTACCACAGCCATAACTTCAACAATTTTCACCCGATTTCGATGAAATTTTTAGGGGTTGTGCGGGTTGGCGTGTAGATAATCCCCAATGAAAATCATCACCACCTGATAGTAGCCACTGCGCATGCGCAAACGTGTATCTCCTCGTTACAGCTATATTTTTGGGTCTGTCACCAATAAATTCAAATTTGACCTTTCATAGCCTTCGAAAATGTATGCCAACATATACAGGGTGTTTCACGAAAAGGTTACACCCCCCTTCATTTTCGCAAAATACAGCGTAAAAAATTCCGACCAACGCAATTCTTCATGATTTTTTGTGAGGATCTCGGGAAAAAGACTTTTGCGCAAAAAGTTGCGCGCAATCGTGCGCAGTTGACACTAACTTCATTTTTTCAACAGGAACCCCCCATTCTTATTACAGATTCGGATTCTACGTCAAATTTCATGAAAAATTCATACCCACATCGATTTGTTTTATTGCGCGCAGCCTGGCTTTTTGAACGCTCTAAGTTGCGCAACTCCACAATTGCACAAACATTAGATTTTGGAGAACCCTTAGTGTGGCACATGTTTTTTCATCATTTTTTAACGCTGAATCACATGGTGTCATCCGTTTTTCAATTTGAATGGAATTTTTCAAAATAGCGATCAACAATTCGGTTGTTTTTAGTGAAAAAATCGCTCTTTTTAAATCGTTATGAGTTTTTAGGTAATTTTATTCAGTTCAAGCATGATCATGCTGTCAGTTTTTATTTCTAATTCCACCGTAGACGGCCCCAAGCCCGTGGTTCAAATGGAGGTGAGAAAATAAAAAATAAACGTGATTTCGACCTCAAAACTGATGTTTTCGTGAAAGAAATGTTAATTTTTCCTCTTAAATCTTGGTTTTTCTCAAAACGGATGACACCCTGTGATTCAGCGTTAAAAAATGATGAAAAAACATGTGCCACACTTAGGGTTCTCGAAAACCTAATTTTTGCGCAATTGTGGAGTTGCGCATCTTAGAGCGTTCAAAAAGCCAGGTTGCGCGCAATAAAACAAATCGATGTGGGTATGAATTTCTCATGAAATTTGACGTAGAATCCGAATCTGTAATAAGAAAGGGGGGGTCCCATTCGAAAAAATGAAGTTAGTGTCAATTGCGCACAATTGCGCGCAACTTTTTTGCGCAAAAGTATTTTTCCTGAGATCCTCACAGAAAATCATGAAGAATTGCGTTGGTCGGAATTTTTCACGTTGTATTTTGCGGAAATGAAGGGGGGTGTAACCTTTTCGTGAAACACCCTGTATTTTGCGACCTTGGGCTGTCAGCTTGACACCAGGGAGGGGAGCCTCTTTCGTTATATTAGTTGTTGGTAATTTTGGAAAGCTGTTCAGTTTCTGGACTGTCAAGAATACCCCAAGGACCTTGCTAAGTTCAATGTTATTGGTTGGGGCGCTAATCTGGGATCAAATGTGGGAAACTGTTTGGTTAATTTCGGTGGAAACCGCTGGTTATAAATTTATGTGGCTGGTATTCTAAGGGATCTGCAGGGATTATTTTCCGTGTTTCAATTTGGAACTAACTTGGAACTCATAAATAAATCCCACAACGTCTCTACGGCGAACTGGCCAATCGAGGACCGCAGCTTCGAAGAAATCATTAAGTATGCTTCTTTAAATTTCATCACGTTCAGTCAAAGACAATGACAAGCTTCGAAGAGGTGATTCTATTCAAAATATACAGGTAACTGGAGAGGCCAGGTGGGAGTATTATGGTCTCTGATGACGCGGAGGTTGTGAGGAGCGGCTTACCAGCGTGGGAGTAGCCCCGTCGCCCCATCTCGACAGCTCTTGAGGGCCTATTACTGCCTTTACTACATTCACTTGGCCGTTCCAACCTGTGCTCTCCCCATCCATCGACATTTTGTTCTTTTCGAAGAGGCAACGACAAAGATTATTACCGGGAATGCCGTCACCTCTTCCCGCTCCCTTTTTAAGGGGTTCTTTTCTGTTCCGGGGAAAACACCGTTCCGCACTCAAGCAGAGAGAAGTGTCCAGTCATGAGAGATTTGGTCACCCGCCCCATTGATGTCGCAATGGTTCTTTTTTCACGCGAGAGTGGGCAGAAAAGGTGAACCTAGCGCTACAGTTCAATGTTGATGTTTAAATCAGGAATTACGTCGACGTTCTAATATTTCAACTTCTCGACCAAGGCCTCCAGAATGTAGAATAAAGTCAACTGATATGCTTTCTCACGTTCGTTTCAAAGAGACTCATTTTCCTCCGAATCAAAAATGTCAGTGCGAATTGTGGAAAGAATTGAGATATTGCAGGAAAGTCAAAAACATCCGTATAATTTCTTAAAAGTCAGAACATTTTTGAGATAGTTACCGCAATCTTGTAAGTTCAGGAAGGTAAGAAGCACGGTTTTTGTGCAGGTTAGCCGATTGATTATTGATTTCGATCCGATCTGAACTGTTCGTAACAAGGAGTTCGTAACACACGTGAAATGGAGGAGGATACAAAGTTTTTCACTCAATATTTTTATGATGCGGAGGCAAATCAACCTAAAATACGAGGTGATTTTGACATGTATATGGCGGGTGATCATTGCTAAATCTCTAATTCAAATTCATTGTATAAAAACATACATGTGTTCCTTTAAACTTCGGAACAAATTGTGAAATTTGCAAAAAATAATAATTGGTATTTCATCCTCAAAAATCATCAAATTGGAAGTAAGGATTAACATAAATACCATACAGATTTCAAAAATCCCAATTCATATTTCATAATTGAAAAAATTACAATTTATTTGGAAGGAAATTTAGGAAACATTTAAACCGCAATAATGGAGTTCTTGCTAGGGATGTGACATCGATATCGATAATATCGAAACATCGATGTTTTTGATACATCGATGATTCGGTCTGATGTTATTGAACATCGTTTGATAAATATGATTTACTAGGTACTGCAAGAAAACTAGAAAAAATCCAAACACCAGACCAGATACTTCATTGACTTTATTCGGAATTAAAACAACACCTCATACCTTTCATTCATCATTTTATATAACAAGAAAATTACTGGAAAGCAATAGGAAAATGCTTGCATACGAGTCTTCAACACAGTGAGTCTATTTTATTAATTGGTCGCGTGAGCATGACTTGCTTAGTTTTCGTGACGATTTTTCAGTTCATGTGCCAAAGCACAGACATGAAAATGTCAACAAAAAAAATGGTATGCCGACTGTGTAAATGCATAACCTTGTAAGAGACCGATCATCGCTAACTTACAAGTTTTTAAATTCACATCAGGAAGGTTTCAAGCGTTATTAAGTGCAAGTCATCACAGAGAAAAACGTATGACTAACTCTCTTTTAGGTTTATTATTTTCAATAATCGATCAATGGGATCGAGCAAAAAAAAAAAAAAATACCTCCCCTGAATGAACTTTATGAATCCATCAAGAAAAAAATGTAACCCCCCCCCCCCCTTCAAAATTTGTTGGTTTACGTTTCAAGGTACGTAGAATACGTAATCGAATAAAAATTTTGTCGTTCCTTAGTCACCATGGACCGATTTTGATGAAATTTGGTATATCGCTCCCTATGAGATGTTAAGGGTTGGACTTACATTAAATCAGAAACACGAGTGTGGATTGGAAAAGGCTACTCATTGAACAAAATCGGCCGAATCGTAAAAATTCTAGCTGATTATGCGTTCATTGTTCGTTTAATTGAAATGAGTTTTGTGTTGCACTCAGTTGTGCGACAACTGAAAGGGGGTTTCAGTCGGTCGCCGGTCGTTCCTCGTTCCGTGTTAGTATTTCCGTAAATTACAGGGGCACAAACTTTACAAGTTGTACCTACAATTGAAGCTTTCTAAGGTTTTTGAAATTCATTAGTGCAGCAGTCTAGAGAATTGAAAAACTAAAAGATTGCCAGTGGAATCATTAAAATCGAACAATAATTTTTCTCTGGCAATTATTGTTCGATTACAATGATTCCAGCTCCATGATTTAATTCTCTAAACTGCTGCACTAAATCATTTCCAAAATCCTTTAAAATTTCAAATTTAGGTACAAACCCGGAACAAGGATCAAACGGCGGCCGACCGATATCGATATCATTGCTAATAGGGTCAGTGGAAGAGCCGCATTTTATACAGAAAGTAAATTAATAAACCATTGTGTAACGAAATTTTGCATTTTGACTGTCGATATATTTCGGAATTTCCCTATTCACGTTAAAATTCAAGTTTAAATGACCCTCACGTGTGCTCTTGTATTCTGGTTTGTTCTTTGCAAATCTAAACAGCGGGACGTATGTCCGTTTCTCTTTTTCCTAAATGACAATGTTCCGGATACAAATGAATGCTGCGTTCTAATTTCAAAGACTTCTCCTTCATTGTAAGAGATTCACCTTTGTGAGAGCAGAATATTCCTGTCCGAAGAACGGAACAATAATAATACACGACAACATTCGGTGAAGTCCCAGGAAAGGCAGTTGTACGGAAATTCAACCTGTGATGGTTGTTTACTTTATGGTTAAATCCCTACTTCACAGATCGTAGAAATTACTAATAGAATAGGGAAAGTAGAAGACGTGAAAGACCAAATAGGATAGACAGAAATGACCAAATTACTGAAGTTCCTAAGAAGACTTTAATGACCGAATGGAATACAATAGACTTAGAAATTACCAAAGCTGTTAAATCTTGAATATAGTTTGTCGATACTTCAAACGAATACAAGCGCATATATGCGACAATATATCCTCGCTCCTCTGCCATAACCACGAAACTTAAAAACTATCCTCTGCCAAAACCGCGAAACTGAAAATTTATTGTTTTTCAGTAGCGGCTTCCAAACTTGCTCCGTAACTTTATCGTTATGGATTATCAATACTTCGATTGTTGCACTGTTTTCCTTACTTTACAACATGACAGAATAAGTATAAATAGGTTTCACCCCATCAAATCATCATGAACAACCTAGATGACCTCACAATGTCTTAATAAACGCAGGTTCGTGGTTTTGGTGGAGTGGGTCCGCAAACGGGAGATCCTTGCAATAGCCATAAATTCTACAACTTCCATCCGAATTCGATGAAATATCCAGGGATTGTTCGGATTGGGGTGTAGGTGGTCCCCTACGAGTTTCATAATCCCCGGTTTGATAGTATCCTCCGCGCATGCGCAAAAGAGAAATCCTTGAAACAGCCTTGAAATGAGGAATTTCATCATGTCGGAATTTTTCAATTTTGACCCCAAAATCGGATTCAGCACCTCGAAAAACCCCCTACTACGGCAAACTTTCAGCCCGTACTTCCTAGTTTATGAATAAACAAAACAGTGTAGAAAATATCAACGTTTAAAAAACCGGGAGGATGACGTCAACCAGAAATAGTTCATGTAAGGCCGCTTGGAGCGCTCAAATCGTGAATTATAATCCTTGGAGGCAACATTTCACAAAACCAGTAAAGATCGAAATCGAAGAACTAAAGATAAAAAATATAAAAAGTAAGATTTAATCCGTTTTCCCGGTTATTTTTGAAATAATACATTTTGAATGTCTCCCAAAAATAACAGGGGACTTATTTTCCAAAATCAACCCGATTTTCATCTATCCCACACCATTAACTATTCAGGAAAAATGCAAACAGAATTTGGTAAAATTCTTCATTCTACAATGTCCTTCCGAAGTTGAAGATATTTTTAGAGATTATTCGGATTGGGGTGTAGACGGTCCCCTACGAGTTTCATCATCCCCGGATTGATAGTAACCACTGCGCATGCGCAAACGTGACATCCTAGTTACAGCCATAAATTCTACAATGTTCATCCGAATTTGAAGAAATTTTCAGGGATTGTTCGGGTTGGGACGTAGATGGTCCCCTATGATATTCACAGCCCCTGGATTGATAGTAATCTACTATGAAACGAATGTAATGAACAATAGCATAGTAATAGTCCATAAATTCACAGTAAGTATACATTTTATTCTTACTATAGAGAGTGGGCTGAGGAAGAATTGAGTCAACACATTGGTTTTAAAATAATAATACAATGGTTATTGAAAAATCATTTCTAGTTTTCACGAAACTGTCTATTGTTCCCGAGGTTACTACGCAGCAATCGCGAATCTCGTGCTTGTGATGATGAGGACAACGCCAAACTCACGAATCTGTCAGATTCGCGAGAATGCAGAGGAGATAAACATTTTTCAGCAGATTCGTGGAATAGATGCCTCTCAAATAACCACATTCTAGTGGAGTTAGAGAGTTGACATTTCTGGAAGAGATAATTGACCAATGTCACTACTTAAAGTGATACTTAGCCCAATTTTCGAATTTTTGCAGTTTCGCGGTTTTGGCAGAGGATAGTTTCAAAATTTGGTGGTTTAGGTAGAGGAGCGACGATATTGTCTTCTCTCCCAACTAGACTCCACCTGCGTCCTCAATAGATACTTTATAGAATAACACCAATATTTCATCTTTACACATAATATGATCGAGAGTACGAAAGGAAAATCGAGGTCAAGGTTAGTGTATCCACGAGGTCGGGAGAGTATGGAAGTAGTGCGATGGTATGTCGGCGAGAGGGTTTCCACTCCCTTCTTCACCGTATTGTTCATTTCACGCGTTCCTTATCTGACAGCCGCCGCGGGGTCCTATGACGTCACGAAAGGAACATCTCTAGGCACGTCCTAACGGGTCAAAAACGTCGGGAGAAATTTCCCCCTCTCCTTTCTCACTTCTGACGAAGGATATTACCAACTTCTCCCCGATTCTCTCAGGAAGTTGGCAAGAGATTCCCGCCATCAATATTCAGTTAAAACGCCAACTTCCTCGGAACCAAAATTGATTTGCGTGGTCCGTTTGGAAGACTGGTATTGGCAGACACTTCGGTTGGAAACTTGAAGTAGATCGTGGATCTGACCGTAGTCAGTACAAAGAGGGAGGTTATTTCAACCCTTGGCATACTATGAGATTGTATATAGACCGGTCTCGTGGAATTCCAATAAAATACATTGGAAAAAAGAAGGAATGACACAATTTTTCTCTCCAAAACTTGAAGGCCCTTTTTTAATTATGGCTTTGGCCTTTATTTGCCATTAACCAATGTGCGATACCACATATGTTATATTCATAATTTACCTAAATAAACTTCAGCCCTAAGTCATCCAACTGCAAAAACCACAACACCAGGGTCATTCCCCGGGACACTGGGGCTTCCCCAGGTCCCATGTGGGGAACTTAGTATACAGGGTGTAAGTCTAACTGGTCTGCCATACGGTACCAGTCGATTCTACAACTAATTTGAGATTGAAAAAATGCAAGGTTTCCAAAATTACGTAAAATTCTCTTTTTAGAGGACGTTTTCATGTTTCAAACCTTGACTCAAAAAAAAGTTAAGGCATCTATCCGATAGGAAATTTAATGCTCTTTCCAACGTTATCCTCAAATTGTAATTTACACAAGCAAGTTAAAGGAGTTATGACCGATTTAATGACATAAGGTCAAAATCACGAAAAAAAAAGTTTGAAGTTAAAATAACTCGAAAACGAAGGGTTTAAACGAAAATTGCTGAGGGACATTTTTTGTTGCAAATTAGTTGTAGAATCGACTGGTACCGTAT
Organism: Apolygus lucorum; assembly: GCA_009739505.2. Taxonomy (NCBI): domain Eukaryota; kingdom Metazoa; phylum Arthropoda; class Insecta; order Hemiptera; family Miridae; genus Apolygus; species Apolygus lucorum. Next base: position 50,663,321 of record CM019178.2, on the reverse strand, counting down.
GGCAGACCAGTTAGGCTTACACCCTGTATAGGGCCCTGGCCCTCAAGGGCCAGGTATACAGTAGTAGCATGGAATAAGTATCCTTCTTACAAGTCTCTTTCTTTCTTACAAGTCTTCTTTTCTTCTTATAAGTATACTTCTTCCATGGTAGAAGTTGTAAGACCTAGAGCCTGTTACTCTACCCAAACTCTTGTCTTATTACTCGAACACCTTGCCAAAAACCTATACATCAATTTGGTCAGTATTTTAAATCTCCATAACCTCCTTACCCTTACAATTTTCAACTTGACGAGCTGGCATAAGCATAGCACTAAGCGGAATATTGCATCCTTCCATTAAATGTTGTAAACTTCCTCAACTTGACGGGCTGGCATAAGCATAGTGTCAGGCACCAAGCGGAATTTACTCAGAACAAAAATCCAATATACCTTCAACTTGACGGGCTGACATAAGCATAGTGTCAGGCACCAAGGAGAAGGTATATGGGTCATTTCAAAATTTGGGGTTATTTTGTCCTCGAACTTTTCCATAAATTATTGTTGAAGTTTTTATGTTTTTTCTCCCGTAAACGTCCTTTGTTTTGGCCACTGAGACAGATCCTGAAGTGGGCGCACACTTTATCAAGTAGTTTCAAATTTATAGAATTTTGAATTTTTTTCCATAATTTCGACTTTGTAGGGAGAGAGAAAACCAAGTGTGAGTTGAACTCATGAAACCTTTTTATTCCTTCAAAATACGAGAACCTTAGTTTAGGAGTCTCTTTTACTTATCGCAATCACAGTCCGAAGCTATAATCTAGGTACATCAGAATTATCAGATTCTTCAAGTCTTTCAATCAGTCTAATCTTTCGTAAAATGTGGGTTAAGGAAAAGTCAGAATTAAATGACCCAGCGGTGTAAATAGTTCAGGTAACTCTTAAAAATGTAAACGGCTTTGAAAAAAAAAACTTCTCTCCCTGCAATTCCATCTCTCTTCCTACAAACCAGCCTCTTCCCAGAAGTTGTAGGTAGAGAGGTTGTAGGGAGAGAGATTTGTGAGGTTATCACTCTCTACTGGCCTAACCATTATTGATTCTGAACGTTAGAAAAAATACATAACACTATGGCATTCATAATTGTAATTTGAGTTTAATTAAACTTAGTTGAACACTTACCCTGATGAGTGAGGTGGTTGTAGGGAGAGAGAAAGTATTTACCTACTCTCAAAGCTTCAACACTTCACAACATAACCCACACAACTAGGAGCTTGGAAATTCAACAAACTTCAGTAGCTTCGGAAGCCACTGTTTGTATACTGAAGTAGCAGTGTTCACTTTTGTTTTTCATGACACAAAATAATCGTTTTCCAGGAGTGGGCAGGCATTTCAAACAAATTGTAGGGAGAGAGAATAAAACCTTGTGATAGCATCAAAACATAGCAAAAACCCTTCCAATTCATGGGATTTTCGTTCGTTTCTAATTTATTCCTGAAGAGGAGAGTATCCTGGACCAATAACGTGTTTTACTTAAATTAAAATATGAATATAGAGTTCTCCAAAAATTTTCAAAGTTCCCAACCTACCCTCTGTGACAGGTGTAGGGAGAGAGAATTGGGATCATTAATGATTTTTAATTATCTGAGTTAATTAATTAGTGAAATTCATTCTATGTGATCTTTGTAGACACCAACCTGCTGTATCTCCCTGAAAAAATTCTGAATTTCCAAGACAAATAGAGTGTTCACAAAAGCTGCGTGACAAGAAATAACCCCAAATTTTGAAATGACCCATATCCTCCGAACCTTCAGCAAATCGGGGCAGGAACTTCCTGGTACCTACCGTCAGCTAAATTCCTACCTATACCGAGCCCATCTTATAAACCAAACAAAAAGTACCTATACATAACATAATTTAGAATATAGGGAAACTATAAAGTAAGGCTAATATCCAGCTCTTACAACCAGCATCATACATATATAAATATTCCTGTTGCATATATTTTTCGGTCGCATATATTTTTCGGTCTGTATTATTGTTATCAATGAGTACGGCTGGTTTAATTCACGGACGATTAAATTGAAGAGTGATTGTCGTTGAACTTCAAGCGCAGAGCAAATCAATAATAGGTGTTCCACGGTTTCCACTTCGGCGTTGCAAAATCGACAGGCGTCATCGTTTAATTTTCCAATTTTATACAAATGTGATCGTATGTTTGCTGTTCCACATCGAATACGTGAGAGGCATTTGTAAAATTGTTTAGATTTTCCCTGTATGTGATGAAACCAGGGGTGTCTGGTTGGTTCGGGAAACATAAGAACTTAGTTGTGGCCAGCACGGTGATTGGCGTAGATCTGTTTCCATTCAGTTTGAGCTGTAGTATTCAAATGTTGATTCAAATCTGGTTCAATTATTGCTTGTGGTTCATTTATGGCTACCTTCGCAATCCTGTCAGCATTTTCATTTCCACTAATACCTATATGGCCCTTAACCCAAAAGAAATGTACAGATCTTCCCATTTCTCCAAGTTTCCCCACTTCACTCAATATCTTCTTTTTTAGTACACCAATTGAGGATCCTGGTCCAAAGTTCTTCAATCTCGTAAGTGCACTGAAAGAGTCCAAAATGATTACATTAATATTGTAATTACTAGTACAGGTAGAGATGTATTTCAGCGCGAAGAGGAGGGCATACATCTCAGCAGAGTATATAGATGAATGATCCCATAATCGTGTGCTCCCGGAAATGCGGCAAGTCTCGTCGGAATATGAGCAAGCAGTGCCCTTCAGACTAACAACATTTCTGATGGCATGATACACATTTATTGACTAGCAAACTATGCAACAAGCAAATCACCAGTAAAAAAATAATGATAAATATTGGTTCATATTCTGGTTATTATTGAAAATGGAGTAAAGTAAAACGAAGACTATTTCCACGAAAGTAATGAGTTACAACGTTAAATCAATTTCGACGGTTAGGTCATCATCAGTAACAAACAAGAACTGTTCTAGAAATACGCACGATTTTCTGCTGGACTTCGTTTTTATTGACACAACTTCGTCGCGAGTGATATAATTCGCTCTGAATTGTAACTCCAAAATGTGCAAAAACACTTTCTCCCCACCTCCCACTGCAACTTCTTCATAAATTCTGGCACTGGCCAAACATCTCAAGGTTATGGCTTCCTCAGTTTTGTTTCTTTTTTGCCTCTCCAGGTGCGATGAGTTGTATTAAATATTCAAAATCAGGTTTGGGCAAGAAAGCAAAATTGATGAATAGTTCACCGTCCAAGATCAGCCCTAAGATCAAGACTCTCTTTGCCTCGGCATACTTCTTTCTCTTCTTCCTTCACTGGCAGCCATGACAAAAACAGCAGCAGCGATGTCAACCTTTTCTTCATTCATTTGGAGAGCGACTGTTTCCAAATCTCCCTCTAGAGCGTAAACCTAAAAAGTGAGCAATTTCTTTTGAGCAACCTCCATCAAGTAATGTTGCTCACGAAAAGGAATAGGTGCCACAATTAGAACTGAAGAGTTGTTAATCCAGTGATTTTTACAGACAGTGCATTACAGAAAGCGTATTATGCCGGGAAAATGCTATGTCATTCTTAGAAATATTATTGATAAAATCAACCACATACGAGAATCCCAGGTACATGTTGACCGCCTGTGTAAGAGCTCAAGCAGGAGTCGCAGGAAATGAGCGTGCAGACTCGACAGCTCGGTGAGCAGTGGCGAATGGTGAAATCCTCAACACCTCAAGGAAGATGCAAGAAAATATGTTGGGAGAATTGGAAGAAGAGGTAATACAGGGAAACAACCCAATTCTCTCAGAAGATACATTTTCTCAACTCACCTCGTTTGCTCAACACACCACACCTCCTCATCCAACCATCTCTCACCAGAAATTTTTTGCAAATAATAAGGTTGAGGCTAGATGAAGGACTGACGGGAGCTTTCCTAAACCGTGTTGGTGTTGAAAGAAATCCAATTGGGAAGGTTTTTACGAGTCAGATGAAGTTGAGCACGTTATTATGTTATGTTTGAAACATCAATGAACAAAACAGCACTTCTTTGACACACTGACTGAAATTCCCCGATCTCGCAATTTCAACACCACCATGAACAACGAGAGAATATTGGAAACATTATCAAGATTTGTAGTAGAAGCGAAAAATCATGATTTGAAAACAACAAACCCCAACCTATGTTTTTGTTAAATTTTTATATCCTTCACCTATATAGTGCTGAAAAGTATACGAAAGTATGCCTCCAATTGAAGGTTTAGTGGTGACGTACAATAAAGAATTTAAAAACGTCTGCCAAGGGGGTGTGGCAGCTTCCTTGTATCCATAACCCGATTGTATAGATGATCCGATGCATAGTAGTTAATCTCAAAACTTCAATCTCTAAGAACGTTCCACCACCCTCATAGGGGACCACCCACACGCTAATCTGAACAATCCAGAGAAATTTCGTCGAAATCGGATAGTTGGAGGTTATGGCTGTTATAAGGAATTCACGTTCGCGCATGCGCAGCGGCTACTATCGTTTCGGGGGTAATAATTTTCATCGAAATCGGATAGAAAGTGTGGAAGTTATGGCAGTTTCGCATGCGGAGTGGCTACTTTCAGTCAGGGGGTGATGATGTTCATAAAGAACCGTCTACACGCCAACCCGCACAATCCCTGAAAACTTCATCGAAATTGGGTGAGAATTGTAGAAATTATGGCTGTGGCAAGGATTTCATGACAGACACACGGACATACAGACAGGCAGACACGGAACCAAAATTGTTCAAAAAGGTCAGACGTAAAACGCGAGTGAAAATTTCGATTTTGGAGAACTTTTTTCTCAAAGCTTCCGCTACCTTGGTAGACTCGGAAGCAAAAATTAATTCGTAAAGCATATTGGCATGTGTTTCCAGGCGACATTTCTAGAGTAATTTACTGTCGATATTTGTGGCTGGAGTAAAGAGTTCTGTGTTCAACTTATGCCCTAAAACGCATGAAATTATGAATATGATTCCATTGATCATAATCGATATCATTTCCACACGAATAGCTCAATAAGTCGAGAAGTTTCTTCGAGAGGTGTCTGTGGGTGGACGTAGCCGACGATTCTTTCTAGCATAACATGAGCGCGTTGGGAGTCAAAAAGGAGTTTATCTATAAAATACATCACTAGAATGAATTCGAATAAAACTCGTTCCGATCGAAAAAGAGTGAAACGGAACACCGTCCACGAATCCTTTCTTAATCATCGATCATGATTGGATTTGGGCCGCCACTTCCCCTAATGCACTTATCCGCCGTCTCTCTCACCGCCGGATTCAGCTCCATCGGGCAATCGACAGGTTGTCGTTTTGGTTGACTCGACCCCCCTGAAAGGGAAGGAAGAATGGATCTTTCCACGATTCATCGTCCGTCTGAAGAATGAAAGATTTCATTCCAACAAGAATACGCTGTTTGGGAACATCGTGGGGAAGACTGTTGGTTAAAACTGAGGACTCGTCTATAAGGTGCAGATCGGCGCGCTTCATGTGTTTTTGTTCCTTCGTCAATACATTGAAAAAAGTTGGCAATTCGGCAAAAACGAATAGAAATTTCTTGATCTAAAACATATTTAAAAATGGACCTCAGATAAAGATACTTACAGATACGCGAATGGGGCTCTATAATTTGTTGGGGGCTGCTAGAGATGTTATTATAGAGGGTGTGTCATGTTAACCCTCAATGGACAGATTGGAGCATGTTGGAGCCAGTGGGGTAACTGATTGTAAGTAGGTACTCAGGAAGCCCTACCTACATGTACCTATTACTGGTTATCCTAGGTGATCTGAATTAGATGATATTGATAGATAATTCGAAGGACCACCCCCTTTTGAATCTAGGGAGAACAGATACCTATGTGAAAAGTGATAAGAGAGATTAGATGTGAAGGGTGATAAGGTGATAAGAGCCAGAAAAGAGTTAGACTTAGAAAAATAGGTAATATATTCAGAAACACTACGTGCTGAAGAAGGTGCAAATAACAGGTAGAAATGGATAAGAGATTGGTGCTACCTATTCCTATCTACCTACTCTTAAAAGTGGCCACTGTAGAAAGATGAAGAGAAATTGCAAGGTTGTTGTTATGCATGCATGTCTCACCCACTTGGGTGTTCAAATGTTGTTATTACAATGAAAGTTGCTGTTCTTATTTATACTGGGGAAGGTGAAAGTTTATAAGATGAAAGGGTTTACAGAAGAAGTTCCTTGACGTGTAGATACGTGCGTAGGTGCGTGTTCCAGATCCAAAGATAGCAACAGGTTGCAGTGATGAAGAGGGGGGGTGCGGGTCATGCAAAATTATAGGTATTTAATTACCCAACTTACAGGTGATCTCAGAAGGGCGTGAGTACCTGATGACAGTTTGCATACCAAGACGGAGATTGAGTATGATGTGGGATCCAACAGCAGGAGCAGAGTGCCCATCCAGGTGATAAGCTTCAGAAAAACCGGGTGCCAAAGCCGGTGTAGAGCATGCCATGAGCGGTGAGATACGAATCACACGATAAATACGGAAAGCTAGCGCTAGCACTTTATGTTACAAGGTTGTGCGATATAGGTGATCGCCACAACAGATCGCGACGTCGCGGACAAGAGAAAAAAGGCAGGTACATGGAGAATTATACATTTTTCAAAGTTGAAAGGCAAGAGGCAAACGAACAGGAGAGAAGCTGGTGTAACACAAGGACGAAAAAATGGCTGCGGTGACGTCACATTTCAGCCCCAAACCCAACTGAGGCACAATCACGCACTGATCACTGATTATATTGATATGCTGCCCAGCATTGCATAATAATATAAGGAAAATATACATGCATTGATATTTATGCATAAGAGCATTAAAAGAAAGATACAAGACAAAACAACCATGCACAGAGAAGGAATAGAATGCAAGTGATGGTAGCACATCAGACATAGGCTCGGAAATACACGTATCCTTATTCACCCATTCCTAATCAGGAGTAACTGTGATAAGAAGACAGTGATAAAGACAATAATAATGGTTTTGTGCCTAGTTAGTGTGGTGTTTGTGAATTTAGTGCATTTTCGAGGATATTTCCTCCCCTTTTTCTGAAGTGAGTCGAAAATACGATTCAGGCGTAAACAGAGCAACTCAGTGCCGCTTGCCTTTTTTTCGCGATTCTCACAATTATTTTCGAACTTCAATGCATCCCCCATACTTGTTTACTCTTTTCAAGGATTCAAAAACACTTTAATTATTACAGAAACTCAATTTCCTTAAACTAACCACAAAAACTGTGAATTAGAAGTCCGAAACCTTCTGGTTAGTTATACCTACTCATTATGATAGTTTCCGCCGTCTTGCTAGCTATGTGTTCAAATCCGTGACAAATCGAGAGAAATTTATTAACATAGGTACCAATTTTTAGGACGTCCCACAGTAAGACTTGGGCGTCCTTATGCGGTTGATCTGGGGAAAAGTTGGACAACACTCAACAGAAAAAATAACCACACACTAATACGTTTTAGACCATTCCGAATCCAAATCCGCGAAAAAACATAGATGAATGTCTGTGTGTGTATGTATATGATGGAGATGGGATAACTCTTATTCAATTCTCTGGTATTTCCTCTTCTTCCAGTTGGTTGTCAGGATCATAAATCACTCGCGTATAAAGAAACAACTGTATTCTACAATAACTTGGTTCAAAACGGATTATAAATCGATTACATAGCTCTAGACCGCCGAAACTCCCCTTGAGGTCAGTTCACTCGTCCTGAACCCGACTGAAGATTGAAGAAGTATCTAGGGAGAACCCAGGGTCCTCACCACTCTTCTTCCAGGGTGCTTGGCATGACGATCCCTACTGGGGATAGGTCTGCCTATCTGGGGGGCGGCTACATATATATGAGTGTGCGACAAAATCATGTACATCTTGCCCAGACCTTAGTTCTCAACCGATTTTCGTGGTTCTCTTTTTGTTCAACGCGGAAATCTAACTAGTTGTGCACAACGTCGCCGGAAATTCGAATTCTGCATTTTAAGGGGGGGAAAGGGGGATGTATTGCTTTAAAAAACGTGGTTTTCGGGCGTAATCTTGTGTACTCTGCCAAAGCCTCAATATCCAACAGAATTGCGCGTTTCTTTTTTTGTTCGACTCAGATAACTTCCGAGTAACACATTATTTCACCAGAGTATCGAAATTGGCATGGTGGGGGGATAATATTCACAAAATATCCGATTTTTCACTATTTCAGTTCCTTTTTAGCTCTCTAATTGTACCCAAGCTTTGAAATTGGTGGGGAATAATTAACATAACTCTGGATTTTCATGAATTATTCTTTGTACGACCTTGGAACTAATTAGTGGTGCCACCATGGTGCCAGGACACCAGAGACCACGTATTTCGTGGGTTTTTGTGTGATTCACCTTGAATACGGATGTGAACTTCTACGGACTGCCTACCAAAACTAATTGATGAATGTTCAACGATACGTCGTAAGACCGCTTTAGTGCCAGACTGGCACCACTGGTGGTGGGGGGGAAGAGAGAGAGAGAGAATTCGAATTTACATGTTGGGTATCGTAGATCATGGATTTTAAAATGTTGTTCAAATTCGAGGCTTCCATGCCGAAGCGAAACAGTTTTATCGCTTACCATCTGGTTTAAATTGACCGAATGCTTATCCAATGGGACGTCCCCTGTAATGCATGCATTACTTAACAATAATGTCTATGGCCTAAGGTCGAAAACACGGAAAAAACTTGAAAATAAAATAAATTGGGTTTTTATGGAGTGAAAAGAATGTTATAGGACACTTTCTTACTTTTATTAGTTAGTAGTCGTTAGTAGAAATGATTCCTGAAGTTTTGGGGTGCATGGACACCCTGTGAGCTAAGTACATCATTTGAAGGCTACATGGGAAGAACGCACCATGTCCCATTTTGTAAACTTTTCAGGAAATAATTTTTTCCGGCAAAAACCCAATGTTAGTTCGAATTTGGTCGATAATTTTTTTTTTTTTTAAATGGGATTTGTATCTCAGCGTACTGTAGAATGCAGTGGTACAATCAAAACTACGGCAAAAAGTATTTTAAAACTCCATATTGCTATCCAAAGTTGCAAAGGTCCATCTGTACAGAGGAAGAACGCACCATGAACGTGTATTGCTGGTTTTATTCATAGTATCCTGCCATAAGATTTCTCTCTTTATCAGGGCATAACGGTTTCGTGATGTTTTAATAATATATAATATAATGATTTGGTATTTTCAAAAGTTCACTCACGAAGAAGTTTTGCAAAATATTTTAATAGAATAAAATCCAGGAAATTCATTCAAAACAAAAACAGTTTCACCGTTTTCAAGAAAACAAACACTAGTATCTATCTCAAATAAACTTATTGGTATGAAGAAAATAATATTTATCGCCGCTAACAATCGAAAACAATACTGTGAAACCCAGGAAAACCGCATGAATGCGTGAATCACAAAGATCCATCAGGTAGGAGCCCAAAAGTTGGCACGTTCTTCCCCGGTTGCGCTCGGCTTGGTGCGTTCTTCCCCTGTACGGTGTTTCGTTTCTCGCATTTTTCTCTTATATTGGATCGTTTTTGCCCATTTTGGTTGTCACCATCGAGTCCGCCGTGAAAAAATCTATAAGGAACCGTCATAACCTATTTTTCGCAAAAAATCGACTTGGTGCGTTCTTCCCCTGTGGTCTTCATTTGGTACCTACTTAATTACTCCAGACTTAACAAATGAAGATTGTTATTAATTTATAAGGTTCCTGTTCAAGGTGGATAATTGTGAATTGAATCAAATGCGAAGTGTTTATTTCATTTGTAATATTGGCGCTTGGAGTCAGAGTTCGGAGGATTTCACCTCCACAAATCAGTTGGTATTGTGCGCTCAAAAGGGCCAGCTCGCACGGTCAGAAATCTAAACCTTAAATTCATCTAAATCAGTATATTCAAATTCCCTTATGGTAGTTTTTGCCCATTTTGTATTGTGGGAAGTATAACAAATTTTGAGTTCTTGGAAGAACACCTGGTCATCACCAGGGCCCAGGGACACGAGTCTGCGCAGACAAACCGGCGAGAAAATGCATAATTATCTTTCTCCAAGATGTGCCAATTAAATTGTTTCTCAGATCCTTCATGTTGGATGGTTGGTGGCTTTGCAGACGAGTGATCAATATAGAAAAATAATAAACCATTGTGTAATAATTTGCAGCGTTTTTTGTGTTAGTATGAGAACCTATGATTTTTGGGTTTTCAAAATCAAAATTGTGGTTCACATTACGTAATGTATGTTTTGTCTGGGCTGTGCCCTTTTTTTCATTTCTTATGTCACTTTTATGTCCTTGAAACCTCTTTTTTACCTTTTGAATGGTACTACCTATATAGGGTTTTCTACATTCTCCACAACTACTTGGTAGACCACTCCACTTTTATCATGTTTCTCTGTAGCCGGTTTAGGATTAGGTAGAATGTAAGACAGTTTATTATTGCTTGATTATGCTAGCCTATTATTAGGGGGTAGCATTGGTTCTAATGTTTTCCTAAGTAGGTATATTAGATACTCTAGATTCATATAAAACACAACAGAATTGCATTTAGCGTCTTTTCATTGCATCAAAGTAACCCACTAGGTATTGTTGATTTGCAGTCTTTTCCAATAATGCTTTCCTCCCGCCGATGGTTAATTAAGCGAAGGTGCTCCGAGAATCCTCGTTTTCGTCAACTACGACGGTTATCCGTTAACGACCGTCTTGAGGATGTCTCCGGTGTCAGTATGGACGGGTTTATCACTCGCGGTTAATAATCGAGTAACACCATCCCTACTCTTCGAGGAACAAGACGACGCGTGAAGCTGTAGGTCGGGCAGGTATCCAATAAATCCTATTAGGGTTTCTGGCTGAGCCCCTTCCTTCGGTCGAGTATCCGCCCCAGCGCTTTTCCCCTCAAAGGACCCGAAGCGCCCCTGGTGACTATAATTATAAACGTTCCGTCCCCGTGCTCCCGTCCGCCCCATTTCTCCCGCCTCCGTTTCTACCCTTTACCTCGGATATACACTTACATATTATATTAACGAGATTCCGACGCTCAGTCCTGTCCTGGTGATATCTTCTACTAATTGGGTACAAACTCGGATAGCTGAACGAGGACGTCCAGATTCACATCTGAGTGTTCTGAAGAATTATTTACACTGATAGTTTTCAATGTAGTGTTTCTCTCAAATGAAGCGAGAGGTAAGTTTCGTTACCTTGGTCGAAAATCAAAATTCGGAGTTCACGTTTCTTAAACAATTTTTTGTTGGTTTATTATTTTCAATAATGAATCTTTGGAATCGACCAAGAAAAAAAATTTTAACACCCCCTCAAAATTTGATGGTTTACGTTTCAAGGTACGTAGAATCCAAAAATCGAATACAAATTTGGCCGTCCGTCCGCCGTACGCGGCACTTTTGCCACTTAGCATTGACCGATTTTGAGGAAATTTGGTATGTAGGCTCCATTTGGGGTCTAGCTGTGCCCCGAAGCTTTTGGTTGATGTAGGTCACTTCTAAGGGTTCCAAAATCAATTTTGAAAACGCCTTAACTCAAAAAATTTTGATATAAAGGTATTGTTTTTCCTTCAATTTAGGATTCTATAGAATTTTTAGAATTTTTTGAGACCACGCGGACCAGTGTAGGACAAACCGTTCGCTCCCTACGAAAATTTAAGGGTTTATATTGAAAAATATATATATATATATATATATATATATATATATAAACCAAAACACGAGTGTGAATCGCAAAAGAGCCCTACTCTCCGTTCAAATTAGAGCTGACCGAAATGCAATCAATTGTTGGTGATTTTAATTAAAAATTTTAATTTTTAAAAGATTTGAATTAAAATAATAAATCATTGTGTAATAATTTGCAGCGTTTTTCCTCAAAAATTTGGTGGTTTATATTTCTGTCCGCCATACGCGGCACTTTCCTTTGTTACCATGGACCGATTTTGATGAAATTAGGTACGTAGGGGCTCCATTTGGGGTCTAGTTGTGCCTCGAAGCTTTTGGTTGATTTCAGTCACTTCTAAGGGGTGAAAATTAAGGGTTGAAATTTTCAAGAGTGTCCTTGCTCGAAAACTCTAGAAACAAAGGTACTGTTTTTTCACCAATTTGGAATAGTGTTGAATTTTTAGAGACCACCCGGAGATCTGTAGGACAAACCGTTCGCTTCCCATGAGAACTCATGGGTCGAACTTACGATAAATAAGAATCGCGAGTGTGAATCACCAAATCTCAGTTGAAATTGTAGCTAACTAAAATTCGATCGCTATTCGTTTCTTCGAGTTGTACTCACTTCTGCGTCCTTGGCAACCAATGATCAAATTTCCATGAAGCTCCCTATTTCATTTAATCGAGTGTGAAGAGTTTATTTCTTCCAAATAAACTTGATTGTGAAGATGTGAAGGCAGTATGGACGCCATACGCGGCACTTTACTCAGTTCCCGAGGACCGATTTTGATGAAATTTTGTATATGGGCTCCATTTGGGGTCTAGTTGTGCCTCGAAGCTTTTGGTCGATGTTGGTCAGTTCTAAGGGTTTAAAAAGTAAGGGCTGAAAATTTCAAAACCCCCTTGCTCAAAAAATTTCGATATTAAGGTATTGTTTTTTCACCAATTTGAAACAATACCTATTGAATTTTGGTTTATTATTTTCAATAATGAACCTTTGGAATCGACAGAGAAACATTTTTTTTTTCAACACCCCCTCAAAATTTGATGGTTTACGTTTCAAGGTACGTAGAATCCAAAAATCGAATAAAAATTTGGCCGTCCGTTCCCCACTTAGCTTTGACCGATTTTCATGAAATTCGGTATGTAGGCTCCATTTGGGGTCTAGTTGTGCTCCGAAGATTTTGGTTGATGTAGGTCACTTCTAAGGGTTGAAAAATGAAGTTTGAAATTTTGAAAACTCAAAAAATTTTGATATAAAGGTATTGTTTTTCCTTCAATTTAAGATAGTATAGAATTTTAGAATTTTTTGAGGCCACGCGGAGTCCTGTAGGACAAACCGTCCGCTCCCTACGAGAATTTAAAGGTTGAACGTACGATAAATCAGAAACACGAGTGAGAATCGCAAAAGAGGCCTAATCTCCGTTCAAATTATTGGTGACCGAAATACAATCGAGGTTTTTCTTCATGTTGGATAGTTGGTGGCTTTGCACACGAGTGATCTATATAGAAAAATAATAAACCATTGTGTAATAATTTGCAGCGTTTTTACAATCGAATGAGACCACCCAGAGCTCTGTAGGACAAACCGTTCCCTCCCTACGAGAACTTATGGGTTGGACGAGTGATCTATACCGAAAAATAATAAACCTTTGTGTTGTAATTTGCAATGTTTTTTGCATGCCTCCTAAGTATACTTTTTTTTGTTTCCGTCCTGGTTTTGTGCAAGATACCTTTGATTGAATTAGTGATAAAAATGTCAAGGTCTTGGATTGAATAGAAACAGATATAATGTAGATTTAAGTTCGAGGTCGCCTTAAGTTGGAGTGGTCCCTTTAAGGGTTGGACTTATGATAAATCAGAAACACGAGTGTAAATCGCAAAAGAGGACTAATCCCTGTTCAAATTTCAGCTGACCAAAATGCAATTGTCGTCAATTTCATCGATTTACTCTCTCTTGGTTTTGCCTCCTTAGCAACCTTAGCAACCTTAGCAACCTCTTCGAATTGAGTGTGAAGCGTTTATATCTTCAAAATAAACTTGATTGTGAAGGGAAGATATGGTTGGTAGGTAGTGACAATGGCGTAGCAGTGTTCTTTGCAGGCGAGGATCTATACAGAAAAACAATTAACCTTTGTGTAATAATTTACACCGTTTTGATTTCGTGTCAATGTGTCTGTCGGTCTGTGCGTTCGCAAATCTTAGTACCGGCCAAACTATACGAAGTTGCTGACTAATTTGGATGAAATTTTCAGGGGTTGTGCATATTGGCGAGTAGATCCCCCTCCACCATCAGTTTCCCAGCAACACCCAATCGATCTCACACCTTAAGACCAATTTTCCAAATTCGTCAAGCAATTGTAGTACATAATAGTTCCCATCACCCTCCTAAAATCCCCCTTCCTCCCCCTAAACCCCAAAAAAATTATTCTTTTCAAAAAAACCCTTTTACCCTCCCTTCTTTCCTGTATAAATCTCTACATACATCATCATCTTGACTGAATGTGCAAAGAAATAATTTTAAAAAATTCTTCAAAAAAAAAAATAAAAATTATTGTTCCCAAATCTATAGTAGCCCCTGCGAATGCGCAAACGTAAAAACCTTATCTTCCATATCTTATACTTACTCTCCATATCTTCTACATTTTCCACCCAATTTTGATGAAATTTTCAGGGCCTGCGTGGGTTGCCGTGTAGATGGTCTCCTATCTGCATAGTGCATGTACTTAGATATTCAAGTTTTAAGATGAGCTAATATGCATCGGATCCTTCATATAAGCTGGTTATGGATACGATGAAGCTATTTGCCACACTCACTTGGCAGATTTTTTTAATTCACTCATGCTCCTACTTATTAATCATGTTTATTTACCTACTCTCATGAACTCGTTTCTTTTCAGAAATCGAAGCGAGTGAAGCTTGTCAATGGTTGAGGGCCGCCGGGTTCCCGCAATATGCTCAGATGTATGAAGGTAAGCGGCAGTTTCTCTCGCTAACCCGAGCTCGATATTAAATTTTTAAACCGCTTTTTCCCGCACAGTTGATTGCACGGGAGCCTCTGAAAATCTCGGAAGCACATCATCATGGTTGCCTCACAATGCATACCTAGTAGCTCACAACTCGTCGGCCGTCTCTGTGGAACGATTAAATGCTGCAAACCTGGATTTATGAAAGATTGAACCGTAAAAACCTCGATGGACGTATTTTTAATTTCCGGCGCACTCATGAAGGATGGAAATGAGTAGCTCAACACAAAGTGCATAAAAGAATTACCATCATGGTATAAACTTAGATCCACATAATGGTAATATGCCCCCAATATTCTTCCTAAATAGCTGGAGACCTGCCTCATAAATCGTCAATAAATTTCTTCACATCAATATTAGCCTCTTCGAACACTTCTGGAAAGTTGACGAAATGTAGTCATAATCAGGTGCAATTTCTGGTCAATTTAGACCAACTGCAGTCACATAATATCGTTTTTACTGATATAGGTATTGACAGCCTGATGATGCCTTATTTTGTTTTATAGAACTCCCTGTTGCACCATCACATCGCATTCGTCGAAGAATACTATTTCACAATTCTCCAATCTCAATTTTCGACTTTTGTGGAATTTCGTGTTGATTTAAAGCTTATCCTCAGAATTACCATCATTAGATTGTGTGTTTGACTGCGTGAGAGCATTTGTACCAGTTTTCTATTGAGGGGGGGAAAACAGTAATTTCTGACTTATTGGGGAAAACATTAAATAGGGAGATGTAGGCAGGTAGAGAAAACAAAATTAATTATAAAAACGTAATTTATTAAATTACAAAAAAAGTTGATGTCACGGCCTGGAATCGAAATCGGGTCTCCCAGACTAGTGATTCTTGCAGTCTAGTTATGTACCGAATTTGTTTATCGGTTTCGCTTTAAGCCGGGTTCACACAAGCACAAGTGAACAAACACTTTACACTTTCTTGGGCTGAAAAAAGTTACACATCACAAAGTTACACATTACCAAGACCCCAAGCTAGATTTTTTAAAAAAAGACATGTCCATGTCAGAAGAAAAACGCCCTTCGATGATGCTGAAAATCTGCCAAATTTCCGAGGATTTATGGTCTTCTCTGGTCAGCATTAACTAATTACTGTTCTTTTTACTGTGTTTTTTGGATTATTTTATTTGAATAAACACCCTAGAAAAAGCGTGAAGCACAAGAAGTTGCTGTGCTGAGAAGACTGTTATTCGTTCGAGTTTTTGGGATACCAATAATCAGCAACGGACAGTTGTTTACCGGATCAATATTGCATACTTGTAAACAGCCGTGGTTACTGTGGGGACAGGATTTGAAGAATCCGCCTCACTGAATTTAATTTCCCAATATACTATTGGTATTATCCAAATTTGACTCCTAATGGTCAGTGAGATGAATTTGTTTAGAATTCGGAAGGACTCAGCTAGTGTTGCCAGGAAATGTATTCCTGCGCCATCGAGCTGTTTTAGATAGAGATGTTCAATAGGTGTTCCCGATCCAAGATCTCCCATCAAATTGAACAGTCTCTGAGAAGAGGTTCCTACTTGTTTTTAAGGTACAAGGTTGACTGGTGTTACCGTTCAATGATCGCCCATCTTATGCTTTGGAGATAAGTGTTGAAACTGACCAAATTTAGTTTGAAAAGGTTTCTCAAATATAACGAGTTTGTAATAGTGAAAGATTATGACTAGAGCTTCCCATCAGACTGCATCGAATCTTGAGCACTCGGCTCTTCATAAGGGGTCTCCTTCTCCCAAAACTATTCCCTTCGCGAGGAAGGTGCCTTTGGGGAGTCCCCGAGTCTGATTTTTATTAAATCAGAGAAATCGGAGAATTTTATTAAATTCTTACAAGGTTTTGTGGTTTCCCAAAGTTACTATTATCAACACTCTTCGGTTGATATTCAGACACAACCATCTCACGAGGTACCTATCTGACTGTAGAGTACGTAGTTTCGATTTATAAACAAATTTTAATACAGTTTTTTACCTAGATCAAGTGTATTGTTAATTTAGCTACTTCCTAGCTCTTTCGTTGTTTAACAGCGAAGAAATATACCGGGTGAAGGCAATAGTACAAGAATAGAGTCGTGAAATGAACACTAGTGAAGTGCGAAGTAATTAAAAGTGACCAACATTTCTGTTGTAATCTTTCACCATTATGGGTTTTGGAGGTATTACAGTGTTAGATAGATTTGTTTACTTGGCGCCATTTTGAACAAATTTACTAGAAAAAAAATACATGAAGGAATTCGATTTGCTCAGATTTCCTATCCGGCGTTAGGCTTGGCCAGTGTTTTAGGGTAGCACCTTTGCGAAATCGTTCCAACTCGGCAAATAAATTGATGCGTACCTACTTACTTAGACACTATTTAATAATCTCTAGGCCTATACATATTAGGGATGGGTATCGTTTCAAGAGTATCGATACTGTATCAAATTTGGAAATCGATATGCCAAGTATTGTTTGGCTTGAGTACCGATATTTCAATACATCGAGTATCGATACTTTAGTGTCAAAAAATGTTAACATTTCCAATATTCTCAACAAAACGAAATTTTTTTCGTTTATTAATTTCTCACTGTAAAGTGTCCAAGCTGAGTGTATTTACTCAACATAACGTTGATTATTAATAACGGTGAATATTTATTGAGCATTTTCTCCATAATATAAATTAATTTTATCTGTAGGTATTTGATGGAATCCGGGCTTATTTCTTTGTGGGTTGAGCTTCACCCAACAGCCTACCTACCTTCTTCATTTTTTTCATTTTTGAGCTTTTACGTTGAATTTCCCGCGAAAACTGTACCGATATTCGATATTAGAAACATCGGATCCAAATTATCGATATATAAAAATATCAAATAGTGTAGCATCGATAAAAATATCGAGTATCGGTACGAAAGTATCGACATTGCGAAATATCGGGTATCGAAACCCATCCCTAATTAATACACAATATGTATTAATTATGCGCTTATTATGCGCTTTTAGAAGCTTCTCACATCTAAAGCCCCCTTCTGCAACTAGCCAACTTAACAATTGCTTTTTATATTTTGGTCTAGTGAACTTCTGGTACCTTTTCATGTTACAATCAAAATTAGTGTTCTACGAGATATGCGACATGAGCTGCTGACACCTACATACAGAAGTTATTAAATCGTGGCCTTCAATCACTTGAAGTACATAGAAGTGCTATAGAAGGTGCTACAAAATTACTGCATTGTACTACAGATTCTATGGGACTTGATCCGAAGAATCGATCCTCAGGATCTTTCTGTCTTGTTCTGAGTGCTCAGAGAATAACGGAAAACTTGATTTTTCGTAGTTAGTTAGACACCTCGTATACTACTGTTCTCGTAACTAAGAAAAGTTCCCTCATCATTATTATCTCGAGTCGAGAATCGTGCTCCCCCGTCGTTCTAGGGCTGTTTTCATTAGGGAACAGATTGAACCAATAAACCTTTCGATACAGGTGGTGGAAAAAAAGTGTAGGATCGGGGTGGTCCCCAGAGATGTTCCCGCTCCCAGGTAACCGCCTTCTCCCGCAGAAGGATCTTCTGACCTTTTTTCTTTTTTTTTTGGTCGATCCTGCGACCTTTTGCTTGATGAAATTTCGATTGCGACAGCATTATTGTCTCGGGCTGACGTATAAACGAATATTCCTTCGGTGGGCCGGTACATTTTTTCTTATTCAGATGTATTCAGTGATTCAAGGATTCACGGTTGATAAGCGTACGTGAGACGTGAAAGATACCTTACTGGAATTCTCTTCTCGCTACTTATCTATTACTAAGTTCAACAGTCACTTATCTTACAGTATCAATAGAAGTAGGGAATAAACTAATTTTCAACTTCCTGCTTCGATGACAGTACTTACTTACCCAAAAAAAATTAATGTCGAGAAAAACTGTTGAAAAACAATGTTGATTTCAATTCGTTTCGACGTACTCCAACGTCAGTTGCACCGTCTGGCCTACAGGAGCGCTGTTCCGGATTTGGAGCCTAGAATTGCGTAGTCAGCTTCATCTTTCACTCATTTCTCTTGATATTATTGATTTCATAATACCTAATAGTTGGTTTATCCAAATCACGTATTAATCTGTGTTAACTGATTAACCCAGAAACGAAGTCATCTATTGATCTCATTAGTGCCCAGCGGGCTAGTAGCGTAATAATCACGGCATACTATGTGAATACGAAAATGTCGCCAAGTGCACAGAGGGCTTTGGGAACACCATGATACAGTTCAATTTTGGTTTATTATTTTCAATAATGAACCTATGGAATCGACCAAGAAAATTTTTTTTCAACCCCCCTCAAAATTTGTTGGTTTAATTTTTCAAGGTAGGTACATGGAATCCAAAAAGCGAATAAAAATTTGGCCGACCGTCCGCTGTACGCCGTACGTGGCACTTTCCCCACTTAGCATTGACCGATTTTGATGACATTTGGTACGTAGGCTCCATTTGGGGTTTAGTTCTGCCCCAAAGATTTTGGTTGATGTAGATCACTCCTAAGGGTTGAAAAATAAATTTTGAAATTTTGAAAACGCCCTAACTCAAAAATTTTTGATATAAAGGTATTGTTTTTCTATCAATTTAAGATAGTATAGAATTCTTAGAATTTTTTGAGACCACGCGGAGCCCTGCAGGACAAACCGTTCGCTCCCAACGAGAATTTAAGAGCTGGAGTCACGATAAATCAGAAACACGAGTGTGAATCGCAAAAGAGGCCGAATTCCCGTTCAAATGTTAGCTGACCGAAATACGATCGATGTTTTTCTTCAAGTTGGTTGGTGGTAGCAATGTCAATGCCGTGTTCTTTGCAGACGAGAAAAATAATAAACCTTTGTGTAATAATGTGCAGCATTTTTCATCGAGCTACCATGGGATATTAACTCATTTATGAACTACTGTTCTCGTTGGGTCTAAAACTACGCAAAGAAATACAGTAAAAATAAAATGTTGAAGTACTTATGACAATAAATGCCGCAGCATGAATCGCAAAATATCGTTCACTGAGATAAGTGGGCCGAAATAGAAAAACCATATTCTTTGCAGACGGGTGATCTGCAGAGAAACATAATGGACCATGTAATAATTTGTGGAGTTTTTACTTCCCCTTACTATAGTGCCAATGGAGAGGTTACCAAAGAGGTACAGGAGCTTGAAAAGTGAACCAGGGAAAGAGGAATTAAAAGGAGCAGAAATGAATTGACGTCAGAGCGTGTATACAATGCTATAGAAAACGAGGGAGAGAAAGATTGTTCAGCTCTGACGTCAATTAATTTTTACACACTTCTACTGTCGCCTGTTTCTTATAAAATTGAGCGCTGAAAATTGAGGTTTCAGGGTTTTCGACGATGCTGAATTCGGCAGATTCTGTGGTCAGAAGCAACGAATTCCAACCCACAATTGATTCAAAACCATTTATCCGTTAAAAGTTTTAAAAAATATTTTCAAATCGACCATTTTGATAATCTATTTTGATAAAGCTATGTGCCACACCCACCTGGAAAGCGTTTTATAAAACTTTTGAGTACGGGAACTGTGTCGGGGGGTGGCAGATGAGCTGAAGGGCGGGTTTGTTGTCTTCTGATAGGTGAGGGGCGTTGCCTGACTGAAGTTCACCCCTAAGCGCTGTTTTTGATTTTCGTTTTCTCTTTCGGTCGCTAATTCTCATTATTTTTGATTTCCGATGGATTCCATATGTTGAGGACATCTGCTAGAATATGCCTGGTATCTCGTTTTTGAGAAAATTTATTCTAATACCCGCATATTTGGTCAATGAGTGAATCACCAAAAAATTAATTATGGTGTTTCGTCAAAAAATACAGATTTTATGAGAAATTTGACATGGCAGAAACATAGAATACGACGAAAGAAAACCAAATAATTTTACAGAATGAAAATCGGTCCACTGATAGCTGAGAACTGTTGGGAAAATGATTAAGCTCCTGTCTCTCTCTTTTCCCGATATAGCTCTCTCTCGCACACTTGTCATCAAAAGAAATGATTCCCAAAAAAATGGGAGAAACCCGTTTATTCAGTTATGTTTTTTCCCATCTTTCTCTGGCAATTATCGTTCAATATTGAAGATTCCAGCGGTAATCTTTCAGTTTTTCAATTCCCTAGGGTCATGCACTAATGAATTTCTAAAATCCTTGTAAATTTCAAAATTAAACTCATCTTGGAGACTGAATAAACCAAACTAAGCAACTGATCATTCGAATTGAATGCACTCCTGACATATTAGGGAATCTAGGTAGCTTGTAAGACCAAAAAGTAAACACTAGAGACCAAGAATTAGGAGAATTGTGAGACCAGGTTCGCCAGGTTGCGGGTTGGCTTATAGATGGTTCCCTATGAAAATCATCTCCCACAGACTACTAGTAGTTGCTGCGCATGCACAAACGTGAATTCCTTGAACAGCCATAACTTGTACATTTTCCATCCGATTTCGACGAAATTTTTCGGGATTGTTCAGATTAGCGTGTAGATGGTCCCCTATGAGTGTAGCGGAAGGTAGTTAGAGATTGATGTTTTAGATTAACTACTATGCTTCTATACAATCGGGTTATGGATACGAGGAAGCTATGTGCCACACCCACTTGGCAGACTTTTTTTTAACTTGAAACTGAAAAAAACGGTTAGAAAGTTGTGGAAGGAGGTAGTACTTTTCAGTGTTCTGATCAAAGGGGTTTCTTTTCATAAAGTTGATTACTTCTATATTGTAGCCTTGTGTATATTCTTGACAAACCAGGCGACAAGTGCAGCACATTCATTATGCCAAAAACGCTGCAAATTATTACACAATGGTTTATTATTTTTCTATATTGATCACTCGTCTGCAAAGCCACCAACCATCCAACATGAAGAAAAACATCAATTGCTTTTCGGTCAGCTAAAATTTGAACGGAGATTAGGCCTCTTTCGTGATTCACACTCGTGTTTCTGATTTATCGTACGTCCAACCCTTAAATTCTCGTAGGAAACGAACGGTTTGTCCTACAGGGCTCCGCGTGGTCTCAAAAAATTCTAAAAATTCTATACTATCTTAATTTGATGGAAAAACAATACCTTTATATCAAAATTTTTTGAGTTAGGGCGTTTTCAAAATTTCAAAATTCATTTTTCGACCCGTAGAAGTGATCTACATCAACCAAAATCTTCGGGCACTACTAGACCACAAATGGACCCCACATACCAAATTTCATCAAAATCGGACAATGCTAAGTGGGGAAAGTGCGGCCAAATTTTTATTCGATTTTTGGATTCTACATACTTTGAAACGTAAACCAACAAATTGTGAGGGGGTGTTAAAAAAAAATTTCTTGGTCGATTCTAAAGGTTCATTATTGAAAATAAAAAACCAAAAGCGGAGTTGATAACTTTTTGCTACAGGCGATGGTGCATTTCATGATGCTAGGAAGTGGTTCTTCGGAGAATCACTCATCGAGTAATAGTAGTGAATGATAATGCCAGAAAATAGCTCCATCTCCGCCCTTGTAATCCTTTCAGAATCCAGCAGCTTTTCCGTGTTTCTGCTGTGTCGTTCCGCGGAATATATTTCCCCTAATCATCCCCAAGTAATACCGCAGATTCGCGGATCCATTAGCATTTATTCTAATGCCCCTTCCCTCCCCTATGAATTCACCAGGACCGGATGAATTCACCATGGTGATAGATGGTGTTCGTAAATGGCGCTTCCCCAGAGGACTCGCTGCGACGGAAAGGCAGTTAAGCCTGTGATCCATTAGCGGGCCGAACGCGACACTCTCGGAGATGACGAAAACAAGAGAAGCCCGATGAGAGAGCGAGGGGTACCGGAATGATCGTGGAAGGGGTAGCCGATGATCGAGGAAGGATGATCGTAGAAGTTGTTGGTGGTTCCAATTCCTCTCGCACATCTGTCGATCCGCTCATCGATGGCTCATTAGCTTTTGAGGCGGGCTGGAAGGTGAATAGAAACAGTAATTACAGGCCCAAATGGGCTCTTCAGACGTGCCTCTGCGTTTCATTGCCTTCTGGTTACGTGATTTCCCAAACACTGCGTAAACTTTGGAATTTGGATCATTCAATCTCGAAACGAGACTGCCCTACTTCTCTTCTAATGAAATCACCCATCGCATATTTCTGCCATATTTGGTTGTACGAGTACATTATTTTGAAATTTGAAACAAAAGCCCAGTCTCACCTAATTTATGAGGTACCTACTCGTATATCACCACTTGACCCATGTCCGATTCTCGTGTTAAAAAACAAAGGGTTCAGACATACAAAAAAAATTTTGTCTCATGACACTCCGAATAGAGAACCTCCACCTTCGTGCTTACTGCGGTTTTGAAGTCGGTCGAAAATTGAAGAATTTTTGGAGAAAAAATGTGATTTTTGTTTATTATTTTCAATAATGAACTCTTGGAATCGACCAAGAAAAAAAAATTATATAAATGATATAAAGGTATTGTTTTTTCCTTCAATTTAAGATTCTATAGAATTTTTAGAATTTTTTGAGACCACGCGGAGCTCTGTAGGACTAACCGTTCGCTCCCTACGAAAATTTAAGGGTTTATATTGAAATAAATAGGTCATATATATATATAAGGTCCTATATATATAAATCAAAACACGAGTGTGAATCGCAAAGAGGCCTAATCTCCGTTCAAATTAGAGCTGACCACAATGCGATCGATGGTTGGTGATTTTGATTTTTTTTTATTTTTTTTATTTTTTTTTATTTTTTTTTATTTTATTTTATTTTTTTTTTCTTTTCATATTGGATGGTTGGTGATTTTGTAGACGAGTGATCTATATTGAAAAATAATAAACCATTGTGTAATAATTTGCAGCGTTTTTGCCTAAAACTAACCATCATTATTGTCTCCTCGACTCTATAGCTAAATTAGAGCTCCTATAGCAATTTTGAAAAATGTGATTGTTGGAGGGTGTTGAGTCGGATGATATAGTCTTGTTGGTGGTCGAAACGACTCTGGGTCCTCTTTGTGAATAAAGAGGAAAATGTTGATTTTTGTAGTTTAATTCTCTTTCTAGCTACGGTTTCGCTGGGGCAACTTGCTAGCATCTTCCATACATATGTCAGCATACATTCCAATGTATATGTCTAGTGTAAAGTGACCATAGTATTAGATGACTAATTAAGAGATCTGCTGTTTTCAAATATGTTTTAGCCTGAAGATGCTGGCAAGTTGCCCCAGCGAAACTGTAGCTAGAAAGAGAATTAAACTACAAAAATCAAACATTTTCCTTTTTATTCACTAAGAGGACCCAGAGTCGTTTCGACCACCAACAAGATTTTGAAAAAACACTGAAAAAAAAGATCATCGTATTTCCTCAAGGGAACATAACTTTCCAAGATTCCCATTCGAATATTGTAAACTGCAAGGACTTAAAAAATGACTTATTGGTTTATTATTTTCAATAATGAACATTTGCCAAGTGGGTGTGGCACATAGCTTCCGTATCCATAACCCGATTGTATAGATGATACAATGCATAGTAGTTGATCTCAAAACATCAATCTCTAAGTCTATCAATCTCTCTATCTACTCGCCAACCCGCACAATCTCTGAATATTGTTGGAACACGTAGAAGTTAAGGCTGTTACAAGGATTTCACGTTGGCGCATGCGCACAAAATACTTTCAATTTGGGGGCCATGGTTTTCATAGGGGGCTATCTCCACCCCAACTCGCATAAATCATGAAAATTTCATCGAAATCAGATGGGAAATGTAGAAGTTATGACTGTAATAAGGAAATTTACGTTTTCTCATGCGCAGTGGCTACTATCAGTACGGGGGCAATGATTTTCATGGGGGACCATATACATGCCAACCCGCACAATTCCTGAAAATTCCATCGAAATCGGATGAGAAACGTAGAAGTTGTGGCTGTGGCAAGGATTTCATGATTTCACGACAAACAGACAGACAGACACAGAACCCAAATTGTTCAGGAAGGTCTGGAACGTAAAACGAGAGTGGTAAATTTGATTTTGAAGAACATTTTTCCACTTTGAAAGGTGAAAACCGCTCTACCTTGGTAGACTCGGAAGCAAATGTGTACCTAACCCCCTCAATTCATTCACACCGTTGCTCGAAAACTTTCAACATACAGGTAGTATTGTTTTTTCATTAATTTACAATAGTTGAGATTTTAGAGAATTTTTTGACACCAACTAGAACTGGGATCAACCAATCGCTTAATGAGGATAATTAAATGCCTGATTCAACTATAAAAACATAGCACTACCTACGGGGGGTAGGTAGCCTCCAAGAGCTTACAAGAATTGAGTGGGAATCTTAAAAAGTTATGTTTCTTGAAGGAAATGTATTTCAATAGTTATTTTGAATTTACTATAAGTCAGACAGTTCTGGAGATGTGGTTAGTTTTAGGAAAAAATCAAGTTTTTCAAAACAAAAACAAACAGATTTTGCCATTTTTTATGGGTCATGAGGAACTTTATTGCTAAACGGGATGCACAAACACATGGACATCTTGTCACCAGTCACCCTGTGTTCAGCTCAATTGTAACAAGAAGTTCGTACAGTTTCATAACTTTACCAAAATCCGAAAAAAGTGAAGATAGCAGATTGAACCTGAGTAAACCTTTGACGTAGGGTTTCTGAAGAGCTTGGATTTGGAGAGAAGATGTGTTTTAAGGGAGATTTTTCCTTCTTAGAGAAAAACATATGGTATAATTGTACACATACCTAATAATATCGGAGCTCCAGCTCTTGAAGGCATATACAGGAAAATTCTGAGATTGATGAAGGCTTCACTTCGGATGTTGAGACCATTTCGGTCAGTAATCAAACGGTTTGCCAAAGCAGCGATTCGATGTGAAATTCCGGAAACGAGTATTACTGCCAAACTGACAAGCGAGATAAACCAATAAAGAAGAGTAGATTCAACCAAAGCGAGAACCTATCAAAACGAGCGGGGATTGACGGTGGGAGCAGAATCGAGAATGAATCGGGGATATTTCATTCCCCTTCATAAGGAAGTGATGGATTATTGTATACCTCCTCTTTGAGCCACTGATGGATTCCTTTTCGATGCAACTGGATTTATCCCCATCCTTCATAACACTCACAATATGACTTACCTTTGTGTACTCAAGCAGTACATTTTTTTATATTTTTGATCCTTTCTCGGACTCTGTCATTTGTAGGTATTATTTATAATACATAATGTATTATGTCGGCTACTTATTAAGTTTTCGATGTATCGAATATCGAATCGTCAGTTCGATGGAGCCAGAATGGTCTCTCAATAACGTCTAACGCCGAAGCTCGGGAACGCCGTGAAGGTCGGTCGGTCTGTTGAATATTACAAGTAAGTTTCTAAAAACACTCAATTGTAATGATATTGTAGAGCAATGAAAGTGTTGTGATAATATTGAGTTATGATTAGAAAAGTGTGGTCGAACGGAAGGTTATAGTGTCAGCAATAAATTACACAAGATTACAAAATTTAGGGGTGGTCTGGCTGCCTCGTTCTTTCACCACTTTTCTTATGGTATTTGGTGCGGTGAGTCCGAATCTGACGTCAGTTTTTTTTGTTTATGTCGGATTTTCAAGATATAGCTAGTTTTAAGATTTTTCTAGTTCTCACTTTTCTTCATTTTTTAGTGAGCACTCATCTTGCTCGAATCTCCTCAAAAACTACTCATACTTATAGGAAATTTCATGTAGAATCCGAATATGTACTTAGTTTTTAAGTAAAGTTGTGTTAAACCCCCTATTTTCCACAAAACGTATCAAAAAACACCGGTTCTCAACGTTTTTTCTTTGGGTTTTCCCTTATATTTTGCCACTTGATAAAAAAATGTAATGGTAAATGGTGTAAATCTGTCTCATGAAGGCTCAGATGAATCAAAAGTTGGTACAATGTTTGGTTATTCCTCCACCTCAGAGGTTTCATCGCCGGCATCTATGTAGAGAAAACTTCGCCGCCTGAGGTAAATCTCTTTTTAAGGTCCAACAATAGTCCGCCATCATGTGAACTTCCCAATACCCTTTGTAGGTACCGTTCTTCCATGGTTTTCATATCTTGGTGGAACCTCTGAGGTGGAGGAATAACCAAACATTGTACCAACTTTTGATTCATCTGAGCCTTCATGGAACAATTATGATTTACTCCCCCTTTGAGTACCTATTTTCGATCTTACTATTAATAGGTGACAAGAAAAAAAAATGTAGAAGAAAGAATCCATTTGAGGAAAACAGATTTAGGAACGCACATACTTATCTCGAAAAACTAATTAACGGTCTTTGTGAATTTTCATCTCAGTGCCATGAAAAAGCTCATTTCTTCAATATTAATGGGTTTCGGAGGCTGCGATTGGCCTCATTCTCCTCTGGGGTGTCCCCCCTACAAAGTAAAAGCCCTAGAAATTTTTTTTTAGCCTTAATTTTTTTTTCAAGTGGCAAAATATAAGGGAAAACCCAAAGAAAAAACGTTGAGAACCGGTGTTTTTTGATACGTTTTGTGGAAAATAGGGGGTTTAACACAACTTTACTTAAAAACTAAGTACATATTCGGATTTTAAATGAAATTTCCTATAAGTATGAGTAGTTTTTGAGGAGATTTGAGCAAGATGAGTGCTCACTAAAAAATGAAGAAAAGTGAGAACTAGAAAAATCTTAAAACTAGCTATATCTTGAAAATCCGACATAAACAAAAAAATTGACGTCAGATTCGGATTCAGCGCACCAAATACCATAAGAAAAGTGGTGAAAGAACGAGGCAGCCAGACCACCCCTAAATTGTGTAATCTTGTGTTATCGAAGACGACGACAACCATGGAGTCACCAGAGTTCGTTCGAAATCCACAGGTGAAACAATACAAATTTATTATCCCATTCCTGACAAATCCAATTGAAATTCTTTATTCATGATTCCATTTTGTTATAGTCATCCAGCATTGAAAAAAAGTCTCCTAAAAAAACAGGTGCCTACTTAACCTCTCTTTGCCTGAAGGTGATTGAGATTACATTTTCACATTTCGGAAACTAATCTAGCATTCCCTCGTAATGTTGGTATCTACTTACCAATCAATGGATTTGAGATTATTGATTGGAATTTCTTCTACCTACGCTGTCAAGTGGTTGTTGGAATTTAGTTTATCTGCTTATAAACTTTTCTCCCCACCAATAAGCTTGCGTTTCGGCAAAACAAGCCCCATGTCACGTGACTTACGTGTTCCCTCATCCAGAGATGGGCGAATTCTTATTCATAAATACGATTACGAATACAAATCACATCTGCGATTTTATGATTATGAATACGAACATGAATACGAATACAATCGTATTCACACTTTGAATACGATTCTCCCCCGTATTCGTATTTTGAATACAATTTTATAATTTTTTCTATAATTTCCCCAAAAATTGAATTTTTTTTAACCGATTTTCCCTGAAAATCATACCTACTTTTTTATGATTTTCTCCCGAACTCTGGACATATTTCTAACCTAACATTGTCAAAATAATCAATCGAAATTCGAAAAGCTCATAAATTCTTATAGGATTTTTCACGCAGAATCGAATGAGACCAATTCCAGGTCGCTAGACCTACCATATAGAAACTACGACGACATTTCCGCTGAAAATCTTTTTTTTTTTTTACAATTTGCACTGAAAATCATAAAAAATTATGATTTTCACCGCAAGTTTGGTCGTATTCATTCCCTAAAATTGCCAAAATATTTGATAAAAATTCGAAACGCTCACCAATTCTTATAGGATTTTCCACTCAGAATCGAATGGGACCAACCCCAGGTCGCTACGACCAACCAAATAGAAAGTACGACGAAATTTCCGCAGAAAATGGTATTTTTTTAAACGATTAGCACTGGAAATCATTGAAAAATTATGACTTTTACCGGACATTTCGTCGTACTTTCTATTCAGTAGGTCGTAGCGACCTGGTATAGGTCTCATTCGATTCTGCGTGAAAAATCCTATAAGAATTAAGTTGAGATGTCCAGACGTTGTGTGATTTTGGATCAATGATTGAACGAGACGTTGTCAGTCACACATAGTTTTATTTCGTATTTCTACAGGGGACCGGTTTCGGACGTTATGCCATCATCAGCCTTGGGAGAAAATTGACGAATCGCACGTTCGCACTGTGTATGATGTTCGCACTGAATATGTACTGAATATGTACAGTACATATTCAGTGCGAACATCATACACAGTGCGAACGTGCGATTCGTCAATTTTCTCCCAAGGCTGATGATGGCATAACGTCCGAAACCGGTCCCCTGTAGAAATACGAAATAAAACTATGTGTGACTGACAACCTATAAGAATTGGTGAGCGCTTCGAATTTCGATTGATTATTTTGACAATGTTAGGTTAGAAATATGTCCAGAGTTTGGGAGAAAATCATTTAAAAAAATAGATATGATTTTCAGGAAAAAAAATCGTAAAAAAATTCGATTTTTGGGGAAATCATAGAAAAAAATCATAAAATCGTATTCAAAATACGAATACGGGGGAAAATTGTATTCAAAGTGTGAATACAATTGTATTCGTATTCATATTCATATTCATATCTGTATTCGTATTCATAAACATTAAGTCGCAGATATGATTTGTATTCATAATCGTATTTATGAATAAGAATTCGCCCATCCACTCGGTGGTCGTTGCTGGTCAGTGAGAATAGAAGAATTACTTCTATTCTCTTCTTCTATTCTAGTGGTGCTGGTGCCCTTCATTTCTCGCCCATCTTTTCGTTTACGTTATCAAAGTTGTTTTTGTTGCTACCTACCTGATATTTTTTCGGTTTGAATTACCTATAGAAATTATTTGCTCCTAGTGAGGATCATAAATATTGTGTGGAACCTGAATAATGGCTTGTTATTAATTTAGTAGGCACTGTGGCTCCTCAACTGGCTCCAAAGGTTCTGTCTACGATCACAACTAAAATATCAGGTGTTTGACCGCATATAGTGCTTTGATGTGTGTGCATATTTGATAGGCACGTGGTTGGCAAGGGGGGGGGGGGGGTTAATTTTGTGATAGCCCACTATGGAAGCAGCAGGCTCTATGGCTCCGTAATTAGCCTTACTGCTCTACAGCATACATGGCCTGAGTATCCAATTGTACAAAGAGCTTTCGAGATGAAACGTTTCAAAGCCCTGTAATAAATTGCGAACCCATTGTCTATCAGGCTGTAAGCTTCCTTGATCATGCAAGAAGTAAATAATGTAAGCCTAGGTAATCCATACCCAGATCTATTGGAAGAATAAATTGTTTCCCCAAGTATATCTAAATTAATGTTGATGTCATTTAATAAGGTCGCCAAGGCAAAAGTTGTCTCATTTTTGAACCAAATGGTAAATTACGGTAAAGAGAACTTTCATCCAGAAGTAGTGAAAACTATTCGACGGCCTCACTTGATAGAATTCATAAGAAGCAAATCGGCTGATGCTGAAAATTAACCTTCAGTACAGAATAGTGCCCAATTAGATGTAGGAGATTCGAAGAACTACCAAGTACCTTCGGTAGAACCCCGTTAAAGTGTTTTTCGTCAGAAGCTGATACTCCAATAGCTTCATCTTTATCCTGTTTCTTCAATTCCTTAAATAGTACTGCTGCCACAGCCCTACAACAGGCACTGATGGCGTGAGTATTCAGGTCCTAATTATTTACAAACATCCAGAGGGAAGACAGTTCAACAGTCCTGTGATCAATTGGGTCCTGGTCGGAGTACATCCCTGTCTCATGGTCATTACTAAAACATCCAATATCTTTTGGACTATGAGTGACCCTTAGAATAAATGTGATCTCATTTGTAACCATTCCAGACCCTGACATACAAGAAATTGGTGGGATGGGGAGATTTCTTAATTAGTTATGGAAATTCCTATAGTGTATTTAAATAGTTTAGGTATAGATAAATTATTAAGAACGACACTTCAATATAATGATTCAAACCAGAATGCCTTTATTCAACGGAAACTCTCATTCTCTAACATCTGAGCAGCTGTAAAAGCATGATATTTATAATAATAGTGAAGTAAGACACTACATCCCTTCCCTAACTGTCATTAATTCTTCCCCACAACAAAGTCCTTATACTTCGACGGTGGCCTAACTCGTCTCCCACTTCTTGTGACGGTCCCAGTGTCTGAATCTCCGGGAATAGATGGGTCACAACTTGCAGATACGTGTGGCTCTCCATCCTGAAGTTCTGGAAGTGACGAATCCTTCGATTCTTGTGGCACTTTTTTGAAGAAAGATGAATTTCTTGTCACAACTCTTCCCTCGCCAGCTGCTGTTATTTTAGTACCTTCCACGCTTGTCACTTCCAATGGATTTGTGTCATACATAGAGGAATATTTGTTAATCTTCTTCTGTTTTACAAGAACAGTATCTCCTTCTTGTAGATCATGAGGCTTGGTATTTCTTCTAGAATCCGCATACTGCTTCATCTTGTCCTTACTCACAGCGTCATTAGCTCTTAAATTTTCGTCAATTTCCTCTTCATAGACATCAGACAAGATCTGTGGTAGAACACGTATCTGCAAGTTGTGACCCATCTATTCCCGGAGATTCAGACACTGGGACCGTCACAAGAAGTGGGAGACGAGTTAGGCCACCGTCGAAGTATAAGGACTTTGTTGTGGGGAAGAATTAATGACAGTTAGGGAAGGGATGTAGTGTCTTACTTCACTATTATTATAAATATCATGCTTTTACAGCTGCTCAGATGTTAGAGAATGAGAGTTTCCGTTGAATAAAGGCATTCTGGTTTGAATCATTATATTGAAGTGTCGTTCTTAATAATAATTATTTATTATTAGATAAATTATTTATCTATACCTAAACTATTTAAATACACTATAATTCCCTCAATCATATTATCTAGCACCGTCATTTCATACGAACCACTTGGTAATGTAAATATTACATAGAATGAGTTATTAGTAAATTGTAGTGGAGATTAATTTGTTCGTGGCAAGAACCGTTCTAAACGTTCTAGAACCTCAATTTTGGTTTGGCGAAATGAATTTACTGCGCACCCTACTCTAGCGAGGTATTCCGTTTCGACAGGGGACGTTGAAGTATGGTTCTATTGGGAAATGTATAACTATTCAGACAAATAATTTTCCACTTTTAGAAAACGTTTATTCTTCAATCACTGTATCAAAACAGTTTGACACAATTCAGAACATATAAGAGACAACATCCCGAGCGGACGAATTACAATCAGAATCGATCACACGTTTTAAAACCAGAATTTAACAGATTAGTTTGTTTTCCACCTCCTATTTTCATCCAATCACCCCGATTCTCAGTCCACGATGGTATCACACAAATGGGGTTTGCGATTGGAGATCAGTCATACTAATCCGTTCATGTCCCGCGTAATCAGTGAAGCTAATTGGACAGCTCAACCGGCCCAACGAATACACGCTTGTTCTGTTTGTTGGAGTGTCAACTCTTGACCTCCAACTTTTTCAGTTTTATCTTATATCATAATATAACATGCTTATACAGGCTTGCGAGTGACAAGTAATCCTGTCTTGGTTTTTGGTGTGTATTTTATTACTGAGACAGCACGACTCATGTGCATCTAGGAACGACGAGAGAGCCAAGTTACAGCTACAGTAATCGAGATGAATTTGGTACTGTAGGTATTGTACTATTGTTAAGCTAGTTTTCTACTTACTACTACTATTTGTAAATCTTACGAGTATAGTAGACTGATAACTAATTATAATAATTTCCTCCAAATAATAATAATAATAATAACCTCCAAATCAATCTCAGCTTTGAGTAATTTATTCGTAAAAATAATTAATTAACATACGTTAAACGATGTAAGATGTTATTTGTTTATGTTTAATTGTTGTATACTCGATAGTACATGTGAGGAAGGTAGGTACCTGTATATTAGTTTAGTACAGGTACTTTCGAATTCCCTATTCGTGTGGCGTGTTGTAAGGGGTCTTTACAACAACAAAAATTTAAAAAAAATAAAATAATGATAATTTCCCCGACTTTTGAGTCTGGAGTATGAATTCGATTAAAATAAGCCTATCCCTGTCAAACTGATAGGAAATTGGGTATTCAACACCTGAATTGGCTTCTCGTGGTCCAAGTCTTTTGGAAAGCTTGATATTTCCAGGACTTGGAATTGGCCAGGGCGTTGACAGTTTGTAGTTGAAGAGTAGTGGAAAGAGTTGCAGTAAAATAAGGTTTCCTCTATTATCATTTCATTCAACTAAAACACTTCTGGAGGCTGCAAAAAAATGTAAAAATCCCCCCCCCCCCCCCGGTTACTGTTAAATTTCCCTAATTTAGAAGGATAGATACATTAGACAGTATAGGTACATACACACATTAGAAGGATACATGATTTTTGGAAACCATCAAACGTCGAAGTAAATCCAAATAGATCATAACGCTTGCATACGAGTCTGCAACACATTGGGACATTTTATGTCTTTACTTTTTCCCGTCCCCCTTCACTGCAAATGTTGTTTACAGTTCTTTTAACTCAGGGGTATATCTCAGTTTCTTCCATAATTACAGCGGTTTTGGCAGTATGTAATTTATGCATAAATTTAGGGCTTTCCAACGAATGGGGAACGATTTTTCTAGGAACACGAATGACGAAGATAAAGTTCCGTAGCAACTATTCGGTTGTAAGTGGATATCATTTTTCATTCATTTCAGTGGATATCATTTCAAGTGGACAGCAAATTTTCGCGACGTTTTTTCGTTTATCTGCCAAAGTAAAGACAAAACTCCCAGTGATTGTTTTTAAAATGGTGGGGCAGCTTCTTGGAAATGTCGATCGGTTCTGACCCATTAATGGAATGATTAAATGTTGGTGTACGTTGCATAAAGTTAGTGGCCATGTTGTTGATAGAGAGTTAAGTGTATATTTTTCAATTTTAACACAGAATGTGTTTTAGCCATGGACTAACTAGCCAAAACGCTGCAAATTATTACACAATGGTTTATTATTTTTCTATATAGATCACTCGTCTACAAAATCACCAACCATCCAATATGAAAAAAAAAAAAATAATTAAAAAAAAAAAAATCAAAATCACCAACCATCGATTGCATTTCGGTCAGCTCTAATTTGAACGGAGATTAGGCCTCTTTTGCGATTCACACTCGTGTTTTGATTTATATATATATATATTTCAATATAAACCCTTAAATTGTTGTAGGGAGCGAACGGTTTGTCCTACAGAGCTCCGGGTGGTCTCAAAAAATTCTAAAAATTCTATAGAATCCAAAATTGAAGAAAAAACAATACCTTTATTTCAAAATTTTTTGAGTTAGGGCGTTTTGAAATTTCAAAATTGATTTTGGAACCCTTAGAAGTGACCTACATCAACCAAAAGCTTCGGGGCACAACTAGACCCCAAATGGAGCCTACATACAAAATTTCATCAAAATCGGTCAATGCTAAGTGGCAAAAGTACGGCGGACGGCGGACGGACGGCCAAATTTTTATTCGATTTTTGGATTCTACGTACCTTGAAACGTAAACCATCAAATTTTGAGGGGGTGTTAAAATTTTTTTTTTCTTGGTCGATTCCAAAGGTTCATTATTGAAAATAATAAACCAAAAAGCTAACGAAATCTGGGACGACAACATGGATCCCGATGATACGGAACTAAGGATCGTGTAACCTATGAGATATTTTGTTATGATTATATGAGATTCTGATTTAGTGGGAGAAAAGTCACCGGTACTAGTGAATCATTACTCGACGCGGTGATTATATAAGATTCTGATTGAGTGGGAGGAAAGTAGCGAAATTATGTAAAATGTGTGAGCTAAAATACATTCTGTGTTTCAATAATTTCGTCTGAAGTATATGAATAGAGGTAACAGGGGGTCCTGGCGAGGCGCGGAGCGCCGTGTTGTAATTGTAGGTGTACCTACAATCAAAAAATTTAATTTTTGATGTAGGTATACTTACAAATTAAAAAAAAAATTGAATAATAGACTCCAACTCTGTATCAATAGAGTTAGACAAATTACCTCGAAGTGAGCGTAGTGGATGTTTCTTTCATTCTCCAGTGTCGATCCCCTCAAATCCGAAGATCCTCCGGTAGATGATCTTCGGATGCTAGGAGAAAAATGTTTATAAAATCGATGATTTTCACTGAAAAAATTAGTGAGAGGACTAATGAGGTGGGGGTTTGATGACTGCAAACAATCCGCTCGAGGCGTGAAAATCGGGGGAACTGAACTCTTCAACCTGTATGCAGTTGAGTGAACCTTTCAAGTGTTAAGTTGGCTCGTTACAGAAGAGGGCTTTAGATGCGAGAGGCTATTAAACATCATACATGTATAGGATATTATAAAAGTTAGAGAATATTAATGTAAGTTAGCTTATGTTAGAGATTATTAAATAGCGTCCATTCTTCAGTTCAATCATGTAAATTCAAGTAGTGATAGAAAAAGTATTTTATCATAATATGATAAAATACTATATTTATTACTATATATATTATTACTATATATATTATATAGTAATATAATATAATATAATCTATATCATATAAATATCATATGATTTGTGTATCATAAGATATGTATTTATCAATTTATTTACCCAGAGGGAGCATTTTTGCCAAGATCCTGCCCTACAATACGGGCCAAGCCTAACGTCGGATAGGAAATCAGAGCAAATCGCATCCCTTTATGCATTTTTCTTCATGTAAAAATCGTACAAAATGGAGACAATAAACAAATATCTATCTATATAACCTCCTTCCTTCCTCCGAGTAGGAAGAAGGGCAGCGGGCCGCCTAAACAAACCCCTTCTGATATCACTGCAATCTTCTGTTTTCTAGTACTACATTTTCTGCTACTAGCTTAACAAAAGTACAATAACACCTCATTATTTTTGTTTACTCTTGCTGTAACTTAGTTCTCTTGTTCCTCTAAGTTGCACATGAGTAGGACCCAGTTCCTGGCATGCAATGAGTCAGGACGTCATGCTGTCTCAATAAAATAATGTACCTACACCAATAATCAAGACAAGCCTGCTCATTCACAACCCTTATTCATTCATCTCACTTGGCATTTACATTCCAAAATAAAATCCTATTTAAGCATGTCGTATAATTATCGTCATATTTTCCATAGAAACGCTGCAAATCATTGCTCAAAGGTTTATTATTTTCTGTATAGATCACCCTTCTGTATAGATCACTGGTTCTCCATCAATAGCACCTACCACCATCTGTATTCTCCCTTGACCTTCCCTCTCAAATTTCAGCTTCCTGCGTTCAATAGGATTGAAAATGGCTTCGGAGCTCACTCAGCTGATCAGTGCTCTTCCAGGCGTCTCCAGCATTCGAGAAGATCTTCTTCACTCTTCAGATCACTGATCAGCTGAGTGAGCTCCGAAGCCATTTTCAATCCTATTGAACGCAGGAAGCTGAAATTTGAGAGGGAAGGTCAAGGGAGAATACAGATGGTGGTAGGTGCTATTGATGGAGAACCAGTGATCTATACAGAAGGGTGATCTATACAGAAAATAATAAACCTTTGAGCAATGATTTACAGCGTTTTTTACCCACCAACATTTTTTTTACCTACCAACTTTTTTTTACCTACCAGCTAGGTACTACCTACCACACCATACTGGCTTCACACCTTCACAATCAAGTTTATTAGAAAGAACTAAACGCTTCACACTCGATTCGAAAAATAGAAACCTTCATATGGAAATTTGATTACTGGTTACGCAGAAGGCAAAACGATATACAAATCGAAGAAATGAACAGCGATCGCATTTTAGTCCTATAAAATTTGAACGGAGATTGGACCTCTTTTGCGATTCAAACTCATGATTCTGTTTTATCGAAGGAAAACCTTCAAGTACTCGTAGGGACCGAACGGTTTGTCCTACAGAGCTCCGGGTGGTCTCAATAATTTTTAAAAATTCAATACTATTCAAAATTGGTGAAAAAACGATACCTTTATTTCGAGAGTTTTCGAGCTAGGGCACTCTGGAAAATTTCCTTCCCTTAATTTTTACCCCTTAGAAGTGGCTGACATCAACCAAAAGCTTCGCGGCACAACTAGACCCCAAATGGAGCCCATATACCAAATTTGAACCAAATCGGTCCAGTGTTGCTAAGAAAAGTGCCGCGGACGGCGTACGGTGGACGGACGGAAATTTTTTTATTCGATTTTCGGATTCTATGTACCTTGAAACGTAAAACATCAAATTTTGAGGGGGGTTAAAATTTTTTTTCTTGCTCGATTCCAAAGGCTTATTATTGAAAATAATAAACCAAAAGAGGATTTCTGAGCTTGGTAGCAAAAATGGTAATTTCCTCACTTCCTGTATTCGGAACTATTCAGCGCCACCTCACCATTTGACTTTAATTTTCGTATAGAAGGCCTTTGACTGAAAGATTTAAAAATAAATCTTTCTTTTGGAATAAGGGTTATTAAACGGATAAGAGGTTGGTTTCGTGCTTTGGGACATTCGAAAGATGTATTTTGGTCCAGCTTATTTGCATACACTTGACCCTTTGACGCATTGTAAGTCGAGGAGGGAAGAACGGACCCCTTCTTAACGGAGATGAACTAAAAGTCCGTAAGGTCTGGTCAATATTTGCGCAACGTTCCGATCTTGGAACTCAGCTGACTTCTGAATAATCCGAATTGCTCGTATCTGGGTTAAAGGTTTTTAAGGCTCAGAGAAGAAACGCTAAGGAAAGGCGAACCATTTAAGGGCAAGCGGAGGCCTCGCTGTCTGGGGAGTACGAATCCGAAACGATCAATCATGACAAATGAAGTTGTGTCTGGACCTTAAAAGCCGAACTGCGATGAATATTGTTATTAGGCTCGCCTTCCCGGAGGGCTCATCCGATTTTCGATTGACTTAAATACCAGAGCCGAATGCGGACACCATTTACAAAAGCTAACTCGGAGGGCATAAATTACCCAGGGGCTTTTAGCGGTAATAATCTAGGATCCAGATCGTTAAATGGGTCTCTCCTTATTGAATCCCAGGGTCGTCAGTTTTAATTTAGGTCTATAAAGATAAAATCTGAAAGTCCCGCCGTAACTCGGTAGTTTTTCATAACAGGTAGAAATGAAGAGTGACTCTGCGGGCCATAATGGACAGATACCTACCTAGTTTCACTAATTCTTTTCTCAGATGGTGTATGAGTAAAGTACAGTGTTGTAATTTGAAGTTGTTTTAAGTTGAAGCAGGGGTTAATGTTACACATTCCATTCCTGCAATTTTTTAAATACATCCTTCAAAGGTTTTTTTCAGAGCTCCAAGTCTATTGCTTAGGCTCCTGCCAAACCATTCGCCACATACCGTCATGATTGGTTGTGTTCGGGATGGACCATTCAAAGGCTGTTAGGTCTGGGTTTCAGGAATCGGCTCTGGTTCGCCAAAGGACTTTTGCTCTCATGACTCAGACGACGAATTGATAAAACTCTGCAAATTATTACACAAAGGTTTATTATTTTTCTATATAGGTCAGTCGTCTGCAAAGAACACAGTTTAGCCATTATCACCACCAACCAACATGAAGAAAAACATCGATCGCATTTCGTTCAGCTAAAATTTAAACGGGAATTAGGCCTCTTTTGCGATTCACACTCGTGTTTCTGAATTATCGTGAGTCCAGCCCTTAGGTAGGTAGCGAACGGTTTGTCCTACAGAGCTCCGGATGGTCTCTAAAAATTCTGAAAATTAAATACTACTTAAAATTGGTGAAAAAAAAATATACTTTTATGTGAATAGTTTTTGAGATAGGGCACTCTTGAAAATTTCAACCCTTAGTTTTCACCCCTTAGAAGTGACTGACATCAACCAAAAGCTTCGCGGCACAACAAGACCCCAAATGGAGCCCATTTTCTTGGTCGATTCCAAAGGTTCATTATTGAAAATAATAAACCAAAATCCTAGATTAATAGTATGATTTTTCACACGTAATTTCCACAGTAGCTCTTGTCAAGCAGGGTTTGAGGCTCTTTTTTCCCATCTGAAACTTCCTGTACCTAGTTCACATATTGGACAACGTAAGGCGATTTAGTCGACCTACTCAATGATTCAGTAAGCCAAAAAAATCGCCTATTGAGAATTGATTCAATTTTACGGACTTTGATATTTTATTTGTGTTCTTCCATCTGGAGATATGATGAAGTCTCTCTACGACCAATTTTCAATTCTCTTAATGAAAAAATGGAGTTGACAAAGAAATCGTGTTGTGCAGATCTGCTCTGCGCTGAGCGTCAAAATGTTCGTGTTATTCGGAAACGAGTTAGAAAAACTGTCCTGTACTGCGTCGGCTGTGACTCATAGAATCCCGACGCTAAGACCTCTAGCTAAGAAATCTATAGTAAGCTAGCATATTTTGGTAAACTACCAAACAGGGTAGTTGCATGGTCAAATAAACTCCCAACAAGAGCAGCACACCAGGGCAAGGAATTCCCAGAGAAAAAGGGTCACTGATGCTTCTGAATGGTCATGAGGAGGGAGACGCCCCTACTATATAACCGCTGGGCCAGGCGGTAGAATATTCTGGTAGAAGCTTTCAATAGACAGTAACCTCTTACACAGCGTTCTCATTCCAAACCTTCGCCAAATTTATCTAAGATTCAAATTTGGTGCGTTTGGTACATATAAGAAAACCCTCTCTAAGAATTATAAATAGTGAGCTGTGTGGTGCAGCCAATATTATTGGAACAATATCGACACCTGAGCGCCGAAAGGGCCAAACTGCTTTTTCTTGTACAAAGGGCCAAACTGAAATCGGTT
Source organism: Apolygus lucorum (assembly GCA_009739505.2). Lineage (NCBI taxonomy): Eukaryota > Metazoa > Arthropoda > Insecta > Hemiptera > Miridae > Apolygus > Apolygus lucorum. The sequence goes on along the minus strand of CM019178.2, from coordinate 50,623,765 downwards.
TCATTTTCAGAAGTCCGAAGGGCCATGATTCAAAAACGGTTTGGAATTCAATCTTACATAGATTTTCGGACCAATTACAAAAAAAAACCTAGTTGACTTCATATACACTGGCCTCGCTACAATCGCTTGCGTTTTAGAATAGAAAGTAGTTCCGAAAGCAGTTTGGCCCTTTGGGCGCTCAGGTGTCGATATATATTTTATTTGCTTTAACAGCAAATATTGATCTGTGTGGTGCGAGTTCCCCGCTCGGTAACGACAAATCAGAATTTCGCTTTCCTTCAAAAGTATAATCGGTGACGCTGGTTAACTAGTATTCTCTTCCAGACCTGGTAGTGCAGGGCAAACCCCTGGTAACGCAGGTTTCCTTCCACATCCAACTAGGAAAATTTATGATAGCTTGTACCTATTAACCCATTAACGCCAGAAACTCTTTTTTCTTTATATTTTGAAAATAGATCTGATATTCCGACTCCAAATAGTCTTTAGAACACGGGAAAAATTATGTCAAAAATCTCCTAGTCGAATTTCATGGGTTTACGTTGCCATATCGCAAGCTGGGAGCCACAAGAACTGATCTTTATTTTTCAAAAACTTTTTAGTATATTGTATTGTGATCTCACCGGATCTACTAGGGATTCTTTTAGAATATTGGATGAGGAATACATCCAATATTGAGTGTAATTCATCAACTCATTGTAACATTCATAATTAGTCAAAAAATACCACTAAAGGTGGTGAAAACATGGGTATTTGGTAGGGTACTTGTTAGTTCTTACAACCTCCAGCCAAGAATCAATCGATTTGAAGGTGACGCATCGTGCTTTGTGAGCATCCAATGAGCTATGTGCAACACCCACTTGGCAGACTACTGTTTGTTACCGCGTATTTGGCAGGAAAATCAGTAGTTCTGATGACATCCAATCAGGTCATGTACCCATTGAATTTGTGGATGAAGCTACGTGCTATGTGCCTCACCCTCGCGGCTGGATATAGAAAATTAATTGAATTATACAGCAATATGATCAGACAGATCTGGAGAAAAGGGTCCCCAGGATAAAGGACTTCTCAATGGCTCAGGAAGGTGCCTAGCAGCCTCCAAAACTGTCCAATTCCAATTTAAAAACAAAAAACTCACCCTGCGTAAATTCACGTCAAAATGATAATAACCCTATAATTATTCTCTTTTTCTCCCCAAAATAGATACTGACAAAACTACTACTCCCCAAAACATCTCCCTTGCTTCTCTCACCAACCTTCCGGAGTTCTCATTTAGTGATCCTAAACTATGGTTCATACAAGTTAAAGCGGCGTTCGCGGCGGACCGGATCACTTCTCAGGTCACCACGTTCAACAAGGTGATCGTCAGCCTGGTAACGCAGGTCTCCTTCCACATCCAGCTAGGAAAATTTATGATAGCTAGTACAAAAAAAAAGTCAAAGAAGTCAAGTAAGAATCACACAACAAAAACTAGGCTCTTACACATATGATCACTGACCTGAGATCAGGTGACATGAGCACATCAGGTACCTTCTGGACTGTAATATCAGTAGTACTATCTCTCAATTCGTACTCTCCGTCATACTTTCTTCAGCCCATGAGGAGCCAATGAGACACCCAAATCCACAATGACTTTCAAAAATATTGCAAAATTCACGCGCCAAGGTACTTTTTGGGTGTTTTTCCACAATTAGTACTTATACGAAATGTGGAAATAAGTGTTGGGGTTAGCAGTTTGTTATTACGAAGATCAAAATGCCAAATTGTTACCGAATATTTGATCCGCCGAATGACGATAGTTAACAATGGATGACTGAAGTAAGTTGTAGTCGGGAAGGAGCTCATGGGTCTTGTTCATTTATTACCTTTGACGTTAAAGGTCCATAGAAAAGCACTATATGACTCGAGTTGACGTCTAGTTTCGATCGGTTTATTGTCAAGTCGTGAGTCATCTGTTATGGAGAACTTGCAAGGACAATAACGCCGTCAACTCCCTCATTACCGCGGTCTATTGTCTTGTATGTTGATCTTGTAAATAGCGGGGATAATTGACCGAGTAGGGTTCGACCAACGCAGGAACCACTCCAACAAGTTAATCTCTTCGGTATGTTCCGTGATTGTATTCCTTCTTAGGCCTGGAGTTTCGATGACTTCCATTTTCGAGTGGGAGCGCGCTGAGCTGTACAGGGTAGCCCAGCACAGATCTGTGCTGGGAAACTGTGTCGCGCTCGCCGCAAGGTAGTTCATAACGCCTTTCAGTGTCAATTCAATTCAATCTTCAGCGTTGAATTTCTATAATGTACCTACTGGTGTTTCAACGCTGAATTCCCCTTCATTTCACTTGTTGAATAATTATACAATAGGGTGACTCGCCCAGTGAATGAACACCCCCCAGTGAAGGAACAGTACGAGGTTATTTGGGAATAATAAGGCTTGTGATGCACCCTGGTGATAACGGTGTTTTTCATTAGTTCCATCAACATCTCATAGATAGCAGGGTGAAGCAGTAGATTAAAAAAAAGTCTGCCATCTTCTTCGGTTTTGATGTTATCAACAGGTCTGTCTCTAAGAACGTCTCTGGGGGTAAGAAATGGAGTTGGCCATTACGTGGGGATTAGTGTTTAAAGGAAAGTAAAATGCTAAATCAGTCAATGTCATGCTTTATTATTGTAGCTGATATGTTTTTCTAGCGAGAACTAATTGGGTAGGTAGAAGGGAATTTTTTTGATTATGATATGTTTTGTTGGGTGTTCATACTGTGGGAGCTAAAATATGACTTCCAACCAGTAAATGAACGACAGTAAAATGACTGTTCATTCACTGGCTGGTGGGTTTTCACGGTTTTAAATCGAGTGGAGGCTTCCCAAGTGAAGAAACAACTTAACTGCTGATTTTTTGCCTCAACCTGTTTAAATAACTATCCTATCCAGTGAATGAACTATATGAACTATAATGTTCATTCACTGGAATTTCAGGGTTCATTCACCAGGAAATAGTGTTCATTCATGGGGTGAAATACATTAACTCCTTTATTGTGGAAAATTAGCAATAAAAATCAACTTTTCTCGTCTTCTCCCATGCTATTCTTGTTCCTTACATAATTTTAAACAACATCTGACAAATTCAAGTACCTAGTGTAGTACTGCAACTTTAAGAACTATAGACATTAAAGTTCGTCGCTAGTGTGCTAAGAGCTTAAGTGTTCATTCATTGGGCGAGTCACCCTAGCATCTTCCCATCCACTCCTCAACAAACTGCTCTTCCACAGAATCGTAAGGCAGCATTCCGGCATGTCTAAATACCACTTTTCCTCACAAAATTCCGATTAGATTGGTTGTTAAAAGGGTGATAAGATTTCGCGAGACGCAATAACTATTAGTTGAGGAAAGTGCCGCGCAGACTAATAATAATAAGCAATAACTCGCGATATTGCTACACTCGTTTTCGTTCCTTTCCAATCATCGGATTGGGGGACCTCTCGTAAAGACCTTTTTGGAAAGATCCAATGAGGTCTTTAGTTGAACATTAGAAATAAAGCCGGAATTGTCCATTGGTCGGATGGAAGTATTGAAATACTGCAAATTGTATTTTGAAATAGCGAGAATATTCATTGAACGGCACGTTTTTATTTTATCATGAATACAACGAATGAAGCTTCTTCTTCTTCTTCTTCCAAGTTGAAGCTAATGCTAATGCTTTAACCCATTTCAAGCCAAGGGTGGAAATAACAGAGAAGTGAGAGGAGGAGGATGAACTCTTTTACAAGATGTCTGCCGAAATAAGGCATAAATTGCTCACCGATTGAGAGCGAAAAGATTCCAAATTTTATGAATTTTACATTTTAATTGGATTTAAAAGGCCTCAGTCTTCCAAATCGATGTGATTTATCTGACTCGTGGCCCAGAACGCTCAATCGCGCAGGATCGAATTTGGGCCACCATCATCATGTTTTCGGCCAAAAGGCCTCCTTTTCAAAAAAAAAAAAATCCAAAGTCGCATCGAGCTCCGATGTCGAAGGATTTTTTTTTTTTTTTTTGACGAGTATAGGAACAGCATGAACGAGAAAAAATTCTCCTACGAAGATTTTCCACTATTTTCAATATTTAAAAAAAATCGATGCGAAAACGCATCAGTGGCCGGAAATGGGTTAATGACTTGTCGGAACTAAGTAACAACTTTGAGCTTTTCTGTTGACTGAGGTAGGAATAATAACTAAAGATGTGATGCAGTCACATTGTAAGTCGAACCTCATAGTAATCGATTAGTCTCTCGTCCAATAGCTTTCCAAAAACATTACAAAACGCTGCAAATTATTTCACAAAGGTTTATTATTTTCCTGTATAGATATCTCGTTTACAAATATCACAGCTTTGCCATTGTCACTATTTTTTTTTTTTTTTTTTTTTTGACCTACCAACCGTACCTACTAAATAATTACCTTCACAATCAAGTTTATTTCGAAGAACTAAACGCTTCACACTCGATTCGAAAAATAGGGAGTTTTATATGGGAAATTTGAGTACTAGTTGCTAAGGAAGCAAAATTGAATACAACTCGAAGAAACGAAAAGCGATCACACTTTTTTGGTAAGCTAAAATTTGAACGGAGATTAGACCTCTTTTGTTATTCACACTCGTGATTCTGTTTTATCGAAGGAAAATCCTTCAATATTGTAGAAGCGAACGGATTGTCCTACTATTGTTCTGTGGTCTCTAAAAGTTCAATAGTGTCTTAAATTTGTGAAAAAACACTCTCTATTTCGAGAGTTTTCGAGCAAGGGCACTCTTGAAATTTTCAACCTTTAATTTTCACCCCTTAGAAGTGAGCCCAGAAGCCAATCAGAACCCAGAAGCCAAATTTGAACCAAATCGGTCCATCGTTGGTAAGAAAAGTGGCGGACGGACGGATTTTTTTTTTTATTTTTTTTTATTCGATTTTCGGATTTTACGTACTCACCTTGAAACGTAAAACATCAAATTTTGAGGGGGGGTTAAAATTTTGTTTTCTTGCTCGATTCCAATGGTTCATTATTGAAAATAATAAACTAACATACCACGTCTATTCCGAATAACATATTTGTTTTGTACTATTCACGACCCTTATTGGGCAGAACGATCAATGTGTAGTAATCCATTTTTGGGAAGTTTCTTTCCATTATTTTGTTGTTTACAGCTTGAAAACGTGGATTATTGTAGATCGTGTTGTCTGATCATTTTCTGATCTAAAATTTAAGAGTGCAAACATCAGATATCAGTCGTATACTCGATTGAGCTTTTAACCCTTGAATTAATGGACTAGGTGTTTCGGAATTTCAATACCAAATTTCCCTTTATTTCATCTCTTTGAAGATAGCCAAAAGCATCTTCTCATCCCTCCCTCAATAAACCACTTCTCAGCAGAATCGTAATTGGTACGATAGGAGACTTGATATAATGCAAATTGTACTTGAGAAGTAGCGTGAGATGTTCTTTGAAACTTCCAAGATCGCTCGAAATACCGAGAGATCATCATCTGAAAGGAATACGTTAACTCCTAAACGACGGCAACTCCATCCTTCCGAGTCTGAGATGGAGCCGTTTCAGCTTTTTTCAATTCCGCTTTCAACTGCTCTTCATCGGAAGTTTTTCCTCTTTCAGACTTGCAGTTCCCGATCGAGGTTAATGGAGTGCAAAAAGACCATCCGTTCTTGGACCCCGACTCCCTGCAAAGCCTGTTCAGGCGCCTTCACGCTCTCAACCGTTGCGCCAACATGAAACTCGACGCTCCACCGAAACCCCCTGTAAGTTTATTATGTACTTTTGACTTTATTTGATGTTTTCAGAGTAATTTCAAGAACTCCGTTCCGGTTGAAGAGACACCTTCTCAGGTTATGGTGGGTGGGGGATCAAGCTAAATAGGCCTGTACGTAGAAAGGAATGCCTGGGACAAAGAGAGGTTTCAAAATAAGTTCCGTTTGGTAAATCAATTTTTTTAAAAAAATATGGAATTGACAGAAATTGTTCTGCAGAATGTCTGCTATTTGTCTACAAAATCGCCGAACACCTCGAAGCACTTGGAATATCTTGTAACGAGCTTCCAAATGGGCTCTGCATAGAAAACCGCCGCCATCTCGTTGGTCCATTTGATAACAGCTTCCTTAACTTCCACGTCTCTCCTAAAGCGTTTCCAGCTAACTATTCCTCCATTTTCGTGAAAAGATGGAAATCGGCCATGTCGGGACCGTATGGTGGGTGACTCAGAAGATCCCAACTAAACCACGTCAGAAGTGCCGTTGTGGGTTGAGCGAGATGAAGACGAGCATTGTCTAGGGACGGCACGATACTCCAAAGTATCGATACTCCTTTCGATACGATATTTCTCCTGAAGTATCGATACTCGATATCTTTTCGATACCGATATTATTAGATATCGATACTTCGATAATATCGGCTCAAAGTATCGATACTATCGATACTTCAAATTAACCCACAAATGATTTCGCAAACCAAATAAAAACTCCTTTAATAAAGAATTATAAATATCAACATTATAAATATATTAACAAAAGTCAATAATTTAAAATTTAATATAAATTAATGATCATTTCATTTCATATTTATTCCAATTCTTATTCCTAAGAATTCTCCGTTCAATGAAATGATTTTTTTCATCCACTACAAATGGAAAGGATCAAGTAATAAATCAGTTACATTATTTCAGTAATAAAATTAAATCAGTTACATTGTTAATCATAGAATCATGAAAACAAATATTTGTCGTGAAGTGAATTTTGACTTGAATTTTTAAAAAAGTAAATCAAAAAAATTGTTGAAAGTAAAACAATGGTCACAAGGAACTCGAACTGTTCAAGAAACCCAGAGAAATGAAAACCCATGGACCTAGTAGTTCCCTGTGAAAACCGCAAAAAAATGTGAGGTTTACAGAGTTACTGTGGAAAGTTTTTGAATATCGATGAAGGATATTAGAAGCGATATATCGTTTCGATTGATACTATTCCGAGTATTATTCAGAGGTAGATATAGTATGGTATCTGAGTAAGTACTTGATATTAGGTATTTTTTTTACTATTCCACTTTGGCAAAAATATCGATAATATCGTCAAGAAAGTATCGATACCTCCGATATTTCAGGCAAAAGTATCGATACCAATATTTCGGTATGAGTTTTATTATCAAAAGTATCGATACAAATATTGGTATCGATACCAAAAAAGTATCGATACTCCGATATATCGGTGGTATCGTGCCGTCCCTAGCATTGTCATGAAGGAGGCAGATACAAATTACATGTACTCGATGAAAGTTTTCCTAGTATTTTGGTTTGAGTCGCCCTTCGGAGCTCGTTATTTATATAATTTTTAGTCTTGAATTGTTTAAATTTCTACAATTCCTTATTTATTGTGAGACCAATGATTTCTAAGCTGAGCCCATTTCGATGCACATTACAAGATATTCGAAGTAAATTGAGGTCTCCGGCGATTTTATGAACAAATAATAGACATTCTGCAGAACAATTCCTGTCAATTTCATATTTTTTATATTAAACACTGCAAATTGTTACGCAAAGGTTTATTCTTTTTCTGTATAGATCACTCGCTTGAAAAGAACACAGCTTTTCCATTGCCTCTACCTAACTACCATATTTTTAGTTCAAAATCAAGTTTAATTAGAAATTTGATTACTGGTTGCTGAAGGCGAATAACTGAGTACAACAGCCTGTTTAGCGATTCACACTCATCTTTCTGATTTATCGTAAGTTCAACCCTTCAGTTATCATGAAGAGCGAACGGTTGATCCTACGAAGCTTTGGGGGGGTCTCATTCAATTCTAAAAATTCAATAGTATTTTTAATTGATGGAAAAACAATTCCTTTACATTGAAAGTTTTTGAGCTAGGGCGTTTTGAAAGTTTCAGCCCTCATTTTTCAAACCTTAGAAGTGACTGACATCAGACGAAAGCTTCGGTGCACAACTAGATTCCAAATGGAGCTGGTTTACTAAATTTCATCAAAAACTAAGGAAAGTGCCTCATACGGCGGATGGACGGCAAAATTGTTATTCAATTTTCGGATTTTACGTACCTTGTACAGATTTTAAGAGAGGGTTATGATTCTTCGTTTTCTTGGTCGATTCCAAAATTTCAATATTGAAGATAATAAACCAATAATTTTTTTTTAACACAATACCGCATATAACCTGAGATTTTACCAAATTACGCCGTTTAGATTGTTGCTGGTTGAGTGTAAAACTAGTACAAATTTTTCACTATTTCGTGCTTAATGCCACCCTTAAGTATTTCAGGCATTCGGTTCGTTGGACACCTGGGCTCAAATGAAAGTACAACTTGAACTTGAATCTCGTTAGTCTTTGAATTGAATCCTATCAATTCAAGAGAAGTGAAAGGTCGAATAGGATAAATTAGTGTCATTCAGAGCGGATAAAGTGAAGCTATTGCAGGAATAACACCTAAGAGTAAAATCTCTGGGGAATTACCTCGTTCAGACTCTTGCCGGACTTCCATCAATCGAAAATGAAATATTCGAAATTTTTTGACTGGGATAGGATTCAGCCCTCTCAATATTATCTGCTTCCATCTGTTAGGATTTGCCCGTCAAATTCTCGACCAATGGGATGCAAGTTTCCTTTCACCTGTGACTATAAACCGTGATGTACCTTCAGTGCTTGTTTATTCTGATACTGCCTAATTGTCGAAATAGATGTACTTGGTTACTCATTTCCTTAGTGGAAATAGCCATCGTTCTACCTTCTCCGTTTTTTATTGGACCTGAAAATTTCCATTGATTGTTTGGCCACTAATAACTTCTTGAGGTTTTAAGTTTGAATTTTTAATATTTTGTTTTAGAACAATTATGTATAGGTAATGCATGATTGCGGTACCAATTTATGACTACTTTCGGAGTAACTCTACAGGGTGTCTCACGAGTTGTTCCCCCCCTTCCCCTCTAAAATCGTTATTTTTGGAGATAGAAAAAATTTTTTTTGCGCAATCGTCACCAACTTTGTTATTCAGATGGGAACCCTTATTTTTTATTGCTGATTCGGATCCTTCGCGAAATTCCATGAATGACCTTAACCGATTATTTGGTTGCGCACAACCCATCCAGTGAGCGCGCAAACGTGCGCAACCCCTGGATTGTGCCAAAATTGAGATGAAGGTAGACCCCAAGTATGGTACATGTTTTTTCATTAATTTTCGACGCTGAATCACGTGGTAGTATCCATTTTCGGATTTAACTGGAATTTTTCGGAACGGCCACCGAAAATTAGGTGGGTTTTAAAAAAATAGAAAATCGCTCTTTTTCCATCCTTATGAGTTACTATGCAATTTTAATTTATTCGGGTAGCTAACTCTACCCCTACATTTTATTCTCTTTCCCTCCTCCTTTCTCAACCGGGTAGAGTTAGCCACCCGAACTAATTAAAATTCCGACAAAAAGGATTCAAGTTTCCTGTGACTATAAGCCGTGATGTACCTTCAGTTCTTGTTTATTCTGATACTACCCAATTGTCGAAATCGATGTACTTGGTTACTCATTTTCTTAGTGGAAATAGCCATCGTTCTACCTTCTCCGTTTTTTATTGGACCTGAAAATTTCCATTGATTGTTTGGCCACTAATAACTTCTTGAGGTTTTAAGTTTGAATTTTTAATACTTTGTTTCAGAACAATTAGTATTTATAGGTAATGCATGATTGCGGTACCAATTTATTACTACTTTCGTAGTAACTACGAAATTTTCCGATGAGAATTGTTTTATCTACATATTACATCATTTTGGAGCCCCCAGCTGGAGTACGGATATCTGGTAATGAAAGTCAGGAAATAAAAAGGTACTGTTCGTTGGAGGATTTGAATAAAACTAGATTTTGGATCACTCACCTCATTCGAAATTTTATCTCTTTGGGATACAAACAGGATTTTCGAAGTTTGATTCAAACCATTTGAAGACCACAGGGGAAGAACGCACGAATAAAACCAGCAATACACGTTCATGGTGCGTTCTTCTCCTGTACAGATGGACCTTTGCAACTTTGGATAGCAATATGGAGTTTTATAATACTTTTTGCAGTAGTTTTTATTGTACCACCGCATTCTACAGTACGCTGAGATACAAATTCCATTTTTTTTAAAATTGTATCGACCAAATTCGAACTAATATTGGGTTTTTGCCGGAAAAAATTATTTCCTGAAAGTTTACAGAATGGGACATGGTGCGTTCTTCCCCTGTAGTCTTCATTTGTTTTCGTTATCTGTTACGTCTATCGCTTCCATTAGGAGTAGCAATATTGAGTGATTTGATGCAACAAACTTTATGTGTCTTTCTTGGTCGTTTCAGAGGGCTGATGACTCCGACGAAGATGATCAGTGTGCCTTGAGTGAGAATTGGACGTTTCAACCAGAAATTCGCAGGTGGTCGCGCGTCACCGAAGTTACCCCCCAGAAACTGGCTCAACTGCAGGCTGCCAGCAAATTAGCCAGTGAGTCCTTGATGACTAAACTGTAAATCTAATCACCGGTAATCGTTCCTGCATGAGGGATCACACGAATCAAGTTTAACCCCAACAGTCATTAAGTGCGTAATTACGTTATTTAAAAGCACCTCCTGATGCGCTGGCCGTAAATTCGCCTTACGGCGCTGCTGAGAGGGAAAACCCGCAAATTGAACGGTTCTCTCAACCTCGCTGCCCCACAATTTATGTTTCCCTCATAATTAGCAAATTCAAAGAGATTTATTTTCGGGAAAATTTTCCAGGATTTTTCCCGACTTCAGGATTTTTGCGGGTATTTGTTGTTGTTAAGATCGTGTACCTTCAAAGAGATTTATTTTCGGGAAATTTTCCAGGATTTTTCCCGACTTCAGGATTTTTGCGGGTATTTGTTGTTAAGATCGTGTACCTTCAGTCATTTCTGTTGTGAAGAGTTAGGAATAGGGACGGAACATCGATAGTAGGTCAAATTTTATAAACGATGTTATCAGACCTTCTCCTCGACATATCGATATCATCGGACCGAAACATCGATGTCTGAAAAACGATATCGATAATATCGAAACATCAAAGTTTTGCTCGTAACATCGATGTTTTACAGACATCGATGTTTCGTTCCGATGATATCGATATAACGAGGAGAAGGTCTGATAACATCGTTTGATAAATTTGAACTACCTACTATGTACTGCAAGGAAACTAGACAAAATCCAGTTCCAGGCCCGATAACTTTATTGAATTTACTTGGAATTAGAAGAACACCTTTCAATCATCACTTCATATAACAACATAATTTCTGGAAAACAATAGAAAAAGTCTCTTTATGCTTGAAACAATAATAAATTGAAATGGGGATGGTATGGGATATCGAAACGAAGTGCATACAAGTTGGATAATTTATCACGAATGAAAAAAAATTATAATGGAGTAGGTTATCCAGTAACATAAAATCACATTAAAAGAAAACATATCCACTTCTTACGAATGGAGGTTGAGCAGCCTCATCAGGTTTTCTCCCTTGATTCTTGTTGACAAAATTTGTCATTTACATTTAATGTTTTTCATAAGATATTTCATCGATATTGATGTTTCTATGAAATTTCGACATCGACATCGATGTTTTCCGTTGGATGTCCCATCCCTATGTAGGAAATAAACTTGATGGCGCCAGTATTACCTACTGCGTCTACTCAGCTAGTAGCTGTGCCAATAGGGTGGTCACAAGGCAATAGGGAATTTTTTTTTTTTAGAAAATCGCTTGTGGCAACCCCCTAAAAGGTGCCAATTGACTAGAATATGAGATTCCCAAAGTTTTAGGTCGATCGGATAACATTAACCCGTGCCGCATTGAGGTTGAAGTTCAGAAAAACTCACTTTTTTCATAAAAATATTCTTTTTCCCTCATAACATTGTAACCATTTGTCCTAAAGACTTGAAATTGGTCTCATTTTATTTAAAATGTTATTTTCTTCAACTTTTACTCCCATAATTTTTTCGCTACATTCTATAGATTTTATGTTATTCAGCTTTTCCCATCTCAAAACGTGGTCCGTTTTAGCAAATGTGCCTTTTTACGCATACCCCTAAAAACCACACTCCAGTCTATGAAACCGACCTCCAGGCGATTTGACACTTCTTTATCACTCTGGTTTATTGAAAATGAGTATGTTTCCGGTATAAATGTAAAGGTTGAGGCTGTAATAAGGGGAGGAGGGGGGGTGGTGGTCATCAGTTGACTGATGAAGTGAAATTTGAGAGAAAAAATAAAGGAAAACAAGATCGTCTCTCCAAAAAAAAAGTTTCAATTACAGACGATAAATGTACCATTTCGAAGTTCCAGTGTATAAATAAAATTACGTAAAGTTAAGTAAGTTTTTCTTAATGAATTAATTTGTGAAGTATACTTTTTCTTAATTAATTAGTAGCAAAGCACAGAATCTACGGGTTTTGAACATTTTCTGATCTATTTTCTACTTGGCACTACTTGGCACAGTGTGCCAAGTTCATTTCCTTACTCCAAAGATCAGTGTCTCTTAATCGACCTTAACGATCTAACTTCATCTACCTTATAAAATCAGCATGTCCTGTTTCGAGGATATTCCACGGCTTTCTCACTGTATGGCATTTAAAAATGCTCCTTCTTATGTTATTCGAATTGAGCAAAACACTTGTTTGGTTTCGAGTTTACCAGCGGAACTTTTTCACTTTGAGAAGTAATAAAAGTCCTCCAATATCAAAACTGCCACTTGAATTTTATTTCAGACCTTCACGAGGCGCCTGATTTATACGAAAAGTTTACTGTTTGTGGTCTATAAATACCCTAGGTTTTCTTCAAATAGTCGGGGTTGATCCAACCAGGTGAAAAATCAGTTGTTTGAAGATATTTTAAAAAGAAGTAACCTTTATACAGGTATTAATTTATCAATTTATGGTTTGTTTCTGTTGTTCATGTGTTTATCTTAGTTATATTAGTGGTTGATTTCTCTTGGATTGTCCTGATGATGGACCTTCTTTCCATGAATATAAAAAATTTCCTGTATTCTTTGCCTCAAAAATAATGTACTAGAGGTGGTCAAAAAATGCCAGTTTTGGGGCAATTATTTTTGATTTTTTTTTTTTTTTTAGTTTTTAATTTTTGCCAGTTTTGGGGCAATTTAATTTTTAATCGAAAGTAGACCTCATTCTGATAATTTTTACACCAGCCGTTCTCTTTTTGGTTGAGAAGATCTTTTTCTATTATTTTTCAAAGTTTCGAATGTTTATGACGTCACGCGCCCCTCCCGCCTGGGCGGGACCCCCCAGCCCACTGTGACGTCATAAACATTCGAAACTTTGAAAAATCATAGAAAAAGGTCTTCTCACGCTAGAAGGTCGCGGTTGGTGTCAAAATTCTCAGAATTAGCTCTAGTTTAGATTAAAAATATAAATAAACTGTTTTTCCGACCCATGCGCACACCCCATTGTTTAGGAGAGGAGGTAGTGAAGAATCATTTCACCAATTTATTAGAAAAATTATGTTTGATTTATCTAGAATAATCAGCTCAGTATTCTGAATATTTTCAAGAGTTCAATACAGTCGAGAGCTCCTTCAAAAATTTGCTCTAGATTAGTCAATCCTTGAACTAGATTAGTCCTTTTTCAACGTGTTCACCTCTTGAATTTTGTTTTCCCAGGTAAAGAATCGGAAGGTACCAAGGGGAAAGATGTTCCGGTTATAAGGTAAGTCCGCTTGGTTATAATACCATTGACACTATTATTCGAATTGTAACATACATAACGATATAAATTATCTTCGACTGCAAACAAACTGAACACAATCATCCAGACCTTCAATTAGGTACATTACATACCAATACCTCACCTTTTTGAATGTCCCTAAAAGGCATTTCAAAATTTTGTTCCCAAAATTATTTGTTGCAAAAAAATTTGAATAATTTAATGATTCGATTTCGTCATGCTTTCTCCGAAATCCGAGGAATTTTCATGAGGTAAATTTGTTAGGTTGTTTGATTTTACAAAAATCTCAGATATATTTTGGTTCAAGACCCATCACCGCTTACGGATCGAGGTTCAATGAAACCAGTACGAATACGTTTTCATTATTTTCTTTATGGTTACCACGTTGGAACGGGCTAATAAAATGGTTCTTTCTTGGTTTTCTCTAATTTGTTTGTTTCGCACTGCAGGCTAATTATTTGACTCGATGCCGCTAACTTATATTGTTTTCGAATTTGCACTGTTACTGCCTTTCATCGCACATTCTTCCTCCGAGTTTTACTATCATCTTCATTCTTCACTCTTACTTACACATACCAAGTTAAGTAATTACCTACTTTACATTATCTAATACATAAAATCCCAACCGTACGTGTGAAGGGAAAGAAAAATAGTGGATAAGCCATTGGAAAAATAGTGGTTAGGAAAGTAGTGTGAAAGAAAAGTTGTAGTAAGGGAAGTCGTAAATGAGAAAATGGTTCATGAAGCCACGGTACGCACCGTCCTGTATTACCTTAAAATTTCCGTAATTAGTGGCAAGAAAAGTAGTGTGGAAAGTAGCTGTTAAACAAGTAGTGGGATAAGAAAGTAGAAACCGCGGACTTGCTAACTCGACTAAATTATTTTCCTAACATCCATGTTCCTATAAATCTCTGTGAAGTTGAAATTCTTTTTGCTTCCGAGTCTACCAAAGTAGCGGAAGATTTGTTTCCACTTTTCAAGGTTGAAAAAAAAAGTTCTCCAAAATCGAAATTTCCACTCGCGTTTTACGTTTCAGACCTTCCTGAACAATTTTGGTTCCGTGTGTGTCTGTCTGACATGAAATCTTTGCCACAGCCATAACTTCCACATTTTCTATCCGATGTCGATGAAATTTTCAGGGATTATGCGGATTAGGGTTTAGATGGTCCCCTATGAAAATCATCACCCCGGACTGACAGTAGCCTCTGCGCATGCGCAAACGTAAAACCCTTATATCAGCCAAAACACTTATATTTTTCATCCGAATTTCATGAAATTCTCTAGGATTGTTCAGATTGGCGTGTAGATGGTCCCCTATGGAAATCATTTCCCCCAGACTAATAGTAGTTGCGTGAACGTGAATTCCTGGTAACAGTCATAACTTCCACATTTTCCATCCGATTTCGGCGAACTTTTTCTGGATTGTTCAGATTAGAGTGTAAATGGTTCCCTATGAGGGTAGTGGAAGGTACTTGGAGATTGATGTTTTGATAATACCTACTATGCATCGGATCATTTATACAATCGGGTTATGGATACGAGGAAGCTATGTGCCACACCCACTTGGCAGACGTTTTTCGTCATCATTTCAGTTTTTTCATATTTTTAATTTACTTTAAATACATGAAACATTTGGGAAGTTCACAAATTATGCCTACTGATACCTGAATACGAAAACCTGTGTGCGTAATTTGGTTACCTTTTTTAAACAAGTTGGTCTTGGCAACTGGGAAGCGGCACTTGACAGCAATGCTTCGAGTGTAGTAGAAAGCTGCTGAGTGGTTCACACCTGGTTGTCTCAAGTAGAGTAAGGGTGCCCACTACTGGCACAGCATGCCGAGGGGAAATTCAACACATTTTATTACTATACAGTTTATTCAATTAACCCCCTAACGCTACGGTCCGGGTTTGATTCAACCCAAGGGCTGGTTAGAACCATCCTGATCCCTCCACTGTCTTTCTGGCGGCCGTGAGGGCCAGCTACCCTACCAGTAAGTACTGGAAGCGGCCTCATCGTTCTGGTAAGTCACCTGCATTTCTGAGGGAAGTTATTGCGCAGCAAGTCAGAGGCTGGGTTGGCCTAAACCCGACAGTAGAAAAAAAAATTATACTTTTTCCCTTCCTTCGTCAATGGAAATAAAGGGAACTATGGAACTGTTCATCATAAATAATTTATGGAATCATATTTCGATTCAATAATTATTATTGAATCGAAATATGATTCCAAACGTTGTTGATACATTTTTTACAATTCCCCCCCCCCCCCCTCTCAACACATCAGTCACTGGGAATGTCTGTCTATACCACTTTGCTCCTACTAGTTATAAGTTCCTAGTCCGAGAATTATCAAGAGCCAAATTCATTAGGGAATGAATAGGGGAAGATTGAAATAATAAAATTACTGAGTTATTTCTGTTGTTTTTTTGGTCTCACGAGTAATTGACATAATAGGTCAATTACATAATATTATTGACATAATATTATTAGGTTCCATAATGAAAAGAAGTCATTTTGCCAAGATTTTACTATAATAAAATGAGGAATTGTACCATGTCGGAATTTCTTATTTTTTACCTCAAAATCGGATTCAGCACAATAAACAAAACAGTGTAGAAAATATGAACGTTTAAAAAAACCGGGAGGATGACGTCAACCAGAAATAGTTCATGTACGGCCGCTTGAAGCGCTGAGGTCGTGAAAGCTCACTTCATTTAGTCCTCAGAGACAACATTTCACAAAACCAGTAAAGATCAAAATCGAAAAAATGAAGAAAAAAATTGAAAAAGCAAGATGGGGAAAATTAGGTTTCCCCTGTTTTTGTTTGATAACTTTCCTCTTAGATAACAAGATTTCTTCGTACCCTCGGGCAACACTGGGAGGAGGCGGCGATCCGAACAGCCAATCAGCTAGCGTTCCCATTTACGTTGAAGAGGTCCGTTTTCCCGGTTATTTTTTGAAATCATAAATTTTTAATGTCTCCCAAAAATAACAGGAGACTTATTTTCCAAAATCAACCCGATTTTCATCTACCCCACACCATTAACTATTCAGGAAAAATGCAAACAGAATTCGGTAAAATTCATCATTATGTGAATTGTTTATGATACCTTCCGGAATAGTGTACGCATTCTTTGAGCAAATAAAGCTGTTTATATTACTATTTAAAAAAAAAAAAGTTTTCCTCTGAAAACGTTTGCGGGGTTGAATCGACCTTTAGCATTCATGTCCTCGAGGTCCACCGTAGCGTTGGAGGGTTAAAATATATATTTCTTAAATCAAGCCAACAAAAAAAAACAGGCTGATCTGTTCAGGGATACCTTTTTCATAGACACAACGTTTAATTTATTGTTTATATGGCATTCAGTATTCACTGCTGACGCCTCCTGTTATTACGCTCACTGTTCAGGATTCTTCGACCAACACAATCATAATGTCACTCGTTTAACGTAGCGAAAGCCATAAAAAATGAGTCAACCGCAACACTGTAAGACTTAGCCTCCCGAATAATAATCTCATATCTTTGAAATAGTTGGAAGGCACTTGAGAGCACCTCGTTGTTTTTATACCTTGAAATTCTTCGCTGGAATCCGACCACGCGGGTCGTAATAAAAATTTTATTAGACAGAGAGGATCGAAATAACAATGGAACTAGAAGCTTTTATGCATTCCTTTCTACGAGATAATGGCATAGAACTCAATAATTCTGTCCAACAAAAAACTGTATGGAAGATGTGACTGATTTTTGGATGGTGAATCTGAATTCGAAAGTCAACAACAGAGACAGAGTCAAAATATCGACAAATTTTCGTCTTTCGAGTTCTGAAATGAGTTATTATTTTTGGAAATTAAACATTGAAAACGCCAATCCCCCATCGTTTGATTATACAAGTATAGTAAACCGCACCTGTCTTGAGTCTGAAGCAGTGCGGTAAATCTTGGTTTGATGTCGGAGACTTCCAATGGTAATCCTAGAGCAGTTACTCATAGACTAGTTACTCATCAGTTTTAAGGTGTGAGTGACGAATGCGCGTGTGTGGTAAGCAGTCCCGAATTCCTGCAACACCGTTGGCTTCTACATTTTCCATCCGATTTCGATGAAATTTTCAGGGATTAAGTGGATTGGAGTTTAGATGGTCCCCTATGAAAATAATGGCTTGCAGACTGATATTAGCCACTGCGCAAGCGCTAATGTGTATTTCCTTGTCGCAGCCATAACTTCTACATTTCCCATCCGATTTTGAACACATTTTCAGGAATTGTACCGATTTTCGATATCTGACATAATATTATTTACCTTTCCAATCCTTCCTATACATTGAACATAGATTTTAATACCCAAAAATAGTGAGAAATGATGGATACTGTACAGTGCGGTACAGAGTAACGCTAGCGTCCACTAATGTCACAGTCGGCATAGCTCCCACTAGTAGCAGACCTTATTCAAAGCCAAAGTCGGACCAGTTCTAAATGGAATATCAGAATAAATTCTGATGATTTTGTTCATGGCTACTTATTGCCTCACCCCTTCAAGTGGAAAAGGGTTG
This sequence comes from Apolygus lucorum, assembly GCA_009739505.2. Lineage (NCBI taxonomy): Eukaryota > Metazoa > Arthropoda > Insecta > Hemiptera > Miridae > Apolygus > Apolygus lucorum. Next base: position 50,605,481 of record CM019178.2, on the reverse strand, counting down.
ACCAACGACCCAACTCAAAAAAAAATAATCTGAATAATAAATGCGATACCACCCGTGAGCCATGATAATATCATGGTTACATCTGGGTTGGTGACTATATATTATATAGTCACCAACCCAGATGTAAACCAACCTCTAATTTCTGTGATCTCACGGGAGCCGGTTAATTCAACCAGCTAACAGCCATTGGTTCATATTAAGTAGGTATATAAGGGAAGCTCGAGGGATCACCTTTTCTTGCTGTAGTCAACAATCTCGTCTATTTCACCTCAACTCCTTCCAGCCTACCTTGAGCTGCGTTTACGAAACTTCCTCGCGAAGGTGTTTCGAGAGAGTGTTGCGCGAGGCACGCTCGCTAGTGTCGACGCTCTCGTGAAAAATGTGAGGCTCAGTCGGTTTTCTTCCGCGCATCGGAAGAGTTTGGCTAGGAAATCCTCACGTGTAAACGTGGTCCCCATTGTTGCGCCAGAAGAGAACTAGAAAGAGTGTTTGAAGCTCATCGAGTTCTATAAAACCCGAGATTTTGTCGAAGGCCCTACTCATTGAACTTCTCACTCTGAATTTCGAATAGAACGAAATTTCTTTCGCAGCGAGTAATAAACGCATCTTCTTACTATCATTATCGTGTTTGTGCCGGTGACAAACTCCTCTCAAAATTTCTCTTCCTCACATTTTGCTATTCGTGTAAATGTTTTATAAGCCAACCAGTTTACGTAAATTCACAAGTTCAATAAAGTTCAAAATTTTAGTCAGTCAGAAGTAGCGAACACGGCAGTTCTTGTATGAAAAACTCCTATCAACGTATTTTCACACACACAAAAATGGTTATTTTGAAGGTTTTTAAGGCGCTATTTTTGAAAATTCTCTGTCTGCTTCTAAGAGAATCGTTTGAGTTATGATGAATTTGGATCACTTTTTTAGAACTCTACTAATTAATTTTCATTACGTCATTTCGCCTTTTAAGTACTGATACCTTGCCAATCCAAATTTTTGTCAAAATGAGGTTATTACATTTTCCGATGTATATAGGCACCTAATTTCTCTCAAACGTGAAAATTATTTTGAAAAACAAATTTTTAAAACACCTTTGAAAAACCGATTTTTTTTTTTTTTTTTTTTTTTTTTTGGAAAAACGAGTAAATGTGCATTGGGCGGTATCAGTACTTAAACGACGATTTGGGTTCCGTTATTTCCCAATTCTTTCCAATGCTCTTCAGTGATACATTTTTTTTATTCTATTCATATCAAGTATCTAGCAAACATTCTGCGAGTTGTCTTAACTAAACTTATTAAATAAACTTTACTTTAAACTTTATTAAACTTGAGTTTCTTTCCTACAGGTATGGTAGTTTGCCACCGGGTGCTCTGAGCCCTGATAGCGAACTCTTGGCTGCCAAATTTAGAAGGAGCGGGAGCGAGCGGCTGAGAGATGGCGCCAAAGCCTTCCTGAGGCGAGTGGAGAGCCTCAAATCACGGAGAAGAAAGCGGCACAACAGAGCTGATGGTGTACTCATCAGCGGTCCTCAGGTTGGTTTCTTTTTGATAATCTTTCAAATTTCAGGTGTGCTGATGATTGAAAAGTGATGACATGAAAAAAGGTAGGGTAGGTGTGGGCAAAGGTTCTCATGGAAGTTTGAAAATGACTGGTAAGAGTTTTAGGGAGAATCAGGTAGGTAGTGCACTTGTTTACTTCAAGTTAGTTGCCTCGAAAAACCTCAGTGAGTCAAACACCATCTCGTTTTGAAAACATTAAATGTATATTTAAATTTAAATAAAAGTATATAAAATAAAATATAAATAATAAAAGTATATTTTTTAATTAAATTTTTAAAGTAATTTTTAAATATAAATGATTAAATAAAAGTATATTTTTGACTTTTTTGATGTAATTTTTCAAAACTTTTCATTTTTCAACACCGCACATAAGTACAAACAGCTTTGGGCGTATTTTTGCGAGTGAAAGGAGTAAATACACCTTCAAATCCTACAATGAGTTCTGGGATTTTCACAAGTTCAATGTCGAGGATTTGTTAAACACTGAACCCTTCATGATGGGGCAAAAGTTTGCAGGCTTCATGGGGTAAACGTTCGCAATGAAACCTACTAAGTTTTTTTTTTTTTTAATTTCAGTTTTTCAGGGAAAGCCTCGTTAAGAAGCAGGCAATAGTTAGTATATAAAGTTGATGGTTTCTCTAACTTGAAGTCTAATACACTTAGATGTTCACAAGTTGTGATTTTCAAAACTAAATGAGCCTTTCATGACCATTAACGTAGGTTTTTGTTACGCACTTACTGTTGCTACCTTATAAAATTTTTTGTTCAATAATTTGTGAGATTCTGTACTTCCCCAACTCTCAATAAACGATAGGAGATAAGATTCGCAGAGCAAACCTTGTGCGAAACTGATGGGGGCAAAGGTTCGCAAAGAGGTTGTCTGGCAAAATAAGAAATTCGCCATCAAAATTAATCAAGAAAAACTTCATTCTTTTTATGGAAAGTGGGAAAGATCCCGAACTACTCCAAAAGCCCCTTTTGCGAGAAAAAGTAGTCATGGGAGCCCACAAAAAATCGAAATCTCAAAACTGCAAACCTTTGCCCCCACCCACCTTATTGACTTTTTTTGATTGATGGATCAGCAACTGACAGTTTCAGTATAAAGGAGCTCAACAGGGTTTTAGGTTTAGTCATATGCGTTTCGACCTGGAGGGTACAAATAGCTGAGGAGCGTTGAAGATCGCTAATTCTCCGCCTAGGATATTTTAGACTCAAAGTTCCCCTGCATCAGGAGGCTGGAGAAGCTGTAACCGTAACCATCACAGTTTTGAGTAACTCCAATATAGGACAGATTTATTGTAATTGTAATATTGTCATACAATCCAATCCAAATGGCTCAGAAGCGCTGAACCCTGGAAGTCACAAGAATCTGCAATCACCAGCCGGAACCATCACCATCATAGTTTGTAGTAGATAACTATGTCGAGAACTAACAGGACGCCATTTTGCAACAATCGACTAACCCACAAATCACAAAGTGTTGGGAATCACGATTTGAAATTTCAGATTCCATATTTCCGTACCAATATCTCCAAGACGGTTGTCGATGTGTTCCACAAGGTCACCACAGTTCATCTAACCTATTTCCACGGTAAAAACCCAAAATTTTCGCCTAGTTATGACTTTCTAGGCGAAACCCGATTGTTGCGTAACTCCTTAGAGGCACTTCTCATTTTCAAAAATACTGTCAAAATCGACTAACTGACATAGGTACCGTCTACCTCCGGTTTTCCTTGAGTCTTCACTTTATAGGCATGCTAAATTACTTAAGTAGTGGACAATTTCATCGAAACTAAATTACGGAATAATAAATAAGTGAACAATTTAAACCTTAAAAACTTGTTTTTTTGTTGAATTTAGTAAAAATTCCAATAAAAATACGTAATAATACAAATTTTTATCATTTTACAAAGAATTTTGAAAATTTTTGTTATTTGGCACCATTTTGAGATTCCGAATTGTCAAAAACGTTAGTATACGATGTTTCACAATTTTACAAAGAAGTTTGTAAGTTATATCAAAAGTATGGTAGGGATTGGCAAAAAAAGCGTATTTCGAAAACCAAAATCGAGGTATTTTTTGTGCAAAAAATCTGAACAACGCAGACTTTTGCTCCACACATTGTACAGTGCTAAGCACAAAAAAAGTTTTACTTTTCAAGATTAAACAAAAAGTTCTCCGAAACCAAAGTTTTCACTCGCCTCTTACATTTTAGACCTTCCTAAACAGTTGTTTAGGAAAACAGGTTGTTAACCTGAAACAGGTTGTTCCATAACTAATAACAGCTGAATACATGGAGTGCAATGGGAATAGACTACTGTTGCAAAACTGAATCCCGGGCTTCACAGAATACAACAATACGCTATCTGTGGTTTGATGGTTTTTGTGTATCGACTTTTATTAACACTACGAGTTTTTCGAGTTTTTTAACAATCGTTTTTCATTTTTAGAAAAAATGGCTATTGAAATTTCGACCAAAATAACCATTGGAGGTGAATCAAGGTGCCCAAATGAAGCAAAATATGTAAAAAACAAAAAATCGATTTTTGTGGGTTAGACTATAGTTGCAAAACGACATCCTTTGTCGTAGGCCGCCTCTGCAAAAAGCTAAATGTTGTTTTGGTTGATAAATATCGATCTCGCACTGGAGAATGGATGAGGCCCACAAGCTCGAGAGTATTAAATCCTGCAAATTCCCAGCCTTTATATAGTTTACAGCCTGAAATGATTTAAACCAATCAAACTGTGGAGGCTACAGAAGGTGGAATCGTTATGTACCATAGCTGTTCGCAGAGTTGAGGACGAGCTGCAGTGCAATGGGGCTTTACATTGTTTTTGAAGGTCTCTCGGATTCTCAAACTGACAATATCGGTTGAGACATGGACAATATCAAACAGACATGGTTGAGTAATATAGACCTCACCTGGTAGAATTCATTCAGTTGGAGAACACTGAACCATGCGAATTTCCAGTCAAGACCATCGTTCAAGTGACATCAACGTCACTCTGAAGGTGCAGAACCTGGAACCGTACACATCACAGTCCGCAGTAACTCGAGTTGTAGACCTGACGCAATGCCAAATAGCTAAAATGATTTTGATTGAGTCGATTCCACCTTTGCGCGTACATGAAATCCAAATGGGTTAAAAGCTCTAAACCCAGAAATATTCAAACATCTTCAAACACCAGCGTTTCACCATCTCAGTTTGCAATGGGTAACCAAAGTTGAGAACTGCGTGCCGTTTGCGGCCTCAGCATAGCCTGCTGGTAATCAGCACTCTACTTGACTTTGGATGGTAAGGCTCATTCAGCCTAGAACCTGCCTTAATATTAATTGTTTAGGTGAACTGCATTGTATACAAGAACTAAAAACTACCTTTGTGCATGTTACCCCGTACATTTGCACCTTAAAGAAAAAGATGCAGCGTATACTCCCCTTGAAGTTTGTTGAAATTATTGTTTGGAGTTTTGTTGGCAGTGACTGTCACCCATGAAACGATGAGAAATGGAGCTTCTGGCGCCTCCCTCTCATACAAAGCTGACTTCTGCGAACCATACGTTTCCTCCCGAACAAGACAGATAGTTTTTCAAAGTAAAAGCCACCTTGGCTTCATAAATATTAGTTTGCAGACATTTGTTAGATACCCGAGTATTTCTAAGAACCGTGGGATGAAGGAAACGTCGAACAAAGCGGAGGATATGCATTGAACTTTCCTACTTTCTCACTTCGATTAATGAATCAGCCGAGTCTCTGGATTTTACTCGTTGAATTCCCCGAGTTTTGAGTTCATTCTAAGGCATAACCTGGAACCCTACTCGACCTAATTCCTCGAGGAAGTTGAAGAATTTTCATTATCTTTTGATTCTTGATGCATCTCAGGACAATTTGTCGAATAATTTCATGGTTTTCAAACTTGGTTGTTGAAAAAAGAACTCCAACGCTCTTTTCGCTAGTTTTCGCTTTCCAATTTCGCTAGTTCTGCATTGAATACTTAAAAACTATAGTTGGCAGGGGATTGTCGAGTTCCAAAATATGTAGGTATATTTTTATGAAGACTACAGATTGATATGTCATCTACATTTCAGCCATCATTCGGTATTGACCTTTTCAACTACGATTAGAAACAGTAGGTGCCTACCCTTATTTGTACTCTATTGTGCAGTACTTCAGGGTTGTGTTGCTGTTGGCTTGCAGGTAGTGGATATTGCGTCGATGGAGCGAAGAATGCGAGACTTGAACTGCGTGGACGTGACGCCTCCTGAGAGTCCCATCGACATCAGAGGGTCCCGTAGGTTCCTGGCTCGTCCAGACTCTGATTCAGGCGCTCTCTCGGACTCCGAGCTGCCCTGGCGCCAGCATTACTATAAGGACGCAAACAGCAATAATACTAAGGTAAGGAATTATATATTGCTAGGCACTGAATGAAATTCAAGAATGAGTAGTTGCATGGGTCGGAACTTTAGTATTTTTGAAGTCATATTCAAATTTAGCACACATGAAAACGCTCCTGTAAGACCCTTGGCTGGTGGTAAAGGCAATCCTCTCATGTTATGCATAGAAGCCCCTTCTGGAAAAATGATGGGTACCAGTACTTGCAAGACTGTTTCTTTTCTGAAACGAAACTTACGACGAAATTGTCCGTTGTTGAAATGATCCTACGGGTTTTGGAGGTCCCTTATGTACCGTTTCGGTAATTTGATGCTTTGCCGACGTTCCATTATATTCAGATCGTCCCATTCATCCATTTCATCCATCGTAACTAAGTACGATTCCATAATCGCCGCGTAAATAGTACAACGCACGTTAATTAAAGGAGCAATGAAAAAACCTCAATCAAATGACCATTAGCAGAAGTTGAGGGGCACTTAAGGTACCTCCCGCCAGCACTCAGGATTTTGCACCGTTGAGTCGAGGGTGAGCCTCAATTCAACACTGAGTTTGGTTTATGAATACCGTTGAGTGCTCCCTCAGAGCACCCTCAAATTTTGTCTATGAATACGATTGAGTGCCCGCCAACCCTTATCGATGCATTTGGGGGTGCACTCAGACTTAAGAAATGACTATGAATTCCGCCCTTAGAGCCTTTCTTACACCTATAATAGGTAAATAATTTACTTCACCTATACCTCTAAATATTGTACATTATTATATTATGTTCTCAAATTTCTGTTGGCCTTATCGATGATATGAAAATTGTTTATTGACCTTTTTGCAGGTTTTAGATTTTAGCGAAATAAGAGGAGGAAGTGCCAAAGAAAGGCTCTCGCCGTCTTCTAGAAGTACTAGTCTAACAAGCACCCCCGACAGGGACACCTTCAGGTCGCCGCGAGTATTCAGAAAACCACCAGGTAGGATCAAGATTCGATTCTGGTTCTGTATGTAGTATTTACTTGACTGATTATGTGGCTTAGTGAATTTGTGGATCCTGTCGTTCGAATGAGACGTAAACATCATGATTGTTGGTTCCAGAAATTACTGTGTTCAAGGAGAGTGAACTGGAAAGTGGTGGAAGCAGCAGTGCACTTGCTGATAGCGACAGTGATACGACTCCTCGAACCAAGTATGTCATTCCGCCATTTATTGCTGAATTCATCGAAGGCATTTCAAGTATTCATGTCTGCAACAACTGATCCATGTCTAGAACCTGTTACAGCCCTGTTATTCCTCCTGGATACTTTATTGCAAATATCTCTTCCACAGGGGAGTAATGCGATGGCACAGTTTTCAAAGGGCGTCCGTGCGGCCTGAGTCGTACATAGGCCAGCCTGTCTCGTCAATGTCCAGCGGTCAACTTCTCGTCCTGAGGAAGCTGGCGCTCCTCAAACTCACCTCCATCATGGAGAAACACTGTCCCACGCACCGCACGGGCTGGAACTGGGAACTCCCCAAATTCATGAGAAAAATAAAAAATCCTGACTACAAAGGTAAGTCTCAAGTACCTGAATGACATTACTGGGTTGAATTTTTAACTCATAAAACGTCCAGATTTGACTGCCTGCCAGCCTGTTCCAGCTTGTACCTAACGAGGATCATATTACTTTCAGATAAGACCGTGTTTGGTGTCCCCTTGGTAGTCTCTCTACAACGCTCTGGTCAGACTCTACCGATGTGTATACAAATTGCTCTGAGCTGGTTGCGCACCAACGCCCTTGAACAAGTAGGAGTTTAATGTCCAGCTTTGAGTTATTTCATTAGTCAATGTCAAGAATGTAGTTTTGGGACACTGATGTTCCCATAGTCACAAAACACATCCGTTTAGAACTTCCCACTATGTCCGTCTTGAAAAATTCTACGAGAACCTGGAAAAGAACCTAATTTTCTACATAATTGGTGGTTTGTTCACCACGATTTGTCTGTATAGACATTTAGTACTTACGTGTCCTAAACCACCCAAAAACTAGTTCTGACGCTTACAGTCCTTATACCAACTCCACATCCACAAGTTTTTTTGGATCCTCAATATTCAGACGATTGAGACAATAGTAACATTTTCTGTTCCCTTACAGGTTGGTCTGTTCCGGAAGCCTGGTGTCAAATCGAGGATACAAAAACTCAAGACGATGGCTGAATCTCAAGGCGATGAAATCAGCTTTGAGGGACAGCAAGCCTTCGACGTGGCAGACATGGTGAAGCAGTATTTCAGAGAACTTCCAGAAGCACTCCTCACCAACAAGCTGTCGGATACCTTCATTGCTATATTCCAACGTAAGTTGTTATTCCATGAAAACGATTTTGATGAATACTAGAAGATTATAATTTAGTAGCTGTCCAAATTAGGATGAAGAGATTTTTGAGGGTGCTGAAATAGCTGAATCCGATTCTGAGATCAGAAACAGCAAATTGAGCATAAATCATGGTATTTATCCATTGATAGTAGAATTCTTGGACCTTATACTGAAAGATACTGCCCAGTAATTAGTCAATTTACAATGTTTCAAAATTTTAGATGTTCCTGTCGGACTGAGGATAGAAGCTGTTCAGTGTGCGCTACTCCTCCTCCCTGACGAGCACAGAGAGGCTCTCCAGTTCCTGCTCCATTTCCTCGCCGACGTGGCGTCCTTCGCTCCCACCAATCAGATGACGGCTAGCAACTTGGCCGTCTGCCTCGCTCCTTCGCTGTTCCATTGGACGACCGTCCCTCCCAAGAACACCGCAGCGTCTCCCAGGAGGAACAACGGAGTCCCGGACCCCCGACAGCTGGGCCACAACAAGGCAGCTCACGACTGCCTGTTGGCTCTCATTAAAAACTACAAAGAAGTTTTCAATGTAAGACATCTCATTGATTATCTTTGATCGACTAAACGTGGAGATGTAGGTAGTATCTATTTTCAAGAGTGGTGACTTGGCGTCTATCCCCTCCTCAGCTAGCAAGGAAAGATGCAAATTAGGAATAATTAAAATGTCTGAAATTCAACCTATTTAATCAATCAAATTCGCATTTAACTACTCGTATTTTCACACAGACAAGTAGCTTCTAGTTCACAGAGGAGAAAAGTAGAACATCGATGATATGAAAAACATGGTTTTTTGCGCCTGGCTCTGAAGTCAAGAGGCCTGAGTCGGGCGTCTCCGCACAACACAGCGAGTCGAGTGGAATCCCGGTCTTAATTGCAGAATTCAGTACTTCTGTCGTTCTTAAGGATGAATTGAATTCATCATTTGACGCAAGCACTGTGTTTTCTAAAGCCATCCTTCCTAGTTTTATTGGTTGTGACAATAAATCGTGTTCTTGGGGAGTTACTTCTCGTCCGAGGATGGTATCACGAAGTGGATGGAATTCGAGGCTAGACACTCCGACCACTCGCTGAACAAACCCCCATTCTTTTTGCAGGGAATTTGTATAAGCTGTATGGACCGCTTGGGCACAGATCTTTGCACACTCAGCAAAACTCTTTACATTTTCTACCCAGTTGTTAACTTTTTTTTGACGAAATCTGTTTTCGAGTCTGATTCTCCTAGATGCCATCCTAGAAACTGGTGTCCTAGCACTATTTTTTACATTTGAACGGTTTTTTTTGTTGGTTACGGAAGTGGGGAAACTCTTTAAGAGCGAAGGGGAAGTTCACCCCAACAGTGTTGGACTCCCCATGCATTGGGCTTACCAACTAAAACCCCACTTTCTCTGCTTAGGACTCACCCCGGAACCACTTGTACAGTATTACTTCACGGTGGGACCTTCGAACTGTCTTCTTGCATCATCTTCCTTCCCAGGCTTCACTACTTTGTAGCTGTTCCCTGGCTCGGGGAAATACCCCCAATTAGGTCCCTCATATTGAAGTTTTGTTTTTTTCCAATTTTCCCGCGCATGCAGCGTCATCAGCTAACCAGTTTTGGATCCAATCGGGGGATTTCATTTCTCGAATGAGTGGAAGTGTGCCCACGGCTTTTTTTTTTTTTTTTTTTTTTTTTTTTTTTTTTTTTTTTTTTTTTTTTTTTATAAACTCCCCTCAAAGACAAAATGTCTTTTTTGACGGAGGGGGCACGCCATAAATGAAAAATAAATAAATAAATCAAATATAATGGGGAGGACGCCCAGGACTCACCCGACGCCGGCCCTAGGGATGAGGGAAGATGAGGAAGGTGGGGGTGGGAGAGATGGATGAAGGGAAGTGCCTCTGTAAAACGACCACCAGTTCAAATACGAGCCGAGCAGGACACGGGTGGTGATACCACGGAGTACGCCTACTGAGATGCCCAACTCGCGCAACTCCGTGGCACTTTTCCCGCACCACACCCCGCGCCATGACAAGGTTGCAGCCATCACCCTGATGTTGTTGGGTGCCACTCCTTTTAGCTCCGACACCGCTTGCCGTAAATCATCTCTGTCATACTTTCTTATCTTAGCCCGCCAAGTCTGCTCCATGTCCAAGCTGCCATTGACAACTTGGACATCCAGGATAATGCAAGACTGGTCGGGCTTGATGGCAACGATGTCGGGCTTCTTACCCTGGTCACTTGGCATGTGATACAATCTCTCTCTCTCAACATCCCAGCCGCTAGATGACAAAGCACCTGCTATCTGCTTGGCGACCGCATCATGACGTAGAATGCGGCCCCCATGAGTCCGAGGACACTGCTGCACTACATGATAAAGATGCTCATTTCCACTCCGACAGGCACGGCAAAGGGGTAGGGTTGTCCCGCGACTACCTCTCGAACACCGTACCGCAGTTGGCAGAGTTGCCATGCGGACGGCGTGATAGTGTTGGTAGTCACGGGCCCCAATGCCCTCCGAAGCCCAATCTACCCATTGGGATGAGACAAGGCTTTCGGAGCACTGTCGGAGTTCTTTACCATCTACTGACTCATGCAGGGCAGCAGCAAACTCAGCAGACGAACTGGGTTTTGGAGCAGATGGTGTTGCTCGGTCGCACCATGCTAACTGCTGTCTGACAAAATCAAGATCAGCAGCCGCACGGGCGACCTCCCAGCTCGACCCTCGAAGGGCTAGCAGGCGCTGGCGGCGCTGGCGCTGGCGGGTCCCCTTGGGTGATACCCTCTTGGCTCTCAATGACGGAATCATTTATTAGGAAAATTATTAATGGGAAACCTTGATATGTATTAAACAGAAATCTGGAGCAGCGCGGCCACAGGCGCCTCGCATTCCACATGGCTAGTGGTCAGCTTTTTTAATTTTTGACAATTCCATTTATACATAGTTGAAAATTGGAAATGAATTAATAGTATCATATCTCGTTGTATATCCAGATACTTACTGATATTTTATTTTTCAGATATGCGACGAGCTATTAGCTCAGTGTCACTTTAGCTACATGGAGGAGAGCATACCTGTGGCGCTCGACGACCTGGGGAGCGACTTTGGTCAGGATTGGAAGGGATACCTGAACGCCTGTCAGACCGCTCTCATGAAAGAAGCTCGAGAAAAGTACGTTCATAGTTCGATATTGACCTTCCTTTAAAATAATAACTACAAAATTACAGAAGAGTTATTGGCATAAAACTCGATTGCTCTTGCTTATACTCGTACTGGCTTGTCTTTTTTTAAATCAATAAATATTACATAATAATCCTGTAATATTTTGGGCAAAGTTTTGTAGGGGCCTAGATACTAGTAAATTAGGAACATCGTGTATTGAGATGCTTCAGGATGAATTACGTGGTAGTTGCTGTTCGATTCTTCTCAGCTCTCCCTGATCGATGTCTCAACGTACCCTGTAACTTTACTTCATTCCAGTCGATAAGTCCTAATTGGCATGATGTACCTAATTAGTACATTTGATATGAAATAAATTAGAAGGTATTGAAAAGTTCCTTTAGTGATAATGGGGTATTTCGGTGGGTCGGAAATTCAGGTTTTTGACCTCAAATTTGGATTCAGCACCCTTGAAAACCTATACACTCCAACTTTAAGCCCAATGATACTATAATATGCGGTAGAAAAATTAATTAAAGAGATCTCACGTTTGAAAAAAAGGTGGGCCGCTATAAATGCACACACACTACGCCACGCGCGGGTGTGAGTAGTATATTGTAGTTTCCAAGAGGTCCTCCAAGGGTTTCATCTCTTCTCTGTGCATGGATACTTTTTTCAAAGACAGTTGGCTAGCTACGTCACACCATTCAAATCTTCAACTTTCCTTAGCTTCTCTGACTTTTTAAAAACATTTTCTCGGCGAACAGATCCAATTACTGTTATTCCTGAGCCATACTCTTTTGAAAATTTTTTTTTTTTTAAATTGACTGAAATACCCCATTATTACAGCTTAATGAGAAACTTGGTGTATCCGTTCTTGTACTGATTTATCTTCAACATTAGGGCCGAAGATCCAGACATGCTCCAGTAAGTGTAACTTCAACAAAATATTTTTAAAGAAACCAACTGAATGGTTTTCTAGTTTTCTGTCTATTTTTATTACTTTCCTCTTCCGTAAGAGTTTCATCGTATTTGCAGTAATTGTAATATTTTTAGTATTTTGTGGTATCTTACCTCTGGAATCTTAGTATGGAATATGTTATTCGTAATGATTAGAAACGTAGTACGTAAACTACTTCTCGAATGGACTCCAAATGACGAATCTGGTTCAGATAGGGATTTAATAAAGATCGTTTACATCTCATAAATTTCTCATAAAACATCTCACATCTCGATAAATTCATCTTAAAGCTGAGTTCATGAGGTTGATTATGCCTAAAAAGCCTCGAAAAAAAAAAACTGGTCGTGTCGAGATCAGTCGATCAATCACGCCATGATGTGTTAGCTCTTTACAAAGGAGAAAACTCCGCTCGATATTTTGATGAGATTAAATCCATTTATGGTGAATACTATATGAATTGCACGAGTTTGTTCAAGAAGTGTAGAGAGTTCAAAAACGGCCTTAAGGAATGTGCATGTCGATTTCAGGAGTGGGAGATTTTCAATTTTGACTGATGGATTTTTGCAAAAAATTGAGAATGCAGTACGTAACCGTCGCGGATTGATTCTGAATGAAATTTCCGCAACTCTCCAGGTCTCTGGAGCACGAAAGAATCACAAAAACCCTTGGGTCCCAAAATAGCTGACTGAACAACTCAAGTTGAATTGAGTTCAGGTCTTTTGGAGCACCATGAACTGGAGGGTGTTGATTTCTCAGGTGTGTTGTTACTGGAGACGAGACTTGGTTTGCACACTATAAGACTGAAACCAAAAAGCAGCCTGAAGAGTGGCGTCACCCCAGTTCACCTTCAGCAAAATGCATCATATTGGTAGAATTTGTGCCACCATCAACGCACCAGGCACTGTGGAGCCCTAAAAATCGAAAAGAGCTACTCAAAATCAAAGAAGGGGTCTGGTGCCACGGGGAGTGTGCCTACAGTACTCCAATGCTTTCCCCCTCTTGGCCAACTGAACAAAGCAACTTTTGGACTCCTTTGAATGGGATGTTGAACCACCCACCGTATTCCCCCTACTTGGCACCTTCAAATTCCACATATTTACTGCTCTGGAACAGCATGGGTGGGAAAACATTTTCTACAGTCGAGGAGGTGAAGTGGGAGGTCGTCAATAAAACGAAGGAGGTGGCGGCAGTGTTCTATCAAACAGGCATAGGAAAATTGATCCCCCGCCTAACCATCTGCATCGAGAGAAATGGCGACTACATCGAAAAATAACTTACACTTACTTCATAAACGTAAAACGTACTATAATACTAATGACATACCACGTAATTTATTTTTTCTTCGATGGTAAATTTACAAATTACACTTACTTTTTGGACTTACCTACTTCCTCTCTGAACAGCCAGGTTCCTTGAAAACCGACAAACATGTTAAAAATTATCTGGAATTGGGACTTGGATTTAAAATTTCTTGAAACCAGAACAACCTCGTATGAAAATGCATGTTCTTTCTCTGTACGAAATTGTCCCTAGCTAAGTATTCCCTACACGCACAATGGAGGTGCGTGAAGTATAATTATATAATTATAGTTGTATGTCCTTATAATAATATATTACGTTGTATTTTGATCATGTAGAAGTAGTAATGTGCGTATACCTGAATATCAGTCCCAATATCTTGTTTTGATACTTCGTTTCTCTTTTCCAATTTATCATCTCTTTTTCAGTTATAAGCAATTTTTTGTATTATATTGTGTTGTATTATGTTCTGACCATTGAAACTTGAACTTGGCATTACATCTCTCCCCCTTAAGTATCAGAGAGTTAAACGAATCACGAAGAACTAAAGGCATCTTAAACTATACCACTAGAAATCATTAGAAAGAAATTATACATTATTTGAAAACTACTAGCTAGACTACAATCTGGGCAACACCAACTAAGCAAACACGCTTTCGAAGCTGATTAACATGCCTTACCTTCCCAGGTTAAACTTAACTCTAGGATAAAAACTTTTTTGGCATAAAATTTACTTTTTTATAAGTAACTCTTTTTACTTTTTTTGGCATAAAATATCAATTTGAAGTTTTGGCAAATCAATTTAACTGATCGCAAATCTCTTACGCTTTGACAACTACTGGATTCCTTGCCCAACTTTTTCACTCCTGTTGTGATCAGCTACCTCTTCGCATTTTGTCCATTCACTTCCTTGGCTCAAGTGGTAGGAGCTCCGATTCAGAATCGGAACGATAGGAGATCGATCCCCGGTCTTGGGAAGTTAATTTTTGATGATTCAACAATGTGGCGCAGTCTTACTAGACCCGAATGGCCTCCTCAGCATTTCTGATATAAAAATCAGTAAATGTTTTTCTCTCATTAGTATTATGTACTCAATTGTTCTCTATGATGATATAATTTTTATTTGAGATGTATTATTTATTTCTGAAATTTCATGTAGGAATAGTACATTCTTGCTACTCTCGGGTAGAGAAAATTTTATGCCTCTTGTCCAGTATCTGTGGTATCTATTTAATTTATGGAATTGTGATTGAAGTTGTAAATGTACCAAATATACATACCTAAAAATGGATGTAGAATATAGATGTTGTCTTGAAACTATAAAAACTTATAAGGCCTGCCCAATGCGGTTTAGCTGATGTTGGAGTCAGACAGGAGTAGTCAGTTTGGCAGCTGAACTTCGAGAACAATCATAATTCTTTGTTGAGTTGGGAGTAAAGTATCAATGTTTCCTTACAATAATCATTTTCTCATTTTCCAAACAGAGTTCCAGTGTACACTATTGGGCCGCAGTGTCACCGGGCTTATATTACGTGCGTGGTATTCGTCGAATTCATTATATTCCTCTACCTTGCATTCGAACTTTGTCTTGCTCACTGGAAATTCATAATACCAATTTCTGGGTTGTTTCACTGCGAACCAGTATCTCTGTAGTAGCCAAAATCCAATGAACTGGGTTTTATCATGTATTTGGAACCATTCTTGAACCATATTCCTTGTTGTTTTATGCCTAACTTAGATTACAACTCTAGGTCCCTCTTATTTTTTAGGTATCTATGTAATGTAGTTACTCTTTCCTTGTAAGAGTTAGATGTAAGGGTTCGTTGGATAATGTTCTAACTCAAAGTATAATTACGCATGTATTAACTATTATAATCATAATACGATATTAGTTAATTTAGGTTAATTATAATCATACATTTGCAACGTAGTCTCCTGAAGGTAATATAGGGTGGTCAGAATTTAGCGGACACGTTTCAAAAGCCTGTCGGGTTCTCAGATTTGATTGTATGAGGTTTAAAATGCAGCAAAAGTACGATGCTCAATGGAATAGTTGTCCATCTTATCCTGGTCGGGTGTCTGGTGATAGTAGTGATAGCAGAAATGGTTAATTCCTCGCCCCAATTACCAGTATCGTGGGAGGGGGAGCCCCAGGCTATCAATGCCAGCCATTCTGTCTCAGGTCAAAATGTTGAGGTTCGAGTAGTGGTTTTCATGGTTGAGTGTACCCTGCATCATGGGCTGCAAAGGGGAGATAATATCTCATATTATGACATCCACATGGGGACTGTGAATTCTGCTTAAACTCGGGTTCCTGTGCCAACCTGTCTAGTTGGCAGAGCTATGGCTAGAAAGCTCGGCCTGATTAGTGGTGGTCTGCGAACAGGTAACCGTGGTGGGGAGGGGGGGTCTTGACCACTCCCTCTGGGACTCCAGATTCCACCTGGGAACTGTAAGGTTCTTCCACCTGCTTGTAGGCTATGGGTACCACTTGCGGCTATGGGTACCACTTGGGGCTATGGGTACCGCCGCGCATCATGCCTCCCTCTCCTGTACCCCCTTAACACATTCACTGCGGACCATTGATCGGGGAACTTCCAGCCAGCCTGATCTAAGTTCTCGCGTTTAGTCACATCGTTTGGCATTGTAGATGTAGGAAAATGCGTTGTTAGTTGGTGAACATTGAAACTGAGGTTATTTTTACACTTCAGAGACTCTCCAGCCCGCCTACAGATGAAAACAAATTCGATTGAAGCAGTGCGTGAACCTTATACTGGCCGATAACAACAAAAGGGTAAGTGGCTCGGGTCCGGGACAGACGCATGGCTGGAGAGTAGCTGCCGTCCCGGATCCGGGACGGCCGCACTGAATGTGTTAATGTTAGGGCCCTGGCACATGCCTCAGACAGGAGTAGAGCGGCTAAGGAGCAGGTACAAATTCTCTGCTTCCGGGCCTGTTACCTGGTTGGGCTTCCGGGGATAGCAGTAATGCCGTAAAAGGCTTTTTAATCATCTCAATTACCAGTACCACGGGCGAGGGGAGCCCCAGACAACAGATGCACCGACCTCGGTCAAAGCATCACCTGCCTGCCCCTCAGTTGAGGTTGGATTCATGGTGGTCGTGGTTGAGCAAACCCTACTTCATGGGCTTGTACCAAGAAGGCTATAAGTGGAGAGATGGCCTCCTCAAGGGCTAGCCCCCTGAAGATGTCTCTCGGCATGTGAGTTCTGTTATGAACTTGGGTACCAACCTGTCTAGTTGGTAGAACCTTAGCTAGAAGGCTCGGCCTAACCTGTGGTGTTAATACAAACAGGTACCTAGAGGAGCTGATAGTTATGACTAGCTCCCCTGGGGCTCCCGGGTGGTTAGTTCCTTCCACTCCTGGTCAGCTTGCCGATGGAGGGGGTAGCGAAATCCTGTTTGGATCGGCTCTCCTTAAAAACCAATTAGTAGTTATTTTGCTTGCAGGTGGAGGGGGGTTGCATTATCCTGAATGCATCGGCTCTCCCTTAAAAGTGATCATTTTGACCCAAAATTGATACTTGTCCACCAACCTGTAGCTACCATCCCCAGTTGCTTTTTGAAGGGATCAGTGACCTGAAAACACCCTACACCTCTTTGTACTAACAATTACTAAACTCTCAATTCAATTCTGACCACCCTGTACATACCTTTAGTATTCGTACGTAGAATACATTTTTGCTTCCTTTACATTATAAGTAATGGATTTACGAGACAATTAATACTTCTTCGAGCCTACGTTTCATTATTTTCATTTCCTCCGCTTAAAAACTACACATCTTGTCTTGGTGGTAGATTCTTAATACTTCATCAAATTAACTATTATTATATTGAAATGTAGCTAATTCAAGGTATGTTTTCCTCAACAGGAGTAGAGGATGGGTCAGCAACGGCTGCTGGATGGGTGTTGACGTCTCTTTCAAGAAAGTCGGAGATGGGCATCCCTTGAGGCTGTGGCGAGTCAGCACAGAAGTCGAAGCTCCACCCACTGAGTTGCTTCATAGAGTTCTTAGAGAGCGCCAGCTGTGGGACAGCTCGCTCGTCAAGTGGCGAGTCGTCACTCGGCTGGATACCAATGCTGAAGTCTTCCAGTATCTCACCGCTTCCATCTCCCCTATACCCTCCAAGGACTACTGCGTCCTGAGGTAAATTTGAGCTCTAATCTGTGGAATATGAACGTGAGCCATTCCCTACAGGACCCAGTGCCCAACAGTACATAAACTAATTTTTAAAAAAAACAATAAATAAGCGAATATTGTACAGTCAAAATTGTCAACCACACGGGTAGCTTAACACAACTTGGAGTGTCTAATTCATGTAATTTTCCTTGCCAGAACGTGGAAGACGGAGCTCGCCAAAGGCGCCTGTGTCATTGTAGAGACGTCAGTAGAGCATCCAGAGGGCCAAGTGCTGTCTGGTGGCATCCGTGGGATCCTTCTAGCCTCCCGCTACCTCATCGAGCCCTGCGGGTCTGGCAAGTCCAGGATCATCCACTTGTCTCGAGTTGATACCAAGTAAGTTGTTCGTATTTTCCATCTTCAAAATTCAAAAACAACGGCATAAGTGAGAATGCAATGTCATTAAAAATATTGCTAACTAGGTAGTTCCTATTTAAAAATATCATATTAGAGGTGGCTCTTGAACCCAGACATTATGCTCAATCTTGTACTGAATCATTATCATCGAGGAGTTCATTCATCAATGGTTGATGACGATGCAGTACATTGAGGATTCTTTCAATGGGTTCATGAAAAAATGGAACATCAATTCGCTTCTCTTCTACTGCTAAACGTACCTACTGAACGTTTTAGATGTTAACTCCGCATCCAAACTATTCTCTCCTACAAGTAAAGAAAGCTCTAATAACACAGTCAAAAACATTTTTATTTAATAATATAACATATTAATTAGGTAATATTATTCGATCCACTGGTGGAAAATGAACAGGGCGAAAAAACAGCTGAATGCGGGAAAAAAGGCGAGCGGGAAAACAATTCTCTGCAGAACGTACCTGCTGAGTGCTTCTGTGTAAGGCTTGGTTCACATAGGTGCGTAATGTTCGAAATGCGTAATTGGATGCTATTGGCTGGAGCCAATTGATGGGGACTGATTTTTGCGGATGTCAACTTTTGGAGCAGAGTGTATGGTTTTGAATAATTGGATATTGTACACATTACGGACAAACTTCGGTAAAATCCGTTACAACCTCTTGTCGTTTGTTCACTACACGTTTATTGGCTCTGTATCGTTTATTGACGAAACAACTCGAATCATTGTTTTGATTTGGAAAAATATTGCGCTGAACGTACTGCGCTCTTCTGTCAATCAATCTGCCATGTGAATGCTTTTACGCACTTTCTACATTACGGAACATCCTTACTTCTCATTTTGCGCATGTAAGCCCCCAAGTCCCTAATGAAAAATAAAAAGGAACGCAACTTAATGCTAAGTTAGATGGGTAGTACTTAACTGTTTCGAAGCAATGGTAGCGGCCGAAGATGCAATCCAGGTCGTCTAGTAGCTGAAATGATCAATTCCCTGAAGGAGTTTCACCTCGTTGCATGATTGTTGTGTTTCAATGGTGAGAATGACTAATTGAGTGTATCTCCAAAAGGAAGCTAACGTTGCTTGAGGGCAACGAGCAATGTAAAAGTTCTTAGGACTACACTGTACAATGAACAGTGAGTTTCTTTCTCTACCCCTAACACACCTATTATTGGCCAATAATTACTACAATGAGTGCACTCACGATGCAGTTGACTCAGGTTGTGGTCTGTTCTGGGGGGTCTGTTGTTCCGTGTCCAAGTGGTGAAGTCTGTGGGAATGCAAGGGTCGGTCAATAGCGCGAGGATAATCATTACAGCAACTAATGACTTGAGGGGTGACTATAGATAAAGATTCAGAGAGTGTTTTGAGGGCGTTGCGCAATGCAAAAGCGAGTTGTGGGGAATTGGCTAGCAAGGGGGTAGTAGTTTGGAGAGCTGGAACGGGATTGTTGAAAGAGGGTAGGCCGCTGACCTCCCTTGGTTTTGGCCCCTTCCCTTGGGTCACCTCCAACTGGTGCTCCTCTCTTTATGTTGAACTTCCAAATGTCTCTACTTTCCTCTTCCCTCAGCCTGTTCCGAAAATTGGAAACAGTGCATCTGTGAGCTGGGGATCACACACATTACGCATTACAGACTTTACGCACCTATGTGAACCAAGCTCAACTGTGCTATCAATCGACCATTTTACCCACGCACCCCATGTGAACCCGGCTTGACTTTTACAACAGATTCTAGGAGTACTCATTTTACCGATTTCTTCTTTGCAGGGGTCGAACTCCCGACTGGTACAACAAAGCGTACGGACATCTCTGTGCTCTTCACCTCTTCAAGATCCGCACTTCGTTCCGCCACGTGGCTGAAGGCCCTGAGAGTAAAGTATGATATAGGACCACCAGGTCTCTCAGCGTCGACGACGCTGGGGAGAACAAAATATCCAAAGTACGCTCTTCTGTTCGATAACTCATTCGATAACGTAATTTATTTTTTTAATATTCGTGCGCTCCTACTGTAAGAAAGTACTGCAACATCCGACATAATGGGGTAACAACGCTTCCCTATGTTAATTTGACTCGAAAACTCGATTATAATTCTTCACAAGCACTACACTCATGAAGTCAAGGGCCAAATCGATATTTGAAAAAGCTCCCAAGTCTTGTGATTAAAAATTTTGAAAATTGAAAAATTATTTTAAATTGAGACGAGATCATTTGTTCCAAAAACAAGATTTTAGTATCTTACATGTTTTATTAGACCGATCAATCCAATTATGAGGAAAAATTAAGGTTTTCAGCCTTATGAGGCTGCTGATTCTCAACCAACAACCCTGTTGAGTCTGACATTGGTGGCTGTGAGACAAAATGGCTTCCTTATTAATTTTGTTATTGCATTTTTTCCAACAATCTATGACATTCTAAACTTTTATGTGGAAATGTCTTCACTAAGGGCATAATGAACTTTACCTTGACCTTCAACCCAAGTCTAGGTTCTACCTAACACATTTTTTGAAAAAATACGAAAATTGAAGATTTTTGAGTGTTGTAAAATTATTTCGGTTGTTGCGCCAATTTCGCCTTTGGGAGCGTATTTTCGTCAGATTCGCCCACAGTTTCTCATCACATTTTTACAACCTACTATAATATTTATAGTCAAGTTTGAAGTTGAATGTAACTTTTTAATAGTATATATTTAATATAAAAAAGATGGCTTTTTAAAAGCGACGTTCGTATTTTGTAAGCCTAAGGAAAACAAATAACTTCGACGACAGAAGAACAAATTCCATGGCGTTTATAGTACCTGTGAATGAAGTAAAATATTACCTATTTGTAAGAAAATATGCCGTTGATTCGGTGGATGCCAAAACCTCATGAGATTTCACCATTTCTGCCTTAAATATGGGTGTTGTGAGGATTTTGAGTTTGTTTAGTGGTGTTTGAGGATGATACAGGAATATTCTTCAACAAGTTTTGGAACAAAGGGGAAGAGGCTGTTACATTTTGCAATGGTGGTGGTTGTTCGGGAACATAAAATTTTTAAAGTTGCCTTCAGCACAATAAGGAAGGGGATTTGTTGGTCGTAGAGGCAGCTAGAGGATTATCTGGTTGCTTAATAGGACGTTTGTAGTAGTTTTATATTTTCTACTTTCTTTACCCAATTAAAAACGAACTGGAGACTCGCTACGTCCAAAAACAAAGTATAAGAAAAACGCAAAAGAAGTTTTCACCAGTGCACAATTCCTAAAATAATGGCTTATTACACCAAACTATTCAATTTCTTCAAGCTATTATCTTCAAGAAGGTCAATAATAGTTTTGTTGAATTTGAGTTTTTCTGAAATTTAAAAAAAAAGTGGAAGATGGATGGACATAGCTCCTTTGCGCTTTAATCGATAGGTGGGAACTCATCTCATTAGAGTAGTCAACCTTTATTTAGCTGGGGTTCAGGACCAAAAGATGGGCCTCGACGATTTCTTGGTGATCAGCTGCTTGATTTTCCTCGACTTTGGAGTTTACCGTCAATGTGCAGCTATTTTGTTGTCTTCTCATTTCCTGAGCTTTAGAGTAACGTAGATGTCAGTAGCCGCTCATTCAGGATTGAAAGTAGAGAGTTTTTGGTGCCAAAATCTGACGGGCTCAGTTAGGAGGAGACTAGCGCAAGCAACAGAGGATGCTACCCAGTTGAAGGAGGAAGCCCGTTAACTTTGGACAGGGGGGGAAGGGAGGCGCTCGTGGCGGCGGGCCTCTAGGAACGGGTGACTGTCGGGGAACACCCTTTCATCATCGCCCGCTGTTGTCGGGAGGCAAATTCATTGTCACCCGCAAACTCCGAGCTTTGTGAAGAGGTTCCACAGGCCCGTTGGTGATTGCCAAAAACTCTCTAGTATGGGACTCTGATTCTTTGGTAAGGCAGTCGGCTTCTTCGTGGCCATCAATGCCCTCTTGGCCAGGAACCCAGGGCAAAGTCAGCTTGGTGGCCTGAGATGCAGTCGTTCAAAGGAGTCTACGCAATCTCATATGATATATATTTTGATGGAACACTCGTTCATGGTTGGAGCTTCAAACCAAACTGTCGAGCTGGCTTGCAATGCACACGAAGTTGTTGTCCATCAGGCCAATGTGAACACAGCTTCATGTTCGACCTGATCCCATGTTGCATGGAGTGACGTAGTAACTCGTCTCATCTGAGTAGCCTGTATCCACCTTCTGAAACCCTTAGCTGGGGTTCAGGACCAACAGAATGGACGTCAATGACGACGGAGCTTGTACTTTTTCCTTGGAAATGGTGATCATCTCCGCTGGAGTTTTAACCCTTTCTCTTAATAACCCCTAGTTGGGATTCGGGGCCAAAAGAATGGTGCTACGACTGTTTGGCAAGGTGATCTACTTCTTCGTTGCTGTCAACTCCCCCGCGGCCACGAACCCAGAGCCAAGTCTACGTTGCCTTAAGAAAAATTCCTTTGTAGGCGCAGTTCCAAAAATAAAAAATCCAAAATTCGTCTGTGATGCTAAAATGGATCAATTTCATTCAAAACCACGTTACAACACAGTATGACAATAGTTGGAAAGTTGTGGATCGTTGAGGTTTCGGCATTCAATCGACTTGGCTTCCACAATAATTGTACAGTAGGTACCTTTCCAATTTTAATAATTTTATTTAAAAAAACACAGTCGTGGTATCTATTATAAAATTAGACTTTACAATTTTAGATGTTGTATATTAAAAACAGTTTAATGATCGTTATTAATGGAGTATCAAAGTCTGACGTTTATCAAAGTGTCTAAAAAAAAAGTATTTCCTGATATTTAGATGTATTTTTGTACCAAGAGATACATTCGAGAAAAAATAAATGTCACCAAAAGTTTAAGGAATAAATTGAGTGGTTCAATTGTTGTAAATGATTATTGTTTAAAAATCTTTGTTTATGGTGGCTGATGCTTTATTTGCACCCACTTATTTGTAAATAATGTTGTATCATTGTGTATAAAACCAATAGTTTAGTTAATTCTTTCAAATATCTCGGGGAAGAGGATCTGAGTTTCAGTGCGGACCAGGAATTCCTCTAGCACTGCCTGTCTTCGACCCGAGCAGTCATTGGTTGAAGGGTTCTTGTCAGTTCATGTTGTACAGTCAGTGCGAGTGGTACCTACTTTAACGCGTTAAATGCTGAAAAAAAAAATGAGTTGTTCCACTGTGGCGGAGAAATTTTTTTCGCGAAGCGCGCAAAGATAAGGTGTCACTTTGATAACTGCTCATGACCTTCACCCTCCACCGAGTCATCTTCGGATTGAACCGTTCGTCTCATAAACAGTTCATATATAATGATACACAGCTAGAAAAGAGCGGTGACCGAGAACGAAAGAACAGGAGCGAGCAGATATTCTTGAGCCTTTTGCGAGAGGTGTTTGCGTGGCATTGTCGCTGCCCGCCACAGGTACCCCAGGATTTGTGTGACATTGATGCAATCCGCGTCCCATGTGTTAAACGATAAACTAAAATATTGATAATAAGTATAACGATTGGGCAATCTGATAAGCAAATATGTCTAGTGCGGATGTTATGGCTGCCTAACCTATTACCAAAATAGCCCTGTTATTAATTAACATTACAGGGAAGGCCAACTAGAATAGCTTGTTTTTTACACGAAAAAAAGTGAAAATACGCTATCACGTAATGTCACCAATAACATGATAGAAAAACCAACTTAGGAAGGAAGTGAAAACTAGAAATCAACGATATGATACTTTAGAATGGAATAACATGATAAACAAATGAACGTAGGTTGGGAACGAAAAATGGGAATAAAATAAACGAGACCTTGGAATGGTAACTATGTTGGAATGAGCCTGAGAGGAGCTACCTGAGATAACCTATTAATAAATAACAGGTTATTGGAACCTGTTACCCATCTGAGGGTAATGGTGGAACCTAAAACGCAAATGTAACCGTTTTGACCTCTAAATCAAAGGTTCCAGTCGCATTGGAGTACAACATGAATTGTGACCCTTCAGCCAAAGACACCACTCGCTGTAGATTGGCAGCGCAAGAGGCATTCCTTTACTTCACAGCCGTTCCACCTCTTCCCCTAGAAATATAAATTTTGATTTAAAAAAAGAAAAAATTGATATTCAATAATGTTATTGTATGCTAGTCAAATTTGACATATTAATTGAGGTGGACAACACAGTTTGCTTACCTTGTTCTTCAAGTCTTCAGTGTACCTCTCTATAAACAAATAGGAAGCACGCGTAATAAACAATTCACCTTTATTTTTGTTTAAATTTCTTAGTCACACTTAATTTCTAGTAACACTTACCTCAATTGTGTAGATTTCATTTCGGGGGTAT
The DNA here is from genome assembly GCA_009739505.2 of Apolygus lucorum. Taxonomy (NCBI): domain Eukaryota; kingdom Metazoa; phylum Arthropoda; class Insecta; order Hemiptera; family Miridae; genus Apolygus; species Apolygus lucorum. Next base: position 50,580,884 of record CM019178.2, on the reverse strand, counting down.
CTTGTTCGCTGAGAATTATTCTTAAATTTACTAACCAAAGTTATTAGTTTATAAACCTTCTATTTTTATTGTAGTTTGTATAAAATAGTTATTATTTATGATTTTATCATTTCCATGTAATTATTATATTTATGACCCTTTTTTCGATCGAAATTTTGTAACCCGATGGTGATCGGCTGGTTAGTATCTGTAATGTTGAAGTCGTTTATATAGTTTGGTTCTTGATGTCAACCTTGCTTTTGATACAAATCCCGGTGCTGCACTTGTCAAGCTAAAAGCGTTTAATATGTGGCATAACGATGTATTTTCGGTTTGGATGAGTAAAGGTGTCTGTAGGTTATGTGAATCAGTAGCACGCGTAGTAGGCGTCCATAGCACAACATGACCTAATGTAAATTCTGAACCTAATATTCCAAGTTTTGGAGAGTATGTTTAGTTTGATCAGTTTCTCAGCACTTATCGGTTGAAATTAAACGCCAATCGCAGCCTCTTTCCTCTGAATAGTGTCATTTTCGTAAAATGGAGGCAGCTTGAATCAGTCCTTTCCTCAAAATATCAACAACTTGAAAGTGGGAACGGTCTACCGTATACTATAAAGTCAAATCATAGTCAGAGATTCAAATCTGGAAAATCTTTAATCCTGTCTTGTTCTGCCATAATGAGGAATTTCACCATGTCGGAATTTCCTATTTTTGACCCCAAAATCGGATTCAGCACCTCGAAAAACCTCCTATGGCAAACTTTCAGCCCGTACTTCCTAATTTATGAATAAACAAAACAGTGTAGAAAATATTAACGTTTAAAAAAACCCAAGAGGATGACGTCAACCAGGAATAGTTCATGTACGGCCACTAGAAGCGCTGAGATCGTGAAATCTGACTTCGTATAGTCCTCGGAGGCAACACTGTTGGGTTTCATCGTTCCATCGGGCAACAAGGGCAGGGGACGGCAATCTGAACAGCCAATCAGCGAGCGTTTCCGCTTCACGTTGAAGAGGTCCATTTTCCCCGTTGAATGTCTCCCAAAAATAAAGGGGGATTTATTTTCCAAAATCAACCCTATTTTCATCTATCCCACACCATTAACTATTCAAGAAAAATGCAAACAGAATTCGGTGAAATTCCTCAGTGCCGTTTTTTAATTTCCAAGTCTCTCCTGAGTCCACTCATCGATTGAGGGGGGGGGGGTGTCATCCTTGACACCCCCTTTGCTTCTCTGGATCTAATCCCTGGGGTTGTTTTTCTAAAAATGTTGTTAATTCAAGTATTTCTCACTATTCAATAATAATTATGGTTATGGTTAATAATAATGGTTCTGTCTCGTTTGTTGACTTGGGCATTCTTGGAAGGGGTTGAGGGGGTAACACAACAGCTTAAGTCAAAAAATCTGCCCCCAACAGCCTATCTCGAATAATTCCACTTAGCCAATAATTTCTCCAAAAAAAGCTATCACCTACTCGTTGGAGTCATATGGGAACACAATGCTGTCAAAAACATTACCAAGAGAGACGTGGTTAAGCCTTGAAGCAGTTTTTTGAGCCTCCTGAAAAAATGACAAAAGTAAGTTAGGCTAAGTTGGTTCTTCACCCTCGAATTCCTCCTGTTCTTTTCACCCTTAGCACTCTGACTTTGTATGCTCTTTCTTCACTGCGTAACATTTGCACTCTTCACTACGTGATGCAACCTCTCAAGTTGCGATCCTGAAACCCTCTCTGGAGGTACTGAACTACTAGATCCTCTACTTTCAACATTTGCTCTTACTTCACTTCAATCAGTTTCCCAAAAGCTCTCTCCTATGCAACATCTCTGGATCTATCCCCGAGGGTGGCGCGTCCAATGGTGATGTACATCTCTTCGCCTCTCCTATAATTTTCACTATTTCTTCACCTCCTTTCATGATAGTATACTCCTCTGTGACTTTATACGCCATATTCCAGTCTTCACCACCTGTGATCCTCTCCACTGTCAACATTTTCCGTCCATTGACCTTAAAATGCTCCAGCGCAACTGTTTCGTATGTTATCAGCTTTCTTACCTTATCAGTCCTAATTTTACAGATCAATTGTCAGCAGTGTTAAGAATATCTGAAGAAATAAGAAATTTACTGACAGAGTCGCTAAGAAGAAAAAAGTTTATTCAACCAACTTGCATTTGCCAAATTCAACACTTCCCTTGAGCTATGGATGGATATTTCTTTGCTGAATGCAACAACTTCAAATGCGTTTTTGGCTTTATAGAACCATTTTCTCCCTTGTTTGAGTTGTTCCCAAATTCCACTCTTCAGAACCAACTGAGTACGCCAAAAAGTGCAGTTAGCCACTTTCCTTTCTAACCTCTTGAATGATTGAATCCAGGTAATCTACAAAAACCGAGTAGTGTTGCCTGCTCCGATTAGTGTTGCCTGAACGATATTTAAAGGGAATAAAATATTCCCACATTGTCAGATTTGTTGTCTGGTACGATAATCCGTGCTCACCTCCATTTCTTCAAAAATATCGCTCATCACCTTGTTCTGCCCGGCCATTCGATTGATGGTGACAGAATTAGCATAAAAACGTTCTACGGGAAATAGAAACTCTCTTGGGATCCCTCTTCAGCGTTTGGACAGTTCTGGCAATTGTTGCATGGAAAAACTAGTTAAGATGTTTAGGAGTGGGGCAAGTACACTCCCTTGTGGAACCCCAACGAGTACTTATTTTGCGAGCCATTAGCAGGTTCATGTGAATCGGTCAGTGGTGAATAATATATGGATTGAAGCCAACGTTTCTTACAATTAATTGTACATCTTCAGGGCTGATCCAAAAAAACAGAGAATAGAAAAATTAGTTAGGCAACTGAATGTGGATTACTATAACAAGTGACAAGTATGTAATTACTGTGGACAAGCTTACCAAAATCTGGAGTAATGGAACCTTAATGTAACCACCTTTACTCCTGTTTTTGGTAAGCTTGTCCACAGTACTTACGTAATTGTTATTTGCTATAGTAATGTACATTAAGTTGTGTACCCTTATTTTTCTATTCTCTGTTTGTTGCAGCCCTGAAAATATTCAATGAATTGTTTAAAATGTTGGATTAAATACATATACATGTATTTTTCTCCCTGACCGATGCTCACGAACCTGCAAATTGATTAGTAAAATTCGGCCAAGAACTCCAACGGTATACGTTGTGAGCATCTTCTAGTTGTAGGCATCTTCATGCTTTACTCTGAAGTATCGTTCTACCAATCGTTCGTTAGCAATACTGTATCAAACGCTTGACTTTCGAAGAAAGATGGCTGAGCGAACCATCTAATACGAAGGTAGTTCGGAAAGTAAGAGTACTCGATTTTTCCAGACTTTGCAAAATTTTTATTTAAAAAAAATAACAGGGTATTACTGGCATACATTTAAGTTATTTTTCCACGTAATCGCCTTCTCCATCAATGCACTTTTGCGACCGTGAAATGAGCTTTGTAATCCCCTCGTCATAAAAACTTCCCGCCACCTCCATGCTCCAGTTTGTGACAGCTTTTTGAACCTCCTGGTCGGTTGGAAAATGTTTCCCACCAAGGTGCATCTTCAGAGAAGTGAACAGATGGTAATCAGAAGGCGAAAAGTCGGGGGAGTAAGGGGGGTGATCTAAAATTTCCCAACCGAAGGAGTTCAAAAGAGCCTTGGTGAGGTTCGCCGTGTGCGGTTGCGCATTGTCATGCAAAAACAGACTCCCTTCGTCAGCATCCCTCTTCGTTTGTTCTGAATTGCCCTTCTGAGTTTCTTCAAGGTTTCACAGTATCGTTCCGCATTAATGGTTTCTCCATGTGGCAAATATTCGATCAAAATGATGCCTTTTCGGTCCCAAAAAACCGAAGCCATGATTTTTTTCGCCGAAATTTGGGTTTTTTGGGAATTTTGGGAAATTTGGGAATTTTTTTGTCGACAGTGAGGTGGTATGGCACCACTGTTGGGATTGTATTTTTGTCTCAGGAGTGTAATGAGCTACCCAAGTTTCATCGCCTGTCACGATGGAGTCCAGAAACGCCTCACCTTCCACTTCAAATCTCTCCAAAATGTGGCGCGCACCTCGAACTTGGTGAGATTTTGAATTGACATTGTTCACGCAAACGCTCACCAATACCAGAGTTTTCGTACTAGCGAGGTGGTTGACCTCTCAATTTCTTCAGGAGATCCCCCCCTACAACGCAGTGCAGCTAACTTAGGGAAAAAAATTGCCCCATCCCATGAGAGCACCAGCACTCTTACTTTCCGAACTAACCTCGTACCTTCTTTATGCCATTTGTATCCCCCCCCCCCTCCACAATTGTAATAAACCTATTTTATAACAAATATTCTGCCATAGTTGCAAGAGTTATTCTACCTCTCATAAAAACCCGTGTAATTTTTTTCCATGACACTATTTACAGCTCACAATTATCGTGTTTGGTTAGATTGTACAAATAATGTGTGAAATAGTATTTATTTGTGCGTCGTCCAGAGAGGAAATTTTTGATTGGGCTTCTTTTGTACCTACGATGAGTATTTAAGCTCTTTTCTGTATCACTATTGTAGGTACCTACTCTTAAGAGACTCCTCAGAGAAAAAAATGTACTTGTCTATTTATACTTGTCTCTCGTGTTTATGTATGTATTTGAAATCAAGGTGCTTCACTCTGAAGATGTGTCGGTAGACGACCTTTAGGGTCTCTGGTACGAGTTCAATACAGTCTATTCCTTCCTGTAACTGCCAAAATGTAGAGGCACCCGGTTGTTTCCCAAACCAATATTACGGTTTCCATTCCAAATTGTCGCAAATGAACATCCCAGAAATTGTAGGGACCAACGTTCATCCTAGGGAATAATTTTGTTCAATTTATTCATTTTCGTTTTGAAATGTTTGGTCATCATCTCATCAAAACTCCTCTAACCTGGCAGGACATTCAGACTAGGGATGGGTACCGGAATAATCTACTGTTTTGTTAAATAATCGATATCAGTAAGGATTAATGAATAAAAAGGTTATTTTGTGTCAATTAGTTCAGATTTTAAGATCGATATTTCATCTTTCAAGTTTGGGGTGATGCAATAAAATGATAAAATAACTAGGTTTGCTCCAGCAGGAGGTTTGGGGTAGACCGCAGTTCACAGCCTTCTAAATCGCCATTCAAAACTGTTGAACTGCGCTGGTGGCACTTTTTGCAGTCTGGTTAGTTAACGTTACACAAACTGAAGCTCGCGTTACTTTCAGTTTCATGAGTCATTTTTGGTTTTGACAGTGATATCTTTCTCCTCCTCCATTCCTTGCTCATTTCAACAAAAAAAAATCTGCTGGATCCTTATCCAAAAAATAAAACTATAAGCAAAATAGGATTGAAGATCGAACTAAATACAAAAAAAAAAAAACTAAACACGATTGGTTTGGAGTTGATACAAAGGGTATGTTCGGAGAGGCAGTCCAGATCCAGTTTGGAACCAAATCGGAACTAAAAAGGGGAGGGGATAGAGGCGAATGGACTCCTCCAAACTGCTCTGGACTGCCTCTCCAAACAGACCAAAAGTGAACTATACAAGATCAATTTCAGAATGAGCAGGTTATGAAAGAGGTTTCACTTGGGAATGGTGATACACTAATTTTTTGAAAATTTGAAATAGGAGATCCTAAGGATATTGGGAGAGGCAAGTTCTAGGATCAATTATTTAAATGGGTTCAAAAGTCAAGAAGCGTGTTTTTTGTCCATATTAACCTTTTAACGGTGCTCGAAGAAATCTTTTTGAAATAATCGATTTTTACGGCTCTAATTATCAATTAGGGCTGATTTCACCTTCATGGATGAACCTCCGAGCCAAGATTGAAATCCCCAGATCAGAATACTGACTGTTTCACGAAAGAAGACAGACTGTTTCTACGGGTTAACCAGAGGTAAAGTGTTTTCAATATGGCGACAGATTTTGATTTAAAGATAATCCAGGGATCAGGAGGGCCTAGTTGAATCGTGATAACGTGCTTCTTTATTCTCTGTCGTGGATCAACTCTAGTATACTCTGTCAGATATTTCTGATGGGAAAAAGTATCCTTGCAGCCAAAAATGACTTCATCTTACAGTGATCCTACAGCTGTAAGTGTGTGTAGGTAATTTTGGACGCAGAATCCAATTAACACTTTCCACGCGGGTCCCAAAACGGCGATTTCATCACCAACGCGGATCCCAAACAGGGTGGTCTTCCCGACAGCGCGGCGTGCCTACCGGTAGGCACTTTTTCGTCGCTCTACTGCCATCTGTTTCTTCTTAGTTGAACCAGCTGGTAATTTTTTTCAACAGGATTTCTCCATGTGATTTTGTTTAGTAATACCCGTTCTCCATTAAGTTACGTTCCAGGTACAAAATGGGTTGCAATTTCGCCCGAAAGTAGTAGTTCATACAACGTATAGAAAGCGCTCGAAATGTCAGCCGCTCAGGGGGTGGGATTTTGTTTGCCTACTGGTAGGCAATTCGCGCTCACGAGAGAATTACTTTTGCCTGCCAGTAGGCAATCCACATGGAACGTGTTAAACCAGTGCCAGAACTAGATTTAAAGTGAATCAAACAGTTTAAAAAATCGTGAGGTAATTTAAAAATTAAACAAAATGAGCCGGAAGGAAACTCTCACGGGGAAAGGGGAGAAAGGAAATATTCCAGCATGTGGCAACACTGTCTGGAAGAGGCCGCCCAACATTGAAGGCTCACTTTCATCCAAGCACACAGAAATACCTGACGAATTATAGTATTGGTGAAACTGGCTGCATGAAATAATCATTGATTATTATTTGGTCGATACCCATCCCTAGTTCAGAGTAATCATGTCTATTCTGTTTTACAACGGGCGGTTTTAGATTATGTTGAATATTATTTGTTATTTACCCGTCAAAAGTACTTAATAAATGTCTAGATTATCCTTCAGTCATTTGTGAATATCTTACTGTTACATCTAGCTAGGATTTTCTAGTACCTATCATGTTTTCCTTGCTGAATAGAGAAAAAGAACACCACATTGTTAAACATCACATTTTCCATATCGTTTGTCAAGGACCAAAAAGTTACCATTGTACATGTTTTGTAGGTGTACCTACCTGACGTAAGAGGAGAAAATTTTGATATTATTCTTACGGATTTACGTATCAATAATGTTCTCGTGTTAATTCTAAATAAATTTATGAAAATAAGAAAAAAAACAAAAACAAATTCTTTCAGTTTATACCTGCTGTTAAGTAAATAAATGTTTTTAAACGTTTTTGTCAGGAAATGTTTTGTCAATAACCCTTTCCGAATAACTTATAATATAAATCCCCCTTTCAAAATAAAAATGATGACCGTTGGGAAGCTGAGATTTTGGCACATATTTTAGGCCTACAGGCAAAAATTCACGTGCCGGATTACAGAACTTATGAGCCTTTGAAAAAAGTTGAGATTTCCAACATTTGAACAGTTTTTAGTTTCAAGTCCAACTCTCACTTGTTTTTAGGACGTCCCACAGTAAACTTGGAAATTAACAAAGAAGTCCGAGGAATTTACTATTAAAGAGAATTTAATCACGAATAAAGGCACATGGTAAAACATTCGAGACAACATCGATTAGAACACATCGAGACGATACAACACAATCGATACAATGAATCGATTTATCGAAATACCTATCGATTCCTAATTGCCTCCAAAATACAAAAAACAATGTTGATTCAAGACATTCAACACCTCCCCATGAATTAACATTGTAAAAAACAGGTTAATGTGGAAGAACTGATTAGATTGTAAAAAGCGTAATCTTCCGTGGCCCATTTACAAATTACCAGCTAAATGTGAGTAAAACGTGCAAACAGTTGACAGCGCACCCGTTCCTACCTATTATTTATTATTATTATTTTAAAAATATTTTCATTATTATTATCTCAATTTTATTTATTCTCGTAGTTTATTATTATTATAATAATAAAAGGAGGAAATTCAGAGCGAAGAAACGAGCAGACTTGAAGTCACAAAATCGTTATCAGAAAGAACTAACAAAAATCTGGGTCCGTGTTGTGAGGATTGCGGAGGGGAAGGTGACGACAACAAGTCTAGAGTCCAGAGGCGTAGGGGGCTCAGCTGCTAATCACCTCCCCCTTCTTATAAATTCCTTTGTTCTTCGCCGTCGACGCTTTACGACCAATATATTCAATAAATTTCAAATAAAAAAATATTTTCGTACTCAGGTGAGTTAGAGGTTTGGCGCTATAACCGCAGATTTTGAAAAATGTGAAATGATTTTCAAAATTTGAACTTTAAAATTCTGAATAAAATTGAAATTACAATTTTATTTAGAAAATTTTGGCAGAGCGCCATTTGGAAACTAACAATGAGTACATTCCCGTTTTCAAAATGAAAATCGCATGAACTGGCGGAGAGAGAAACTTGAACTACGATTGCCCCTTTTGCTACAATCGCCGGTGCTGCCATCTGGTGAAAAAAAAATCTTATTAAAATCGGGGATGATTGGCCTTAAACCTACCAACGTAATTATATTGCAATAAAAAATTGTTCATCACATTTTCCTATCGACCCCACCTTCTAAATAATATTTGGATTCCTAAATATCATTAATTCAAATAACGAGTTCAAAATAATTTAATGCTGGTACCTACTGAATGGATACAATAATTTCAATATAATTTTTTTTAATTTCACATTGTGATTGAGTTCGTCCGAACTGTACTGTTGTGGTGATTGAATCTGAATTAGTAGGTAAGTGAATTTAAATCACTATAATATATTTACACCGTAATTACTTAAGTGTTAACAAATAAATTAATAACAAAGGAAGACCTTAAAATTTTCAAGTCTCCTCTTTTGCTTCCGAGTCTACCAAGGTAGCGGAAGCTTTGTTTTCACTTTTCAAGGATGAAAAAAAAAGTTCTCCAAAATCAAAATTTTCACTCGCGTTTTGCGTTTTAGACCTTTCTGAACAATTTTAGTTCCGTGTCTGTGTGTCTGTGTGTCTGTCTGTGTGTCTGTCTGTCTGTGTGTCTGTGTGTCTGTCCGTCTGTCATGATTTCCTTGTAACGCGCATAACTATACGAAGTTATTGTCCTATTTCGATGAAATTTTCAGGGATTGTGCGGGTTGGTATGTAGATGGTCCCCTATGAAAATCATCATCCCCGGACTGATAGAAGCGACTGCGCATGCGCAAACGAGAATTCCTTGTAACGGCCATAACTTCTACATTTTCCATCCGATTTCAATGAAAATTTCAGAGATGTTACAGATTAGTATTTAGATGGTCCCTTATGAAAATCATCATCCCCGGACTGATAGAAGCGACTGCGCATGCGCAAACGTGAATTTCCTTGAAACGGCCATAACTTCTACATTTTCCATCCGATTTCAATGAAATTCTCAGGGATTATGCGGATTAGATTGTAAATGGTCCCCTATGAAAATCATCACCCCCGGACTAATAGTAGCCGATGCGCATGCGCGAATGTAAAATCCGTGTAACAGCCGTGCGTACGTCACAACCTCAAATTCTACACTACCTACTGTCTGGCGCCCGTAGCACATGTACAGTGAGTCATTAGGCAAGTGAGAGGTCACGGGTACGATTCCCAGCCGTGCCAAGATATTTTTTGAGTAGTGACTCACTTACATTTTTCATCCGAATTTGATGAAATTCTCTAGGATTATCCAGAGTAGCGTGTAGATGGTCCCCTATAAGGGTAGTGAAAGGTACTTAGAGATTGGTGTTTTGAGATTAACTACTATGCATTGGATCATCTATACAATCGGGTTATGGATACGAGGAAGCTATGTGCCACACCCACTTGGCAGATGTTTTTGTCTCCTATAGCATTCTTATTTGTAATAAGCCATCATTTTAGGAATTGTTCACTGGTGATAACTTCTTTTGCGTTTTTCTCAAAACTCCGTAGGAAACTTCCTCAAAACATGTAGGATAAGTACAAACATTAAAAAAGTACGAAGGTTATACATTTGGGTAATGTCAAGCAAAACATGATATATGTAGGTGCCCACATATAAAATCTATGAATCACTATAAAATCACCAATGTACCTCCTCATCAAGGGAGACTGGGGGGGGGGGGGGGTACATCAAGTAAGTACATTTTTTCTGTTCCTACGATGTTCCATTTCATTTTTAAATTCATCAAAGATAAACAGTATTTCCGATACCTACCAACTCCAAAAATCGGAATTATGATAGCTTTGTTTTATTTGTAATCATTACTACCAAAGTGAATTATGATGTAGAATATTCCCACGAAAAGCGTAATTTATAATTTCGTTGTTGGTGCTAATTATGCAAAAAAATCTTAGAAATCACCTCAGGTGGTTGAAATTTTCATCAAATTTAGTTTCCATTACATAAATAAATCACAGATCATATTTATTAGATACACCATTTATTTAATTACGATGCATTCATCACATGTTCACAGGAGACCAAAATAAACGAAAATTATAAAAATAAGTGAAATTAAAAATACTTGGTGACCCCTACCTTAAAGTCCCACAGCTCTCTTCTCTCCTTCACAAGGTCAATAATAAGTTCGCTAAAACTTTGAGTCATTTTTGGACAGAGGATTTGTAATCTGTAATCAGCGGAATCTTCTTTGATTGATTCTCTTGAGACTTCCAAGCTCACCACACAACACACCAGTTGAATTCCCTGCTCCAACAAGTGGTGATAACAAGTCGTGATAACAAAAAATGTAAACAAAGGACTGATTGGCTGATCCACTGACCGCCATCTTCCACTCAGTCTTGAGCGCTCGTCTTATCGCAGAAACAGTGCTTCCCGATTTTATGAGATTTTCAGTTTCTTCTTTGTTTCCCCGGTTGTGATTTCAGTGATTCGCGATCGGTTTTCGTGGTCGGGAGTGAAATATGGCTTTTATCCGATCCGTTGAAGTGAAAGTGAGTGATTTGAGTTCGCTGGAAGTCATCTGTGTTCTACCCACTCGAAGACGTCGATTCAAATTCAACAATTCCAGTTCAAAGTCAGGTAAGAGACCGTTTGTAACTCTCCGTATGATTATCATGATGATACTTCTCAATTAGTTGACAACAAAACTGGTTGGTCGTGTCGCAGAACCGACCAATTATTACACACCTCCACTCCAACTCACACCTCCAACTTGTCTCCATTACTCTGTGCACACCTCACCTAAGGTGATCGCTTTGAGGCGGTCATTGAGGGGTTGAAATTTTGACGGATGTGTTTTCTTGTGATGCCTAATTGTGAGCTCTTTTCTTCCGCCGACCAACTTGTTGCTTCTTGGCCCTATTGCTGCAAATTTCTTCTAATATGGACGGTGTAATCGCGTTTTCCTGTATCTCCGAATTCTCCGAAATTAAGTCGAGCCAAAAAACAATTGCGTTTTCACCTGTGAGAGATCAGCCATAGATGTCAGGCGCGTCTTGACTGATCCGCAACACGTCCCGCGGCCGTCTCGGTTCTTTACAACAAAACTTCTCACACTCAACTTCTCAAATCCATCGAAAACCAAATCTCCTAATTTTCTCGATGGTGTGACAGAATTGAAGCTGGTAGAACTGTATAAAACAGTTTACATCAGTATTAATAATTAATACAGCCTACCTACTAATCATGAATTATTCATTAATTATTCACGATTAGTAGGTAGGCTGTAGGCAGGTCCGATAGTATGAAGTATGAAAGTTACGTACAGCAACATGCTTATCTGCTGACGATATCAGCACGAAGGTATATGCCTGCTGCTGCCTGCTGCGAGTAAGGGTGCTTTTACACTGGACCCGATTTTTTACTCGGCCGAACTCCAGCTCTGCCGATTCTACCGATTCCCCGACTGAAGTGTTTACACTAGACCCGATTTTTCAAATGATTCTACCGATTTTCATCAGTTGCCCCGAGCCCGTCGTATAGTATGGAAGATTTAGCAGCGTTAGAATTTCTAACTGAAAACTCACTATTGAGATATATGTTGTTGGTTGAGCGTCGGGAATGGGCGAATGACATTTTTATGGAAAGAGAATCATCCGGAAAGTTCCATACCTTGTTCCCCCAATTGCTAGAACAACCAATCAAGTTTTGACGAAGTGTCCCACAATGATGGTCTTTCCTGCACCAAAGAAATTAGCAAGTCGACGTCCATATCGAAAAATCAGATAAAAGGAGTAGGAGAAGTGTATACGGAGACGCCAGATTCGGCCGAACAAAACAAAACTATTTGGTTCGGAATCGGAAGAGCTCGGCGGAGTTTGGCGGAGTTCGACCGAGCAAGTCGGTCTTTATGTTTTATTCCATCGTTCTTTTTAAAAAGTGACTACGTTTCTTCTCACGTAACTTGAATGTAAACTGTTTTGGTCATAACTTTTTTCTCGAAATTCTCATCCACAAAAATTAGTATATCGTGGGTTCAATGCTATAAGTGGCTAACTCGAAATTCGTAGTTTTGAGATAATCAATAAAAACATATTGTTTAGTAATGCATGCATTCCAGGGGACGTCCCATTGGATAAGCATTAGATCAGTTAAACCAGTTGGTAAGCGATAAAACTGTTTCACTCGATGTAATTTATTCATTACTTTAGGCAAGAAATAGTGACCCCCCCACCATTATCCACCTAGCGGCATGGGAGCCTCGAATCTGAAGAGCATTTTTGACCGACTTCATGCGCGGCGAAGCCGCGCCGAAGGAAGGAGGTATACAGTTCGGTGTGTCATGGGACGACGATTTTTTTTTTTTTTTTTTTTTTTTTCTGTATGTTTGTACCACTAGCATTTTCTTATTCGGGCACCAATCTGCCTGATTCTTCTTGAAAAGTGTTCTACAAGTATCCATAGTGGTCCCGTTTCAATCAGATTTCATTTTGCTTTGTTAAAAGTATCGAAATTTTGTGAAAATAGTTCAAAAAACGTGGTTTTCGGGAAGATTGTTCCGCATCCTCTCCCCCCGCCCGACTCTTCGAAGCCACCCACCCGCTCGTCCCCCCCCCCCACCACCACCACCACCCACCCGCCCGTCCCCTCCGGCATATTCTCGGACGCCTGCCGCCCCTCAACAAATTCAAGGGGGACCACCCTCTCATTCATTGGGGACCATCCTCCCTATTTAGAGTGAAACGCTTATTTCTTCAAGATAAAGTGGATTGTGGAGCAAAATTTTAATTTAAAAAAAAAATGATATTGAACTCAATAATTATTTTGAAATTAACTTTAACATTTCACTGAAAGACGAGTTTCCCGACTTTGTGTACATGTTTGTGTACATTCAAATTTAAGGTCCGATTCTAAGCTTCACAAAAAATGAGATGCTTTGTGAGGGGGTTTCCGATAACCATCAAATTCCAGTAGACTACCAAGTGGGTCTAGCACATAGCCTTCTCATCATCCAAAACATGTTGCAGCTGGCTAAAATATGAAGTTCTAGTCCGATTCCGATGAAATTTTCAGAGATTGTACGAGTTGGCGTGTAGATGGTCCTCTATGAAAATCATTGCCCCCGGACTGATAGCCGCTGCGCATGTGCAAACGATAATTTCCTTTTAGCAGCCATCATTTCCACATTTTCCATCCGACTTCAAGAAAATTCTCAGAGATCATGCAAATTGGCATATAGATGGTCCCCGATGAAAAGCATTGCCAAGGAACTGATAATAGCCACTGCGCATGCGCAAACGTGAATTCCCTGTAGGAGCTATACTTTCTACATTTTCCATCCGATTTCGATGGTATTTTCTGGGATTGCGCGGATTTGAGTGTAGATACTCCTCTACGGATATCATCGCCCCCGTGTCACTTACGTTGAGTGAAACAGTTTGGTGCAGGAGGAAGCGAAATAACAATGCGTGTTTTTTCGCTCACCAACAGGTTCTAATTGACTTAGTGCTTATCCAATGGGACGTCCCCTGGAATGCATGCATTACTAAACAATATGTTTAATAATTTTTTGGACTCACTAATAACTACTTAAAACAATAATACTGTAGGTATAGGTACTAAAATAAAATGTAAAAATTAAAAAATAAAGTTACCTGCTATATAAAAAACCTCAAAAAGTAATAATTAATTCCACAATAAAACTCGGCGCTTTGCGCCTCGGCGGGGGGCTCCGCCCCCCTGCACCCCCCGGTTTATTTCTTTTTCCATACTCTGTATGAAATCATAGGAACACAGAATGTGTTTTTGCGATGCTAGTCATCCGTTAAATAAAAAACAACAATAATAAATGTGGAGTCTTTGGCAATAATAAAATAAATAATTGTTAGACATTTAATTTGGTCTAAAACCCTATAAATGTTATATAAATAAATATGTAACTACAAGAAAAATACTATATAAATTGAGAGCTTTCCAACGAATGGTGAACAATTTCTGTGCAATGAACACTGCGGGAGTTCTATTTCCTTACCAACGGCTTGGTTGCACGTGAAAATCATTATAAAAGGCGCGTAACGGTTTTTTCTGTCGCTTTTTCGTGACGATTTTTTTTCGGTAGGTCATCGCAAAAACACATTCTGTCTTAAAAACCATTAGTAATTAAAAAATACAAGTAAAAGATTTAAATAAGAAAAATAGCGAAAAATGTAGAAAAAAGGTTAACAGTCGGTAACTCAAAGAATACCGACTTTTAACAAAAGTTTTTTCTTTTAACTTGGTAGTAGGTAAATTATGTAAAATTTAAAAAAAAATTAAATAATAAAAGTCGAAAAAATTAATAAGTTAAAAATTAAAACGAATGATTTAAAAATTTAAACAAAAGTACTTGGTAGTAGGTAAGTTATGTTAAATTAAAATAATTAAAGTCGAAAAAATTAATAAATTAAAATCTAAAACAAATGACTTATAAAATTAAATTTTAAAAATAAATTAAAAAAATCACTAAAAAGTAAAAAATAAAAAAATTATGAAAATACAAAAATAGTAAAATAAAAAACTTTTTAACAAAAAAACGGACCGACCTCAAAACTGATGATGGCATCCCACTAAAAAGGAAAAAATAATAACGACAATTTATTTAGATAGGTTGGTAGGTAGGTACGCATTGAAGTCGCCGCCGTGCCCATCTGCAGAGACAAACATACACAAGTAGATTCCACTTCCATCTGGTTAGTGTTACAACATGGGTCGATAGTGCAATACAAAACATGAATGAGAGTAGGTACTACCTATCATTGAGGTAATGCATGTATTCCAAAACTATTAGGTAGTACGTCACTGCTGTCGTATGAAGGAGGATGAGAGAGTGACAATAAGTGTGAATCTCAGTAAGAATATTTCCTTTGATAACAGCTGAAGACGTCTGCGTCACCAAAAATGGCAGTTGGATAAAAATTCAACATGAGAAGGTTGTTTACTTACTTACCTACCCCTACTCCTGTTTTGTATTGCACTATCGACGCATGTTGTAACACTAACTGGTTCATTTGAGTATGAACTCATATCACAAACCCACATCATGACCTAGACAATTCTACATTCAATATGCCATACATGGAATATAAGATTAATTAGATATTATGTAATCAAAGATTGATCACGTATAATTAGATAAATAACTATTAGATACTATCTAATCAAGAGATGGTTTGTTGGAATCCAAACATTTCGTACGGGGATTCACACTTATTGCCACTCTCTCATCCTCCTTCATACGACAGCAGTGACGTACTACCTAATAGTTTTGGAACACATGCATTACCTCAATGATAGGTAGTACCTACTCTCATTCATGTTTTGTATTGCACTATCGACCCATGTTGTAACACTAACCAGATGGAAGTGGAATCTACTTGTGTATGTTTGTCTCTGCAGATGGGCACGGCGGCGACTTCAATGCGTACCTACCTACCAACCTATCTAAATAAATTGTCGTTATTATTTTTTCCTTTTTAGTGGGATGCCATCATCAGTTTTGAGGTCGGTCCGTTTTTTTGTTAAAAAGTTTTTTTTAAATACATGATCTACGACACCCAACATGCGAATTCGAGTTCACCCCCCCCCCCCCCCACCACCACCTCCCCAACGCCAACA
Source organism: Apolygus lucorum (assembly GCA_009739505.2). NCBI lineage: Eukaryota > Metazoa > Arthropoda > Insecta > Hemiptera > Miridae > Apolygus > Apolygus lucorum. Next base: position 50,564,860 of record CM019178.2, on the reverse strand, counting down.
ATGGTGCCAGTCTGGCACCAAAGCGGAAATACGTCGTAACATTGATCCTTCATCTATTAGTTTTAGTAGGTAGTCCGTCGAGGTTCACATCCGTATTCTAGGTGAAATAAAACTGTTTCACTCGATGTAATTTATTTATTACTTTAGGCAAGAATTACTGACCCCCCCCCCCCCACAATTATCCACCTTAACATTTCTAGCGGCATGGGAGCCTCGAATCTGAAGAGCATTTTAAAATCCATGATCTACGATACCCAACACGCGAATTCAAGTCCCCCCCCCCCCACCACCCAACACCAACAATGGTGCCAGTCTGGCACCAAAGCGGAAATACGTCGTAACATTGAACTTTCATCTGTTAGTTTTGGTAGGCAGTCCGTCGAAGTTCACATCCGTATTCAAGGTGAAACACAAAAAAAAAAAAACACGAAATAAGCGGTTTATGGCATCATGGCACCATGGTGGCACCACTATTAGTTCCATGGGGGTACAGAGAATAATTCATGAAAATTCGGAGGTATAATGAGAATTTTTTCCTCAATTTCAAAGCTTAGGTACAATTAGTAAGTAGTAAAGGAACCAAAATATTGAAAAATCGGATATTTTGTGAATATTATCCCCCCACTCACCCCCTCCCCTTGCGAATTTTGGTACTCTGGTAAAATCATGTACAACTCGGAAGTTATTTGAGTCAAACAAAAAAAGAAACACGCAAATCGGTTGGAAATTGAGGCCTGGGCAGAGTTTACCAGATTATGCACGCAAACGCACGTTATTTAAGCATTAACCCCCCCCCCCCCCTTTCCCCCTCTTAAAAAGCAAAATCCAAAATTCCGGCGCCGTAGTGCACAACTAGATAGTATTACGCGTCAAACGAAAAAAGAACCACGAAAATCGTTTGAGAACTAAGGCCTGGGCAGAGTACACAAGATTATGCCCAAAAACGCACGTTTTTCGAGCATTAACCCCCCCCTTTCCCCCCCTTAAAAGGCAGAATTCGAAATTCCGGCGACGTAGTGCACAACTAGATAGTTTTCCGCGACGAACAAAAAAAGAACCAGGAAAATCGGTTGAGAACTAAGGCCTGTGCAGAGTACACAAGATTTTGTTACACACACACATACACATATACACACATACACACACACACATACACCTATGGTTTTTTTCGCGGATTTGGATTCAGAATGGTCTAAAACGGATTACTGTGTGGTTATTTTTTTTTCCTGTTGAGTGTTGTCTTCCTTCACCCCAGATCGATCGCATAAGGACGCCCAAGTCTTACTGTGGGACGTCCTAAACAGATGTGACGCCCGGTTGACTTCACACTGGGAGCTGCATAGTGTTTGTTTGGCTATGTTGGTGATTCCATCAGTTCTCTAAAACCCTTACCAACGGTTACCAATGGTTTTTTGTGAAAATCATATCACTTAATTAAGATAAAACAGTACTACTTGATCAATTGAAATGCCAGATACCTACTTTTAGCACTCACTGTGAATTAGATTTTACAGTTATCCAGGAAATTGAAGAGAGCAAGAAGCAATATTTTTGTCTAACCCTCTACTGAATAATGTTCAAAACGCAGTTTCTACACATAAAACACACGTACTTGAATGAAATTAATTCGGTTGCCACTAGGTATGGGTGGGAAGGTCACTCATTTTAACTTTTAATAGCAACTTTAAAGCTCTATTGACATGAAAACACTCGAGCAAAATTATTATAATTTTTGTTGTATTTTTTTTTCATTGAATCAAAATAATTATGTCACAATACTGCCGTGCTAAGCCAGAAAGTCGTAACGTGAAAATTTGACCAAATTGAGTTATTGTTACCCGGGGGTTTAGGGGGTCGATTTCTATCGATTTTCGAAGTTTCAGAGTCGTATCTCGACTAGAAATGCCTCAAACAAGCCTCCCGATTTTTGCGTTAAGGCATGTTAACTTGATTATGCTGAGCAACTAGTCGTATCAGAGCGAATCAGAAGAAGAAAACTCGTATCTTGACACAGTTACGAGAATCGGCCTTAGAATTTCGACGATACGACTTCTTGCATTCTGATTCGGCATGATACGACTTCTTGCCTCTGAAAACTCAGCATTTAGTGGTGACTTTAGGAACCTTCTTACTGTTACCTACCCGAATACTGCCGTGTACTGCAGAAAGTCGTATCTTGGCTTCACCCAACTTTCGGGAAAACGACCTAATAGGTTTCGTGGTGAAATTTTCGTCAAAATATAGGTACTGTACATAATTATGAGATCAGAAATGCTTGAATACGAGTCTGCAACACATTGGGACATTTTCATGTCAACCACTACACAACAAGGTAGTGAAGTAAGGTTGTTAGTTCATGTACCCAAGCACCAAAGTTTTCGTGACGATTTTTCAGTTCATGTGCCAAAGCAAAATGTAAGTTTGTTGATTGTTCTCTACGCAACACAGTGAGTCTATTTTATTTATTGTTCGCCTGAGCAAGATTTGCTTAGTTTTCGTGACGATTTTTCAGTTTATGTGCCAAAGCAAAGACATGAAAATGTCAATAACTCTTTCATGGGATTATTTTTCCTCCTTTTACCACAACTAAAAGTTATTCTTATATGAGAAATTAGTTGCTGAATCGATTTCTGAGGTCAAATTAAACATTTTTTAGTGTATATTGTCAAAAACTGTATAACATTTTTCCATTCTTATTGCTTCCGAGTCTACGAAGGTAGCGGACTGTTTTCACTTTTCAAGGATGAAAAAAAAGTTCTCCAAAATTAAAATTTTCACTCGCGTTTTAGGTTTTAGACCTTTCTGAACAATTTTGGTTCCGTGTCTGTCTGTCTGTGTGTCTGTCATGAAATCCTTATAACGGGCATAAGTAACTATACAAAGTTATTGTCAGATTTCTATGAAATTTTCAGGGATTGTGCGGGTTCGTGTGTAGACGGTCCCCTAAGAAAATAATCATCCCCGGACTGATAAAAGAGACTGCGCATGTGCAAACATGGATTCCTTGTAACAGCCATAACTTCTACATTTCTCATCCGATTTCGATGAAATTTTCAGGGAATATGCGAATTTAGTTGCAGTTGGTCCCCTATGAAAATCACCACCTTCGGACTGATAGTAGCCACTGCGCATGCGCAAACGTGAATTTCCTTGTAACGGCCATAACTTCTACATTTTCCATTCGATTTCAATGAAATTTTCAGGAATGTTACAGATTAGTATTTAGATAGTCCCCAATAAAAATCATCACCTTCGGACTGATAGTAGCCACTGCGCATGCCCAAACGTGAATTTCCTTGTAACGGCCATAAATGCTACAATTTCCATCCGATTTCAATGAAATTTTCAGGGATCTTACAAATTAGTATTTAGATGGTCCCCAATGAAAATCACCACCTTCGGACTGATAGTAGCCTCTGCGCTTGCGCAAACGTTAATTTCCTCGTAACAGCTATAATTTCTACATTTTCCATCCGATTTCAATGATGACTGATAGTAGCCACTGCGCTTGTCCCCAATGAAAATAATGGCTCCCAAGTGTATAGTACTTAACCACCGCGCATGCGCAAACGTAATAACTTGTAACAGAAAGGACGCATATATTTTCTGTTAAAAAAGAAGTCCATTTGTTCAGCTGCTGTTTGCGTTCACTGGTGGATATCTCGAAGTTGTATCCATCGTTTCGGTTCTTAAAGTGGATAACTGTAGTTTTCTACTTTCATCATTGTGTAGCCGAGGCGGTGAGGTGATGGTTCCAATTCAAAAAGTAGGTAACTATAGTTATCTACTTTTAACACTGAAATTTCACTTTTGTCATTACATATCTACTTTTGAAAAATTCCGCTAGATGGCCTAAAAATAATTATTTTCTTAATCTAGTTGTAGCATTTGAAAGCCCGCACCTGGAATAATGTTAGGGAGTAGATAACTGAAAATCGAGAAAATTCGAGTTAGCCACTTTTAGCACTGAGCCCACGATATTGTTGAGGACATTATGCTCTATCATCCACCGGAGTTTGGAACGATTTGATGGTTAACATTTTTTCTGAAGTCCAAAATTGTCTATATTTCGTCTGAAATCACCTGACCTGTGTGAAATGGGCCATAGACGCCCAGCCATAGATTTAAGGCGCGCCTAGACTGACCCGCAACACTTCCCGAGCCGCGCGGCCACATCATTCCGTTACAACAGAACTTCTTATTCGTCCAACTTCTCGAATCCATCAAAAAACGAATCTCCACTGAAATTTTATTGAAGTTCTGACATGAATGAAGCCTGTAGAACTATGGACAACCATTTTCAACAGCATTAATTCGTGCATTCAACAAGATAGGTAATAGGTAGGTACAATAGTACGCAGAGTTGAACATACTGTTAACTAAATTACTTTTTTAAATCGAAATTGGTGGCACACCAAATTCTTACATCCATTACTTTTTTTAAACAAAATTCCCACCCACCATATTCTAGTATAATGTTGAGGATATGTTACTCTAACATTCACTAGAGTTTGGAGACATTTGAAGATGACTATTTTCTGTAAAGTGCGAAAGTGTTCGAAAATTCCACTGAAATCAGCTATCACCCAAAATCGGGCGTTCATAACTTTTCTCCTATCGATCCGGAATCGACCAAATTTCAGTATAATGTCCACCAGTTATATAAGAAACATATCCCAGAATTTCATGGATGTAGCTCAGTCGTAAGTACTCAGCCATAGATGATTTGTGCGAGAAAACGTGTGTTGCGGTATCAGAACAGGTGGCACACCAAATTCTTACATCCATTACTTTTTTTAAACAAAATTCCCACCCACCATTTTTTAGTATAATGTTGAGGATATGTTACTCTAACATCCACCAGAGTTTGGAGAGATTCGAAGATGACTATTTTTTGTGAAATGCGAAAATGTGGTTCTGTAGTAGTTATGATTACAGAACCTCCGCAACTTCCAAGACCGATTACTTTTTTTATTCGAAATTCCCACCCACCATTTTTTAGTATAATGTTGAGGATATGTTACTGTAACATCCACCAGAGTTTGGAGAGATTTGAAGATGACTATTTTCTGTAAAGTGCGAAAGTGTTCGAAAATTCCACTGAAATCAGCTATCACCCAAAATCGGGCGTTCATAACTTTTCTCCTATCGATCGGGAATCGACCAAATTTCGGTATAATGTCCACCAGTTATATAAGAAACATATCCCAGAATTTCATGGATGTAGCTCAGTCGTAAGTACTCAGCCATAGATGATTTGTGCGAGAAAACGTGTGTTGCGGTATCAGAACAGGTGGCACACCAAATTCTTACATCCATTACTTTTTTTAAACGAAATTCCCACCCACCATTTTTTAGTATAATGTTGAGGATATGTTACTCTAACATCCACAAGAGTTTGGAGAGATTTGAAGATGACTATTTTCTGTAAAGTGCGAAAGTGTTCGAAAATTCCACTGAAATCAGCTATCACCCAAAATCGGGCGTTCATAACTTTTCTCCTATCGATCGGGAATCGACCAAATTTCGGTATAATGTCCACCAGTTATATAAGAAACATATCCCAGAATTTCATGGATGTAGCTCAGTCGTAAGTACTCAGCCATAGATGATTTGTGCGAGAAAACGTGTGTTGCGGTATCAGAACAGGTGGCACACCAAATCCTTACATCCATTACTTTTTTTAAACAAAATTCCCACCCACCATATTCTAGTATAATGTTGAGGATATGTTACTCTAACATCCACCAGAGTTTGGAGAGATTTGAAGATGACTATTTTCTGTAAAGTGCGAAAGTGTTCGAAAATTCCACTGAAATCAGCTATCACCCAAAATCGGGCGTTCATAACTTTTCTCCTATCGATCCGGAATCGACCAAATTTCGGTATATTATCCACCAGTTATATAAGAAACATATCCCAGAATTTAGTGCTTGTAGCTCAGTCGCAAGTACCCAGCCATAGACGATTTGTGCGAGAAAACGTGTGTTGCGGTATCAGAACAGGTGGCACACCAAATTCTTACATCCATTACTTTTTTTAAACAAAATTCCCACCCACCATTTTTTAGTATAATGTTGAGGATATGTTACTCTAACATCCACCAGAGTTTGGAGAGATTCGAAGATGACTATTTTTTGTAAAGTGCGAACATGTGGTTCTGTAGTAGTTATGATTACAGAACCTCCGCAACTTCCAAGACCGATTACTTTTTTTATTCGAAAATCCCACCCACCATTTTTTAGTATAATGTTGAGGATATGTTACTCTAACATTCACTAGAGTTTGGAGACATTTGAAGATGACTATTTTCTGTAAAGTGCGAAAGTGTTCGAAAATTCCACTGAAATCAGCTATCACCCAAAATCGGGCGTTCATAACTTTTCTCCTATCGATCCGGAATCGACCAAATTTCAGTATAATGTCCACCAGTTATATAAGAAACATATCCCAGAATTTCATGGATGTAGCTCAGTCGTAAGTACTCAGCCATAGATGATTTGTGCGAGAAAACGTGTGTTGCGGTATCAGAACAGGTGGCACACCAAATTCTTACATCCATTACTTTTTTTAAACAAAATTCCCACCCACCATTTTTTAGTATAATGTTGAGGATATGTTACTCTAACATCCACCAGAGTTTGGAGAGATTCGAAGATGACTATTTTTTGTGAAATGCGAAAATGTGGTTCTGTAGTAGTTATGATTACAGAACCTCCGCAACTTCCAAGACCGATTACTTTTTTTATTCGAAATTCCCACCCACCATTTTTTAGTATAATGTTGAGGATATGTTACTGTAACATCCACCAGAGTTTGGAGAGATTTGAAGATGACTATTTTCTGTAAAGTGCGAAAGTGTTCGAAAATTCCACTGAAATCAGCTATCACCCAAAATCGGGCGTTCATAACTTTTCTCCTATCGATCCGGAATCGACCAAATTTCGGCATAATGTCCACCAGTTATATAAGAAACATATCCCAGAATTTCATGGATGTAGCTCAGTCGTAAGTACTCAGCCATAGATGATTTGTGCGAGAAAACGTGTGTTGCGGTATCAGAACAGGTGGCACACCAAATTCTTACATCCATTACTTTTTTTAAACGAAATTCCCACCCACCATTTTTTAGTATAATGTTGAGGATATGTTACTCTAACATCCACAAGAGTTTGGAGAGATTTGAAGATGACTATTTTCTGTAAAGTGCGAACATGTGGTTCTGTAGTAGTTATGATTACAGAACCTCCGCAACTTCCAAGACCGATTACTTTTTTTATTCGAAATTCCCACCCACCATTTTTTAGTATAATGTTGAGGATATGTTACTCTAACATTCACTAGAGTTTGGAGACATTTGAAGATGACTATTTTCTGTAAAGTGCGAAAGTGTTCGAAAATTCCACTGAAATCAGCTATCACCCAAAATCCGGCGTTCATAACTTTTCTCCTATCGATCCGGAATCGACCAAATTTCAGTATAATGTCCACCAGTTATATAAGAAACATATCCCAGAATTTCATGGATGTAGCTCAGTCGTAAGTACCCAGCCATACATGATTTGTGCGAGAAAACGTGTGTTGCGGTATCAGTACAGGTGGCACACCAAATTCTTACATCCATTACTTTTTTTAAACGAAATTCCCACCCACCATTTTTTAGTATAATGTTGAGGATATGTTACTCTAACATCCACAAGAGTTTGGTGAGATTTGAAGATGACTATTTTCTGTAAAGTGCGAAAGTGTTCGAAAATTCCACTGAAATCAGCTATCACCCAAAATCGGGCGTTCATAACTTTTCTCCTATCGATCGGGAATCGACCAAATTTCGGTATAATGTCCACCAGTTATATAAGAAACATATCCCAGAATTTCATGGATGTAGCTCAGTCGTAAGTACTCAGCCATAGATGATTTGTGCGAGAAAACGTGTGTTGCGGTATCAGAACAGGTGGCACACCAAATTCTTACATCCATTACTTTTTTTAAACAAAATTCCCACCCACCATATTCTAGTATAATGTTGAGGATATGTTACTCTAACATCCACCAGAGTCTGGAGAGATTTGAAGATGACTATTTTCTGTAAAGTGCGAAAGTGTTCGAAAATTCCACTGAAATCAGCTATCACCCAAAATCGGGCGTTCATAACTTTTCTCCTATCGATCCGGAATCGACCAAATTTCAGTATAATGTCCACCAGTTATATAAGAAACATATCCCAGAATTTCATGGATGTAGCTCAGTCGTAAGTACTCAGCCATAGATGATTTGTGCGAGAAAACGTGTGTTGCGGTATCAGAACAGGTGGCACACCAAATTCTTACATCCATTACTTTTTTTAAACAAAATTCCCACCCACCATATTCTAGTATAATGTTGAGGATATGTTACTCTAACATCCACCAGAGTTTGGAGAGATTTGAAGATGACTATTTTCTGTAAAGTGCGAAAGTGTTCGAAAATTCCACTGAAATCAGCTATCACCCAAAATCGGGCGTTCATAACTTTTCTCCTATCGATCCGGAATCGACCAAATTTCGGTATATTATCCACCAGTTATATAAGAAACATATCCCAGAATTTAGTGCTTGTAGCTCAGTCGTAAGTACCCAGCCATAGACGATTTGTGCGAGAAAACGTGTGTTGCGGTATCAGAACAGGTGGCACACCAAATTCTTACATCCATTACTTTTTTTAAACAAAATTCCCACCCACCATTTTTTAGTATAATGTCTAGGATATGTTACTCTAACATTCACTAGAGTTTGGAGACATTTGAAGATGACTATTTTTTGTAAAGTGCGAAAGTGTTCGAAATTTCTACTGAAATCAGCTATCACCCAAAATCGGGCGTTCATAACTTTTCTCCTATCGATCCGGAATCGACCAAATTTCAGTATATTATCCACCAGTTATATAAGAAACATATCCCAGAATTTCATGGATGTAGCTCAGTCGTAAGTACTCAGCCATAGATGATTTGTGCGAGAAAACGTGTGTTGCGGTATCAGAACAGGTGGCACACAAAATTCTTACATCCATTACTTTTTTTAAACAAAATTCCCACCCACCATTTGTTAGTATAATGTTGAGGATATGTTACTCTAACATCCACCGGAGTTTGGAGAGATTCGAAGATGACCATTTTTTGTAAAGTGCGAACATGTGGTTCTGTAGTAGTTATGATTACAGAACCTCCGCAACTTCCAAGACCGATTACTTTTTTTATTCGAAATTCCCACCCACCATTTTTTAGTATAATGTTGAGGATATGTTACTGTAACATCCACCAGAGTTTGGAGAGATTTGAAGATGACTATTTTCTGTAAAGTGCGAAAGTGTTCGAAAATTCCACTGAAATCAGCTATCACCCAAAATCGGGCGTTCATAACTTTTCTCCTATCGATCCGGAATCGACCAAATTTCAGTATATTATCCACCAGTTATATAAGAAACATATCCCAGAATTTCATGGATGTAGCTCAGTCGTAAGTACCCAGCCATAGACGATTTGTGCGAGAAAACGTGTGTTGCGGTATCAGAACAGGTGGCACACCAAATTCTTACATCCATTACTTTTTTTAAACAAAATTCCCACCCACCATTTTTTAGTATAATGTTGAGGATATGTTACTCTAACATCCACCAGAGTTTGGAGAGATTCGAAGATGACTATTTTTTGTAAAGTGCGAACATGTGGTTCTGTAGTAGTTATGATTACAGAACCTCCGCAACTTCCAAGACCGATTACTTTTTTTAATCGAAATTCCCACCCACCATTTTTTAGTATAATGTTGAGGATATGTTACTCCAACATTCACTAGAGTTTGGAGACATTTGAAGATGACTATTTTTTGTAAAGTGCGAAAGTGTTCGAAATTTCTACTGAAATCAGCTATCACCCAAAATCGGGCGTTCATAACTTTTCTCCTATCGATCCGGAATCGACCAAATTTCAGTATATTATCCACCAGTTATATAAGAAACATATCCCAGAATTTCATGGATGTAGCTCTGTCGTAAGTACCCAGCCATAGATGATTTGTGCGAGAAAACGTGTGTTGCGGTATCAGAACAGGTGGCACACCAAATTCTTACATCCATTACTTTTTTTAAACAAAATTCCCACCCACCATATTCTAGTATAATGTTGAGGATATGTTACTCTAACATCCACCGGAGTTTGGAGAGATTCGAAGATGACTATTTTCTGTAAAGTGCAAAAGTGTTCGAAAATTCCACTGAAATCAGCTATCACCCAAAATCGGGCGTTCATAACTTTTCTCCTATCGATCCGGAATCGACCAAATTTCAGTATAATGTCCACCTGTTATATAAGAAACATATCCCAGAATTTCATGGATGTAGCTCAGTCGTAAGTACTCAGCCATAGATGATTTGTGCGAGAAAACGTGTGTTGCGGTATCAGAACAGGTGGCTCACCAACTTCATACATCCATTAATTTTTTTAAACAAAATTCCCACCCACCATATTCTAGTATAATGTTGAGGATATGTTACTCTAACATCCACCTGAGTTTGGAGAGATTTGAAGATGACTATTTTCTGTAAAGTGCGAAAGTGTTCGAAAATTCCACTGAAATCAGCTATCACCCGAAATCGGGCGTTCTTAACTTTTCTCCTATCGATCCGGAATCGACCAAATTTCGGTATAATGTCCACCAGTTATATAAGAAACATATCCCAGAATTTCATGGATGTAGCTCAGTCGTAAGTACTCAGCCATAGATGATTTGTGCGAGAAAACGTGTGTTGCGGTATCGGAACAGGTGGCACACCAACTTCATACATCCATTAATTTTTTTAAACAAAATTCCCACCCACCATATTCTAGTATAATGTTGAGGATATGTTACTCTAACATCCACCAATTTGGTCGATTCCGGATCGATAGGAGAAAAGTTATGAACGCCCGATTTTGGGTGATAGCTGAGTTCAATAGAATTTTCGAACACTTTCGCACTTTACAGAAAATAGTCATCTTCAAATCTCTCCAAACTCTGGTGGATGTTAGAGTAACATATCCTCAACATTATACTAAAAAATGGTGGGTGGGAATTTCGATTTAAAAAAGTAATCGGTCTTGGAAGTTGCGGAGGTTCTGTAATCATAGCTACTACAAAACCACATGTTCGCACTTTACAAAAAATAGTCATCTTCGAATCTCTCCAAACTCCGGTGGATGTTAGAGTAACATATCCTCAACATTATACCAAAAAATGGTGGGTGGGAATTTCGTTTAAAAAAAGTAATGGATGTAAGAATTTGGTGTGCCACCTGTTCTGAAACCGCAACACACGTTTTCTCGCACAAATCATCTATGGCTGAGTACTTACGACTGAGCTACATCCATGAAATTCTGGGATATGTTTCTTATATAACTGGTGGACATTACACTGAAATTTGGTCGATTCCGGATCGATAGGAGAAAAGTTATGAACGCCGGATTTTGGGTGATAGCTGATTTCAGTGGAATTTTCGAACACTTTCGCACTTTACAGAAAATAGTCATCTTCAAATCTCTCCAAACTCTGGTGGATGTTACAGTAACATATCCTCAACATTATACTAAAAAATGGTGGGTGGGAATTTCGATTAAAAAAAGTAATCGGTCTTGGAAGTTGCGGAGGTTCTGTAATCATAACTACTACAGAACCACATGTTCGCACTTTACAAAAAATAGTCATCTTCGAATCTCTCCAAACTCTGGTGGATGTTAGAGTAACATATCCTCAACATTATACTAAAAACGTCTGCCAAGTGGGTGTGGCACATAGCTTCCTCGTATCCATAACCCGATTATACCGGGTGTCCCAGAAGTTATGGTCCACCCTCCGGCATTTCCGTATTTAATTACGTAATAAAATGGGCCCAACGCTATATTTCATATTTTTTTGTGAAGAATTCAGGAAAAATACTTTTGCGCAAAAAAATTGCGCGCAATCGTGCGCAATTGACACTAACTTTGTTTTTTCAAATGGGAACCCCCATTTTTTATTGCAGATTCAGATTCTACGTCAAATTTCATGAGAAATTCATACCAGAATCAATTTTTTTCATGCATTTTTCATGCGTGCAACTGGTAATCTTCGTGCGCAAAGTGACCAGGGTGCGCAAAAGTGAATTTTTTTTCACCCTAAGTGTGGCACATTTTTTTTCATTATTTTTGACGCTGAATCACGTGGTGAGGTCCTTTTTTCGATTTCATCGCTATTTTTCCAAATTTAGGAGGAAAAATAATGTTTTTGGACTTTATTTTCCCTCCCCCTTTCGCAATACGGGCTGGGAGGGGACCTGGCTAGATTAAAAATAAATTCCTCACTTCTAAATTAAAAAAAAAAATTATTGGAAATAGTGGAAAGTTAAAAAAAAAACTTCTCATCTCAAAATTTTCAAAAAAAAAAATTAAAAATCTCCGAAAACAAGTAGTAATAAAAAACTAAGATAATAATAATTAAATTTAAAAATCACAGCAACTGCTCGAAATTACCTCCTTTTGCCAGCAGACAAGTAACAAGTAACTTTAAATTTTTTTTAAAGGTTTTTAGATGAGAAGCTTTTTGATTTTTTTTGTATAGTAAAGTAGTACTTACCTACTTTCCAACATTTTTTAAATTTAGAAGAGAGGAATTTATTCTTAATCCTGCCATAGCCGGTCCCCAGCCCGTGTCGTGAAAGGGGGAGGGTAAATAAAGTCCAAAAACATTATTTTTCCTCCTAAATTTGGAAAAATAGCGATGAAATCGAAGAAAGGACCTCACCACGTGATTCAGCGTCAAAAATAATGAAAAAAAATGTGCCACACTTAGGGTGAAAAAAAATTCACTTTTGCGCACCCTGGTCACTTTGCGCACGAAGAGTACCAGTTGCACGCGATGAAAAAAATTGATTCTGGTATGAATTTCTGATGAAATTTGACGTAGAATCTGAATCTGCAATAAAAAATGGGGGTTCCCATTTGAAAAAACAAAGTTAGCGTCAATTGCGCACGATTGCGCGCAATTTTTTTGCGCGAAAGTATTTTTCCTGAATTCTTCACAATAAAATATGAAATATGGCGTTGGGCCCATTTTATCACGTAATTAAATACGGAAATGCCGGAAGGTGGACCATAACTTCTGGGACACCCGGTATAGATGATCAGATGCATAGTTGTTAATCTCAAAACATCAATCTCCAAGTACCTTTCACTACCCTCATAGGGGACCATCTACACGCTAATCTGGACAATCCCAGAAAATTTCATCAAATTCGGATGAAAAATTAAGTGAGTAGATATATGTGATTGGATCAAAAAAATACTTAGCCTCGGCTGGGATTCGAACCCGCGACCCCTGGGGGACAGTTGAAGTTACGGCTGTTACAAGGAATTTACGTTTGCGCATGCGCAGTCGCTTCTATCAGTCCGGGGATGATGATTTTCATAGGGGACTATCTACAACCTAATCCACATAATCCCTGAAAATTTCATTGAAATCGGATGGAAAATGTGGAAGTTATGGCCGTTACAAGGAATTCACGTTTGCGCATGCGCAGTCGCTTCTATCAGTCCGAAGGTGATGATTTTCATAGGGGACTATCTACAACCTAATCCACATAATCCCTGAAAATTTCATTGAAATCGGGTGGAAAATGTAGAAGTTATGGCTGTTACAAGGAAATTCACGTATGCGCATGCGCTGTGGCTACTATCAGTCCGAAGGTGATGATTTTCATAGGGGACCATCTAAATACTAATCTGTAATATCCCTGACAATTTAATTGAAATCGGATGGAAAATGTAGAAGTTATGGCCGTTACAAGAAAATCACGTTTGCGCATGCGCAGTCGCTTCTATCAGTCCGGGGATGATGATTTTCATAGGGGACCGTCTACACACCAACCCGCACAATCCCTGAAAATTTCATCGAAATCGGACAATAACTTCGTATAGTTATGCGCGTTACAAGGAATTCATGACAGACAGACAGACAGACAGACAGACAGACAGACAGACAGACACACAGACACGGAACCAAAATTGTTCAGAAAGATCTAAAACGCAAAACGCGAGTGGAAATTTTGATTTTGGAGAACTTTTTTTTTTCGTCCTTGAAAAGTGAAAGCTTCCGCTACCTTGGTAGACTTGGAAGCAAAATGGTGGGTGGGAATTTCGATTAAAAAAAGTAATCGGTCTTGGAAGTTGCGGAGGTTCTGTAATCATAACTACTACAGAACCACATGTTCGCACTTTACAAAAAATAGTCATCTTCGAATCTCTCCAAACTCTGGTGGATGTTAGAGTAACATATCCTCAACATTATACTAACAAATGGTGGGTGGGAATTTTGTTTAAAAAAAGTAATGGATGTAAGAATTTGGTGTGCCACCTGTTCTGATACCGCAACACACGTTTTCTCGCACAAATCGTCTATGGCTGGGTACTTACGACTGAGCTACATCCATGAAATTCTGGGATATGTTTTTTATATAACTGGTGGATAATATACTGAAATTTGGTCGATTCCGGATCGATAGGAGAAAAGTTATGAACGCCCGATTTTGGGTGATAGCTGATTTCAGTGGAATTTTCGAACACTTTCGCACTTTACAGAAAATAGTCATCTTCAAATCTCTCCAAACTCTGGTGGATGTTACAGTAACATATCCTCAACATTATACTATAAAATGGCGGGTGGGAATTTCGATTAAAAAAAGTAATCGGTCTTGGAAGTTGCGGAGGTTCTGTAATCATAGCTACTACAGAACCACATGTTCGCACTTTACAAAAAATAGTCATCTTCGAATCTCTCCAAACTCTGGTGGATGTTAGAGTAACATATCCTCAACATTATACTAAAAAATGGTGGGTGGGAATTTCGATTAAAAAAAGTAATCGGTCTTGGAAGTTGCGGAGGCTCTGTAATCATAACTACTACAGAACCACATGTTCGCACTTTACAAAAAATAGTCATCTTCGAATCTCTCCAAACTCTGGTGGATGTTAGAGTAACATATCCTCAACATTATACTAAAAAATGGTGGGTGGGAATTTTGTTTAAAAAAAGTAATGGATGTAAGAATTTGGTGTGCCACCTGTTCTGATACCGCAACACACGTTTTCTCGCACAAATCATCTATGGCTGAGTACTTACGACTGAGCTACAAGCACGAAATTCTGGGATATGTTTCTTATATAACTGGTGGATAATATACTGAAATTTGGTCGATTCCGGATCGATAGGAGAAAAGTTATGAACGCCCGATTTTGGGTGATAGCTGAGTTCAATAGAATTTTCGAACACTTTCGCACTTTACAGAAAATAGTCATCTTCAAATCTCTCCAAACTCTGGTGGATGTTACAGTAACATATCCTCAACATTATACTATAAAATGGCGGGTGGGAATTTCGATTAAAAAAAGTAATCGGTCTTGGAAGTTGCGGAGGTTCTGTAATCATAGCTACTACAGAACCACATGTTCGCACTTTACAAAAAATAGTCATCTTCGAATCTCTCCAAACTCCGGTGGATGTTAGAGTAACATATCCTCAACATTATACTAAAATATGGTGGGTGGGAATTTTGTTTAAAAAAATTAATGGATGTATGAATTTGGTGTGCCACCTGTTCTGATACCGCAACACACGTTTTCTCGCACAAATCATCTATGCCTGAGTACTTACGACTGAGCTACATCCATAAAATTCTGGGATATGTTTCTTATATAACTGGTGGATAATATACTGAAATTTGGTCGATTCCGGATCGATAGGAGAAAAGTTATGAACGCCCGATTTTGGGTGATAGCTGATTTCAGTGGAATTTTCGAACACTTTCGCACTTTACAGAAAACAGTCATCTTCAAATCTCTCCAAACTCTGGTGGATGTTACAGTAACATATCCTCAACATTATACTAAAAAATGGTGGGTGGGAATTCCGATTAAAAAAAGTAATCGGTCTTGGAAGTTGCGGAGGTTCTGTAATCATAACTACTACAGAACCACATGTTCGCACTTTACAAAAAATAGTCATCTTCGAATCTCTCCAAACTCCGGTGGATGTTAGAGTAACATATCCTCAACATTATACTAACAAATGGTGGGTGGCAATTTTGTTTAAAAAAAGTAATGGATGTAAGAATTTGGTGTGCCACCTGTTCTGATACCGCAACACACGTTTTCTCGCACAAATCGTCTATGGCTGGGTACTTACGACTGAGCTACATCCATGAAATTCTGGGATATGTTTTTTATATAACTGGTGGATAATATACTGAAATTTGGTCGATTCCGGATCGATGGGAGAAAAGTTATGAACGCCGGATTTTGGGTGATAGCTGATTTCAGTGGAATTTTCGAACACTTTCGCACTTTACAGAAAATAGTCATCTTCAAATCTCTCCAAACTCTGGTGGATGTTACAGTAACATATCCTCAACATTATACTAAAAAATGGTGGGTGGGAATTTTGTTTAAAAAAAGTAATGGATGTAAGAATTTGGTGTGCCACCTGTTCTGATACCGCAACACACGTTTTCTCGCACAAATCATCTATGGCTGAGTACTTACGACTGAGCTAAATCCATGAAATTCTGGGATATGTTTCTTATATAACTGGTGGACATTATACTGAAATTTGGTCGATTCCGGATCGATAGGAGAAAAGTTATGAACGGCCGATTTTGGGTGATAGCTGATTTCAGTGGAATTTTCGAACACTTTCACACTTTACAGAAAATAGTCATCTTCAAATCTCTCCAAACTCTGGTGGATGTTAGAGTAACATATCCTCAACATTATACTAGAATATGGTGGGTGGGAATTTTGTTTAAAAAAATTAATGGATGTATGAAGTTGGTGTGCCACCTGTTCTGATACCGCAACACACGTTTTTTCGCACAAATCATCTATGGCTGAGTACTTACGACTGAGCTACATCCATGAAATTCTGGGATATGTTTCTTATATAACTGGTGGATAATATACTGAAATTTGGTCGATTCCGGATCGATAGGAGAAAAATTATGAACGCCCGATTTTGGGTGATAGCTGATTTCAGTAGAAATTTCGAACACTTTCGCACTTTACAAAAAATAGTCATCTTCAAATGTCTCCAAACTCTAGTGAATGTTAGAGTAACATATCCTCAACATTATACTAAAAAATGGTGGGTGGGAATTTCGATTTAAAAAAGTAATTTAGTTAACAGTATGTTCAACTCTGCGTACTATTGTACCTACCTATTACCTATCTTGTTGAATGCACGAATTAATGCTGTTGAAAATGGTTGTCCATAGTTCTACAGGCTTCATTCATGTCAGAACTTCAAGAAAATTGCAGTGGAGATCCGTTTTTTGATGGATTCGAGAAGTTGGACGAATAAGAAGTTCTGTTGTAACGGAATGATGTGGCCGCGCGGCTCGGGAAGTGTTGCGGGTTAGTCTAGGCGCGCCTTAAATCTATGGCTGGGCGTCTATGGCCCATTTCACACAGGTCTACACCGATCAGCCAGTCGTAACTTCTCTCCTGCTAAACCGAACTCGACCAAATTTCAGTATAATGTCTACCAGAAATGTAAGAAACATATCCCAGAATTTGGTGCATGTAGCTTAGTCGTAAGTACCCAGTCATAGATGATTCGTGAGTGAAAACGTGTGTTGAGGCCACACAACGGGTGGCTCAGGAACTCCATCATGTCGATTTTTCCTTCTTCCAAATTCCCACCCACCAAAATTTAGTATACCTATTGTTGAGGACATGATTGCTCTAACATCCACCAGAGAAAAAGTCCCTACCGATCGCTTAATGAGGATAATTAATTAACTTAATTTATGAATGTTCATAACTTTTCTTCATCAACTTGAGAGAGTGTTCAATTTTGGTTTATTATTGTCAATAATGAACCATTGGAATCAAGCAAGAAAAAAATATTTAACCCCCCCCCCCTCGAAATTTGATGTTTTACGTTTCAAAGTAGGTATGTAGAATCCGAAAATCGAATTTTAAAAAATCCGTCCGTCCGCCATACGCGGCACTTTCCTTAGTTTCTATGGACCGATTCCGATGAAATTTGGTAGGTATATGGGCTCCATATGGGGTCTAGTTGTGCCGCGAAGCTTTTGGTTGATGTCACTTCTAAGGGGTGAAATTTTCAAGAGTGCCCTAGCTCGAAAACTCTAAAAATAAAGGTATCAGGTTTTCACCAATTTAAGATAGCATTGAATTTTTAGAGACCGCGCGGAGCTTTGTAGAACAAATCGTTCGCTCCCTACGAGAACTTGAGGGTTTTCGTTCAATAAAACAGAATCACGAGTATGAATCGCCAAACAGGCGTTTTTAAAATTCTGTTCAAATTTTATCCGATCAAAATGCGATTGCTGTTCGTTTCTTCGAGTTGTATTGAGTTTGGCTTCCTTAGCAACCAGTATTCAAATTTTCCATATGAAACTCCCTACTTCTCCCAAATAAACTTGATTGTGAAGTAGGTGAGTAGTAGGTAGGAAGTAACTACGGTTGGTGGGTAGTGACAATGGCTCAATCTTAGAATTGAGTGCAAAGCGTTTTATTCTTCCAAATAAACTTGATTGTGAAGCTAAAATATGGTTGGTAGGTAGTGATAATGACAAAGCGGAGTTCTTTGCAGGCGAGGGATCTATACAGAAAAATAATAAACTTTTGTGCAATAATTTGCAGAGGCTGAAAACGAAGCCACCCAGACGATCAACAACTACTGTTAAAGGTATATAATGAGTAATTATTGTGAAATTTATCAGAATACAACTCTCCTCTCACCATTCTGAACTAGAAGGTTTGGAAGAAGCCATGTTCTTCACTGACAAGTGACCAAAAAAATTAAATTAAATAATTTTAATAACATTATTAATTTATTTTTATTTGGGTAGATGCACCAGTAGTAGACACTCTTAATGAAAATTTTCGTTTTTATGGCTGCAATGCGTTAATTTTTATTGTATTGGTTTTCTGTCAATTTATTTTACTAAAATAACTCTTCCTTTACGCAAATATCTGTTTAAATGCCACTTTAAGTTTAAATTAAAACGTTTTTTCGTTAATCTTCGGAGACAGGTTTTTGCACCAGTAGATGACTCTAGTTTGCCTGAAGTAGACACGGTTTTACACCACTAGTAGACAGTTCACTCTAATACAAACTTTGTATTTCATAAATCATTAAAAACGAACCCAGCTTTGTAATTACTGTTTGGGAATCTCATTTCAGTCTTTAATTACTCAGCTACCTTCTTTTCATACTAATATATAACAAACTACTTACCTAGGTACCTATATTTTGGACCAAAAAATACATCATGGTGGTAGTAGGTACCTATTTTAGACAAAACAAATTACTTAGGCAGGTACTATTTATTTAAAACTAAAACAACGCGTCATGGTGCAAACTACTATGGTTGTTAGGTAACTTGAATCACAGCTTCTCAAGTATGGTAAATGTAAAAATGAATTGTAGAAGCTAAAAGGAGAAAAAAATGAAAATTTATTGTACAATGTATTTATTGTACTACCTACTGCTATGAGCGCTTTTGGTTTATTATTTTCAATAATGAACCTTTGGAATCGACCAAAAAAAAAGTTTGAGCACCCCCTCAAAATTTGATGGTTTACGTTTCAAGGTACGTAGAATCCAAAAATCGAATAAAAATTTGGCCGTCCGTCCGCCGTACGTGGCACTTTCCCCACTTAGCATTGACCGATTTTGATGAAATTTGGTATGTAGGCTCCATTTGGGGTCTAGTTGTGCCCCGAAGATTTTGGTTGATGTAAGTCACTTCTAAGGGTCAAACAATTAATTTTGAAAATTTAAAAACGCCCTAACTCAAAAAATTGTGATATAAAGGTATTGTTTTTCCATCAATTTAAGATAGTATAGAATTTTTTGAGACCACGCGGAGCTCTGTAGGACAAAACGTTTGCTCCCTACGAGAATTTAAGGGTTGGACGTACGATAAATCAAAAACACGAGTGTGAATCGCAAATGAGGCCCAATCTCCGTTCAAATTTTAGCGTTCATAATTTGCAGCGTTTTCCGAATAATTCCACATTTTCCCCTTCACAGGCATGGCTGTGCTTCTGTAAACAACGTTAAACATGAGTCAAAGCATCAGAACCTTCACAACAAATTTCTTCCTTAGGTAGGTAACATCACAATTTTGTGGTTCCATTAGTAGGCACCCCTGTCTACTACTGGAACCAGTCATTTCCCGGCAAAAACTCAAGCATCCTCGTGTTCACAACTGAAATACGAATAAGTTTTAATAAAGTTCTAAAAAGCAGAGAAAAAACCAGTAGTAGACACGAATGTCTACTACTGGAAAGCACGCGTTATCAATGACCCAATAGTAGACAGTCTCTGTTTGAACGAAATTATACAATATTAACCAAAATAAACATCGCAACTGTGGAGGAAATACATGAAATAGCACGTAGAAATCAAATCGGTGCAGATTATATGTAAAATCTGATTAAGAACTCCATAAAACCAAACTAACCTCCTTTGCAGATGTGGCAATAACAGCACCTCAAACTAAGCCGCGTTAACAAATGCTCTATTATTCTTCTATGGCTGACTTGATGATCAATGTCTTTCTGGTGGGAACGCAGCCGATGATATTTTTTAAATTGGTGCCAATTACAAACCTTTTTGATGAGCTGGGTTCTTATTTTTTTCAAGTTAAAGTTCAAGTGTCTACTTTTGGCACGATACAGCCAAAATAAGAACTGAGCAGTTCAAAAGATCCGGTTCTTTTAAATGACCGGAGGTCTCAGAGCCGTTCTTCTAGGTGAGCCGTTCTGTCCATCTCTAAGTTATTACCATGGTGCACTTTGTACTTCTCAATGGTTTTTATTATCTTCTACCTTATGTTGAAGTGGTATAAGCATTTCTTTATAAGTATTTCTTGAAACGATGTGGCTTCATATTTTTCTGGCCTCCTCTGTTAATGGCGTTCAATTTTTAGTTCGTGTAGTCCTTTTCTGCAGTCGCTGTCGTAAATTACGTTCTAAATCTACAAATTAACCCTAATTGGACCATGGTGTCACTAGTGTCCCCGAAACCATCTTAGAAATTCCACAGCTGTTCCAAAGTGTCACCTGAGTAACCAAAATTAAATTGCAATTAAAAAATTAATGGACAAAGCTTTATGAACCATTTTTGGTGAGTTATTAAACGTCCTTTAACGGCCTTTTTTATCAAACGTATGATCTCTTTAATTAATTTTTCTACCACATTTTATAGTATCATTTTATGGTAAACAAAAACCTGAATTTCCGACCCACCGAAATACCCCATTAGGGTTTATCACGATATTACAATCAGTTGATGAATAAGTATTTGACTTCCCTTCTCATTATGAACTTGAGCACAATGAGTGAATTTGTTCTTTGAAACTGATAGGGGTTCACCCTTGGGCTGCTCAGCACTGCTCGGCTCACCTCCATCCACAACTTGCCGCCTCTTCCTGCCCCCAAGTGCAGCGTAATTGATTTACAGCAGTTTGGCATAGGCATGATCCCTAAACTTTGATATAAGTACGCAAATTGGATGGATTGACAGCATCAATACAATCCTGGAGTGCAACGGCCGGCTTTGGTTTGATAGGCACCAAAAGCCCTCGACAATGCATGGCAGTCCTGGTCCTGATGGATAGCACGAACTTTGAATGAATATGCATATCGCACAATGACTTGACGCAATCATGTATGCACGGCTTGAAATGAATTGAATGACTGTAAGCTAGGCTTTGAACTGTGATGATTTGGTACTGACACAACCGTACATTACTGATCGTTGACGTAGGCATGAGGATGGAGACACATTCTGTATTATACGATTAAACTGAACTGTAGGTATTTCCTAATCACAAGAACTGAGCACCGCCCTCTCGCACCTCACTCTCGAACTGCAATGGCCTCATACTCTCCATTGGAATCGAACTATCCTACCTTGTCGACCTGTTACTTGTAACTGGTTCCAAAAATACTACCTATCCTAGTACTAGGATACTAAGGTCCATGCACTTTAACGACAGTCGCTTAGTTTTGCTCTGTTTTCATAAGGTATCTTTATTTTCATATGGTACGTAGCGATCATGGGCGTGTCGCAGATTGGTCTGTTTATAAAAATATCTTATCACCTGTCACTCAGCATTGGTGAGGTGGTGAAGAAGATGAAGAAGAAGTTTCGCAGTCCTTAGGGGAGTCACTCTCGACTATCGGAACCAGGAGATGAGGAGTGCGAAGGAGGTCGTCGCTAGAAGGCGGGGAAATCTCTCGTCGACCTCCGCCAGGCTTCTGAAATCCTCGTCTGAGAGTCGGCAGCTTTCGAGCAAAACCGCGTAACTCCAACGTCTTGCGGGTTGGAAAGTAAACCAGGTTGGACAACAAAACCCAGACAACAAACGGGAAAATTGCGAAGGGATTTATCACTCAAAGGTCTATAAAAGAATTTTTGAAGAAAATGAAGTATTGCAATGGAGTTATTGCTTAGGACAATTTTGAACATTATTTCTCAGAATTCCTTCCTGGAAGTTCTGTATCGAATCCTGGAGTTGTTCAATCTTCATGAAGGTGGTTTGTAAATTACATTGAACCTGTGGAGCAGGAAAAGGAAAATCCCCCTCCCTCCACATTCAAAATTTTTATAGCTCACATTTAAAGGTACGTAGAATCCAAGAATGCTGCAAATTATTACTCACAGATGTTATGCTTTGCCTTTGTGACTACCTACTAACCATATTGCTTCCGAGTCTACCAAGGTAGCGGAAGCTTTGTGTTCACTTTTCAAGGATGAAAAAAAAAATTTCTCCAAAATCAAAATTTTCACTCGCGTTTTAGACCTTTCTGAACAATTTTGGTTCCATGTCTGTCTGTCTGTGTGTCTGTCATGAAATCCTTGTAACGGGCATAACTATACGAAGTTATTGTCCGATTTCTATGAATATTTCAGGGATTGTGCGGGTTGGCGTGTAGACGGTCCCCTATGAAAATCATCATCCCCGGACTGATAGTAGCCACTGCGCATGCGCAAACGTGAATTTTCTTGTAACGGCCATAACGTCTACATTTTCCATTCGATTTCAATGAAATTTTCAGGGATGTTACAGATTAAATAAAATAAAATATTGTTACATTGTTGTATTGTTACAGATTAAATTAAATATATTTTCACCTTTTTCGTGTTATGCTTCTGAATAACAATAACCAAACTAAATTCCACATTCTACCCTAATCTACAACTCCGAACTGATAATTGAATTTATGATTGAGAAAATTGATTGAACAAATATTCTCTATGACGTATAATTTTGGTAACGAGGAATTTTTGGTTTATTATTTTCAATAATGAACCATTGAAATCGATCAAGATTTTTTTGTTTTTTTTAACCCTCCTTCAAAATTTGTTGGTTTACCTTTCAAGGTACTTAGATGATGTACGTTTACGTACGTTGATGTCGATCTTTTCTAAGGGTTGAAATTTTGAAAACGCCCTAGATCAAAAAATTTCGATATAACGGTATTTCACCAATTTAAGAAAGCATTGAATTTTTAGAATTTTTTGAGACCTCGTGGAGCTCCGTAGGACAAACCGTTCGCTCCCTACGAGAACTTACGATAAATCAGAAACACGAGTGTGAATCGCAAAAGAGGCCTAATCTCCGTTCAAATTTTAGTCGACCAAAATGCAATCGCTGTTGGTACGCGGTAGGTCGGTAGTATCTATGGTTGGTAGGTGGTGACAATGGCAAAACCGAGTTCTTTGCAGACGAGTGATCAATGTAGAAAAATAATAAACCTTTGTATAATAATCTGCAGCGTTTTGGTTTATTATTTTCAATAATAAGCCTTTGGAATCGAGCAAGAAAAAAAAAAAATTTTAACCCCCCTCAAAATTTGATGTTTCACGTTTCAAGGTACGTAGAATACGAAAATCGAATAAAAAAATTTCCGTCCGTCCGCCGTACGCCGTACGCGGCACTTTTCTTAGCAACACTGGACCGATTTGGTTCAAATTTGGTATATGGGCTCCATTTGGGGTCTAGTTGTGCCGCGAAGCTTTTGGTTGATGTAGGTCACTTCTAAGGGTTGAAATTTTCAAGAGTGCCCTACCTCGAAAACTCTCGAAATAAAGGTATCGTTTTTTCACCAATTTTAAATAGTACTGAATTTTAAAAAATTTTTGAGACCACCCGGAGCTCTGTAGGACAAACCGTTCGGTTTTCCTTCGATAAAACAGAATCATGAATGTGAATCGCAAAAGAGGTCTAATCTCCATTCAAATTTTATCGGACTAAAATGCGATCGCTGTTCATTTCTTCGATTTGTATACAGTTTTGCCTTCTGCGTAACCAGTAATCAAATTTCCATATGAAGCTTTCTATTTTTCCAATCGAGTGTGAAGCGTTTAGTTCTTTCTAATAAACTTGATTGTGAAGGTGTGAAGCCAGTATGGTGTGGTAGGTAGTACCTAGCTGGTAGGTAAAAAAAATGTTGGTGGGTAAAAAATGCTGCAAATCATTAATCAAAGGCTTTTTCACTCTTCAGATCACTGATCAGCTGAGTGAGCTCCGAAGCCATTTTCAATCCTATTGAATGGAAGTGCTCTTCCAGGCGTCTCCAGCATTCGAGGAGATCTTCTTCACTCTTCAGATCACTGATCAGCTGAGTGAGCTCCAAAACCATTTTTACTCCTATTGAATGGAAGTGCTCTTCCAGGCGTCTCCAGCATTCGAGGAGATCTTCTTCACTCTTCAGATCACTGATCAGCTGAGTGAGCTTCAAAGCCATTTTTACTCCTATTGAATGGAAGTGCTCTTCCAGGCGTCTCCAGCATTCGAGAAGATCTTCTTCACTCTTCAGATCACTGATCAGCTGGGTGAGCTCCAAAACCATTTTTACTCCTATTGAATGGAAGTGCTCTTCCAGGCGTCTCCAGCATTCGAGGAGATCTTCTTCACTCTTCAGATCACTGATCAGCTGAGTGAGCTCCAAAGCCATTTTCAATCCTATTAAACGCAGGAAGCAGAAATTTGAGAGGGAAGGTCAAGGGAGAATACAGATGGTGGTAGGTGCTATTGATGGAGAACCACTGATCTATACAGAAGGGTGATCTATACAGAAAATAATAAACCTTTGAGCAATGATTTGCAGCGTTTTTATCTTTGTAGCTGCATACGAAGTAGGAATAGTTGTGTGAAGAATAAATAAAATAATACAAAAACCGTACAGGTTAAAAACAAACAAATCGTATATTTGCATACTTCAGGGAACAGCGATAACAACGTTTAAAAATTTTACAATTACAGGGCAGTAACAAATATGGGAAAAAATTCCAAAAATTTGGGAGAAATAATAAGTGACAGAATCACTTAAATAGATATGCTGAATGTTATTGTATCTTGATGAACAACTTAACTTTTATCCTTGAATACTAATACATTTTCCTTCACTAAAATTCTTCTTTATGAGCCAGAAAGTCATTTTGTACTCAAATTTATAATTGCACGTTTCATACCACCCTGGATAAAACTATTTACACGAACGAAAAACCTCTTTTAGCACAATAAACTCGAGTCTAATGAAAACTAGTTAAGTACGTACCTAAGTAAGGTAAGACCTACCTAAGTACATTACTAATGTAAGTACCTATCTAAGTAAGGTAAGACCTACCTAAGTACGTGAGTAAGTAACTACTTAAGTACATAAGTAAGGAAAGTACCTACTTAAGCACCTTAGTGAGGTAAATACCTACATATGCAGTAATTTAAGAACCTACCTTAGTACACATGTAATGTTAGTACCTACCTAAGTACGTAAGTACTAACCTGAGTACGTAAATAGGAAAGTAACTTCCAAAGTAAAGTAATTGCCTTACCTGCCTACGTACCTAAGTGAGGGAAGTGCCTACCAGAGTTAACTTACCTGCCTAAGTAAGGTACTTACCTGATTCTTATGGTTAATTTATTTACAAATTTACAAGCACTTTCTAGATGGATATTCCAAAGCAAATAGCAGCATTTCTCAGTCACGTTTAGTTTGTTCCACCTCATATTTATTACAACATTCTTCCTTCAAAATGTTCTTATGGTTTATTTATGTACAAATTTACAAGCACTTTCTT
The DNA here is from genome assembly GCA_009739505.2 of Apolygus lucorum. Lineage (NCBI taxonomy): Eukaryota > Metazoa > Arthropoda > Insecta > Hemiptera > Miridae > Apolygus > Apolygus lucorum. Next base: position 50,538,701 of record CM019178.2, on the reverse strand, counting down.
TAGCTTTTCCGCGTCAAATTAAAGGTTTTCCAAAACAAAATAAAGATTTTCCATATCCATATAAAGGCCTTCCATTTCAAAATAAATGTAATGACTCATATACTCAAATATGTTAGTTCTCCAATAAAGGACACAAGGGAAACCCTGAGTGACTCATCGTGAGGTAGGTAGAGTGAGGTACGGGGGACAAACACGTCACTTGACGTCATCCTCCTCCGCTCCCCCCTTATCTTGTTTACGTAATATAAAAGGAGGACTCAGGGCTTCACCTAGAGACATTCATGCATTCGTCTTCGAAAATTCGACTTGATTATTTCTCGCTCTACCTCGCCTTCTCTCAGAAGCCCAAAGTTCCTTGGAGGTCTCGGTAGGCGATAAGCTCATTGCGCTGGCCTCTACTCCCATTTCACCTAGAAGTTGTCTGCCCCCAACTAGGCCTAGGTAAATGTGCTGCCTCCCTCCAGGATGGTAGCTGAGCTGAAATCCTTAAGCACTCCTGCATGCGGTAGGCAGTAACCCGCGCCGGGCAGAAAGTACTGTCCCATCCTTCACCTTCGTTGAGTAGGGTCCAATATAAATCGACAAGTTGACGTGAAGACCATCGCCTTCACACGCCGGCATAACAATAAAGATCTCCCATTTCAAAATAAAGGTTGTTAAGATACGTTCACTGTGTAAGGTCCCCTATGAATTGGTAGGATTCATATGGCTGGTCCCCTATGAATAGGGAGGATGGTCTCCAATTCTTAGGGGACCGTCCTCCTAATTCATAGGGGACCAGCCATATGAATCCTAAAAATTCATAGGGAACCATCTGCAGTGAACGTATCTTAACGATCTTTATTTTGAAATGGAAAACCTTCATCTTCTTTCGGAAAACCTTTAGTTTGACGTGGAAGAGCTATAGATGGATATTCTACAGCAAATAGCAGCATTTCTCAGTCAAGTTTAGTTTGTTCCACCTCATAATTATTACTAATTTTTTCTTCAAAATTTGATCTTATCAGTACCTAACAATTTTGAGTTTTCGCGAACGTTCAGAGAGAAAAATTGGAATACGATTTAGTGGTGAATTCTATATTTTCTCTGACCAAGTACCCAAATTGGTACTTTGAAAAAAATACTCCGAGTTGTGACTCCTTTGAACCAAATTCATCCGAAGTAGAGAAATCGACTGCCCTAATAGACGCCTTTATTATTCGACCTCTTAAATTATCTCAATTTTTTTGGAGTTGTAATTTCTTACGTATGCATTCAATAATCAATAGATACTTTTAGATTATTACTTTGTAGGTACTTAATAAAGTGGCTTACCAATAATAAAATTATACTTCCAAAACGTCACTCATATTGGTTGTGTTTAGTGCAAATAAACCTCCTAGATTATTACTTTAGATTAATAAAAAGGTTTGATACATAAGTAATAGAGATAGAGGTTTCAGCAATAGAGATCATATCATCAAAGTAAAATCAAAACAAATTTATACAAAATTACAATTTAAACGATTTATCACAAAGTAATAACTTGAACGGGATTTCAGGGTGTCATAATCTAAACGATTTATTACAAATTAATGATTTATATTTTTAAATTTTTATCACAGGAATAACGTGAAAGGTTTGTTGAAGAGTAATAACCTAAACGATTTATTGCGAAGTAATCATTTAGACGGTTTTATTACAAAGTGATCATTTGAGTTGTTTATTGAAAAGTAAAAATTGAGAGGTTCATTACAAGTAATAATTTGAACAGTTTACCAAAAGGTTAGAAATTGAACGGTTTATTACACAGTAACGATTTTAAATGGTTTATGACAAAGTAATTTTACAATTGTTTATTGAAAAGGAATAATCTAAACAATTTTTTGCGATGTAATAATTTTTTAATAGTTGATTTCAAAGTGATCATTAAAATGGTTTAATGCAAAGTAATATTGTAAACGTTTATTGAAGTAATGATCTAAAGGTTTATTACGATGCATTAATTTAGAATGATTTATTGCAAAATGATAATTCAAACAGTTTATTACATAGTAACAAACTGAACGGTTCATGCGAAGTAATAATTTGAACGAATATTACAATCTAATAAACTTTATGGTCTACTACTGAGTAATAGTTGGAACGGTTTATTACAAAGTGATCAATTGAACGGTTTATGACAAGATTATTGAAATGTAATAATCCAAACAATTTATTACCATGTAATAACTTTCAAACAGTTTATTACGAAGTAGTAATTTGAAAAATTTATTACTAAGTAATATTTTAAAAGGTTTATTGCAGAGTAATAATATGAACGGTATATTGAAAAGTAATAATCTAAAAGACTTGGGGCAACAGGTCTGCCAACAAACTAACACAAAAATGTCAAGGTCCCATGATGGGTGCGATGTTGGTAGCCCTGATTTGCCCCATAATTGGTTCACTTGATGAAGTTATCTGAATGCATAACTTTTTTTCTGATGTCTTATTGGAATGGATCAAGTTTTGTATGTTGATTGTTACAGTAAATGCAGGACTACATGCAGGTCTTACATGTCTAGTCAATAGTTCTCCAATAAAAGTGACGCGTAGGAAAACCCCAAGGAGCCATGAGTCATCGCTAACATGGGTGAAGTGAGGGAGGGAAAAAACACGTCACCTTTTTTCCACTCTCCCCTCACCATACTAACTTGAGTATATAAGCCACACCGAGGGGTCTTCCTACATGCATTCGTACCTCGTCTATCCGACTTATCATTTCTTGTATTACCTACAGCCCCAGTTCTTCCAAAGGAACGGTTTGCTCCATAAAGGCGCCGAACCTCTAGCTTCCCTTAGGGACCTTTTCAGAACAGTAGGCCTGACTAGATAAATGCTCTGCATCCCGCCGGTGAGTCTGTCATCAGACGCCGAGGTTTGTCGGATAGATCTTGATGCACTCGTCAACACGGTCGGCCTCGAGGCGCCGCAGATGGAGTGCAGCAGGCTTTTAGGGATCAATCTCTCCGTTGAGTAGGATTCAGGCTAGGAACAATTCAGCGCATCGAGAGGACCATCGCTCTCACTCGACAACAGGCAGAACACAACAGGTAGGTAATAATTTTGTCGGCCATCGAGTAAGTGGTAGGAACCTGAATAAGTAGGTGTTTGTGGCATCATATAACGCATTGAATTAGTACTTGTTATTGGGATTAGTTTAATCCTTTCCCCCACCCCAAAAGGTCTAAATTCTGTAGTACCGATAATTTAGGTACACATTTTCGATTAACCCTTAATTTCCCACTTGTTCAGAATATTCCTTTTTTTCAGAATTGTTCCCAAATGTTGGTTTATTTTGACTGATTAAGAGGCGTGGACTGTCTGATTTTGATCGAGTGGTAAATGATTTTTTTTTAATTCGATTAAAACTGCGTGGTATCTTTTTGGATATCTCAGGAGGGGTGCTTGTGGTGAGGTTCTGCAAAGATACTTCAAGAGGGGTTAGCTATCGGTATTTACCAATAAAATTCTTCAGGATCGGAGAAATAGCTTGAAAGCAATGAACTATTGATAAAATGAACAAGAATTATTATGTATACCTATTTGATGTCACAATATTATCCCAGGGGTTGATGATTTTCCTGCGTTTTCTCAAACAAACGATAGTTCAAAGCAGATCCATAGTTCAAACAATCGATTTATAGGTAAGCAAAACAAATCGTCTTAAAAGTGGATAAATAGTGCTGCAGAAAGCTTGAAAATCGTACTTCCAAAAAGATACCTCAGGACATTAAGGGTTAAATGTGGGTGACATGCACAATTTTTCTGTAAGTACCTAATATATTGTTCCTCTAGAAGTAATTTAGTGGTTGAAAGTATTGACTGGCCACCTTATAATCTAATTATGGGGATTATTTCATAATTTCCCTCTCCCTGGTACAAATCTATGGGCATATTACGTTATTATGACCTACCATTCCAGCATTTAGAGTACCAATCAACATTTAAAACTTGATCCATTCCTTTAAGTCATCAGAAAAAAAAGTTATGTGGTCAGATAACTTCATCAAGTGAACCAATTATAGGGCTAATCATGGGACCTTGACCCTTAAATAATTACTTGAAAAAATAATTACCTAGGTACCATTTCTTCATTTAGAGTACCAACCAACGTTTAATCCTTGATCCATCCAACTACGTTATCAGAAAAGAGTTATGTGGTCAGATAACTTCATCATGTGAACCAATTGAATTGTCCAGTGGTGAAGGGAACCAAGTGCAAAAACGCTACTTTTCAGGAGAAGCAAAAAACTGCTTAGTTTAACTAAAGCGCTCGATTTTGACCCAGTTATTTTTTCTTTTGGAAGGCCAATAAAAGTGAAGTTCAAGCAACATTGAACTGCCGAAAAATTTAGAGGGGGATAACCAAAAAAAAAATGTTAAATTTTGGGAACTTAGTGCCTTTCACGACCTGATTACCTGGGCATGAAGAAAATTTAGACCGAATATGACGAAATATCCTTATTTGAACGAATAACTTTGTAAACTTATTGAATATTATGTATATAGACTGTCATTTCGATTTTTAAAATTTTTTTCTTAATTTTTCTCAATTTTTTTCTCACGTTTGTTCTACATTTTCTTGTTCCTGAGTTGGCCAAGCCAGTGTTTTCTCATAAAATTGTTTAACGCTTCAGGGACTTACTGTCTTAGTTTGCCAACATCCTCCAACTTCTTGGCGCTAAATAAACGTGTATCTTTGTAAAAAGTTGGGTGACTAAGCTATGATATTGTGGTAGGTACTTACGAACATGGCACACTCTGTCCACTATAACTGATGTACTGAAGGCCTTTCAGTCTTTTTTTTTCTTAATTACTTGACGTTTATGTCCAGCTTCATCTCTTATACGTTTGGGACCCATTTAAAAACATATTGTTTAGTAATGCATGCATTCCAGGGGACGTCCCTTTGGATAAGTATTGGATCAGTTTAACCAGTTGTTAAGTGATAAAACTGTTTCACTCGGTAAGAAATACTGACCCCCCCCCCTCCCCCCATTATCCACCAAAACATTTCTAGCGGCATGGGAGCCTCGAATCTGAAGAGCATTTTAAAATCCATGATCTACGATACCCAACATGCGAATTCGAGTTCACGCCCCCCCCCCCCCCCACCTCTCCAACGCCAACAATGGTGCCAGTCTGGCACCAAAGCGGAAATACGTCGTAACATTGAACTTTCATCTGTTAGTTTTGGTAGGCAGTCCGTCGAAGTTCACATCCGTATTCAAGGTGAAACACACACAAAAAAAAAAAATAAAAAAAACACGAAATAAGCGGTTTATGGCATCATGGCACCATGTCCTGGCACCATGGTGGCACCACTATTAGTTCCATGGTGGTACAGAGAAAAAAATGAAAATCCGGAGGTATAATGAGTATTTTTCCTCAATTTCAAAGCTTGGGTACAATTAGTAAGCCGTAAAGGAACCGAAATATTGAAAAATCGGATATTTTGTGAATATTATCCCCCACTCGCCCCCTCCCCTTGCGAATTTTGGTACTCTGGTAAAATCATGTACAACTCGGAAGTTATTTGAGTCAAACAAAAAAAGAAACACGCAAATCGGTTGGAAATTGACGCCTGGGCAGAGTTTACAAGATCATGCACGCAAACGCACGTTTTTTAAGCATTAACCCCCCTTTCCCCCTCTTAAAAAGCAAAATCCAAAATTCCGGCGCCGTAGTGCACAACTAGATAATATTCCGCGTCAAACGAAAAAAGAACCACGAAAATCGTTTGAGAACTAAGGCCTGGGCAGAGTACACAAGATTATGCCCAAAAACGCATGTTTTTCGAGCATTAACCCCCCCTTTCCCCCCCCCCTTAAAAGGCAAAATTCGAAATTCCGGCGACGTAGTGCACAACTAGATAGTTTTCCGCGACGAACAAAAAAAGAACCAGGAAAATCGGTTGAGAACTAAGGCCTGGGCAGAGTACACAAGATTTTGTTACACACACACATACACACACACACACACACACACACACAGACATACACCTATGGTTTTTTTCGCGGATTTGGATTCAGAATGGTCTAAAACGGATTACTGTGTGGTTATTTTTTTTTTCTGTTGAGTGTTGTCCAACTTTACCCCAGATCGATCGCATAAGGACGCCCAAGTCTTACTGTGGGACGTCCTAAAAAAATGAATCGCTCGGTTGAGAAACCGCGAACAAAAACAATCTTTAGAAGCACACACGAACAGTACCTCAACATAGGAGAAAGCAGACTGAGGTGAAAAAGTTCACGAAACTGCTTAGTATAATAAGTTTGTTGTTTATTGAAGAGAAACGATGTACTTTGATCAACGGACATCCCCGCGGAGACCCGTCATCAGGTGGTGAAGGGCACACTTCTTCTCCACGAAACGCTCGGTGGTGGAGACGAATATCTGACAATCTGAAGCGAGAACTTAGTTCTTTTCACCACCACATGATGTGTCTTGCCGAGGAGAACCCAAATCAACAATTAAAAAAAATCGATTTTTTGCACTTAGCTCCCTTCACCACTGGCCAATTCAATTATGGGACAAATCAGGGCTACCAGCATCGCACCCATGATGGGACCTTGACATTTCGTCACGCTAGTGGCAACACCAGCTATCTCATTTTTTGGCTGTTTCGGTTTAAGAACCGTTTTTAAGGTAAAATTTTGTGGGGAATCGAATGGTGAAGTTAGTTTCTTCATCAGGGCAACAGGGAGCGCGTGAATCGCAATTTACATTTGTTAGTTAACAGTGGTTATCTCAAGTTGTTCGTCAACACATGCTATCTCAGGATGGCTACATTTCCGATGGTAAGTTTTCCTAAGTGTATTATTGAGAAAATCATGTGTTTTTTAGTTTACACACCTGTTAAGAAGTTGTAAGGGAAAAGTGAGTCCTATGAAAGAGATAAATAAGTTGTTATTCATCAATAATCAGGGACACAAAGTTAGGCGTTGAGATAGCGCCTGTTGCTTATTGAGATCTATTTCTGAGATAGCACCTGTTGTTCAAATCAATTTTTTGGCTCCCCTGAAAAATTGGAAAAAATGAGATACCTGGTGTTGCCACTAGCGTGACGATTTTTGTGTTGATGTGTTGGCAGTACTGTGGCCCCAAGTGCCGTATAATATACGTATACAATATATTAATCGTTTGGATTATTACAGTAGTATATTATACTACTGTAATAATCCAAACGATTAATTACGATGTAATAAATTTTAAACAGATTGTTACAAAGTAATACCTAATTTGAACAATTTATTACTACGTGATATTTTAAAAGGTTCATTACAGAGTAATAATACGAATAAAATCACTCGCGATGAGATTGTGGAAAACAATTTTAATAAAAACGGAGTTGAGTAGAACGTTGTCTATTTCCACGAAAATAATGAGTTACAAGTTAAATCGATTTCGACGGTTAGGTCATCATCAGTGACGAACACTAACTTATTAGTTACAATAACTTATTGAGTTATTGTTTGTTACTGATGATGACCTAACCGTCGAAATCGATTTAACTTGTCACTCACTATTTTCGTGGAAATAGATAACGTTCTACGCAAATCCGTTTTTATTACAGAGTAATAATATGAAAGGTTTGTTGAATTGACGAACTAAAGATTTATTACGAAGTAATAATTTAGACTGTTTTATTACAAAGTGACTATTTGAATTGTTTATTGAAGAGTGAGCAATCGAACGGTTTATTACAAAGTAATAAATGGATCAGTTTATTACAAAGTGATCATTTGAACAATTTATTAATAAGCAAGAAATTTAGGTAAATGTAAAAAAAAAAAAATTATTCACGATGTAATAACTTTTCAACAGTTACCTAAGTTCAAAGTAACCATTGGACTGGTTTATTGCAATGTAATAGTTGAATCGGTTCATTTTGATTATCACTAAAAGCAAACTTTTTTACTGTTAAGTACTCAAAAATTCTCAACTATTGGGTTTTCAATAAGTCGAATTTCGCTTCTTTCTTCGAAAACCAAAATTTTGCCAAAAACAAGATTCGAGTTGGAATTTACTAAATTTAACATAAAATGCTGGTTGTGCAGTTTACAAATTGTGCGGTTTTTGGAATATTTTGGTTTTGTTTTTACGAGTTGACGGTTTTTGATTTTTTGGCGCCGTCGTTCTCTTGGAGTTCTACGACGTGTTTCCTCTTCCGAGGTGGACTCGGGTGTTTTTGGGATCCTGTTTGGTTGTTTGGTGGTTGGTTGGATGTTTGGTTGGATGGTTGGTTTTCTGGTTGGGTGGTGTTTTCTTGTTTGATCGCGTCACTCGTGTCTGATTTTGAGGGTTTTTTGGACGAGTCGTCCGATTTTTTGGCGTCGAGTTGAGCGACGAGATCCGACATTTTGAGTCCCGGGAGCGGGATGGGGATCGGGATGGGGATGGGGATGGGGAGGAGGAGCGGGTACGGGACGAAGGTGACGGGCGGCGGGACGATCGACGGGAACACGGCGGGGAAAATGGGCGGGCGCGGCGGCCCGAGCGGCAACAGCGGCGGCATCTGCGGCACCATCTTCCGAAGGTGCCTCTGAGCGAAGCGGGCGTCTTGGAGCGGCGGCGAGGAGAGGATCGCCGGCGAGAAGAACACCGGGCGCTGCGCCTCCGGGAACATGGCGGGGTGGAAGTTGGTCGGCGGGACTCGCATGTTCATGTTCATGTTGATGTTCCCCGGGGGGGAGCCGCCGGGGCTCGGAGGCGAATACGACTGTCTCTGCTCCATCAACACGCTTCTCTTCGGACTCCTCTTGCTCTTCCTTCTTCCACCGATTTCTCCCACATTTTTCTGAGGGTGAAATCTCGACCTGAAATCCAAAATGCCGACAAATTAAATTTTCATCCCATAAAGAATTTATTATATTAATCTTTCCTAAAAATTAGAAAAATTGCAATTTTGAGTAAATATTGACAATTTTAAAACAGAAAAAATTTCAAGGAAATCCGTTTAGAAAAATGCGAAGGAAACGTTCTCTTGCGTTCAACATTGTTTTATGTAGATGAATATTTATGAATTCTACAAATCTATTAAGGTTGTAATAATGACACTTCTCTTTCTTGACGCACTACTTTTCCACCCTGGATCGGGTGCTGACCGTCTGTAGCACTAGGGAGATCCTTTAGACATTTGGACACGTTAGACTTGATTCATTGTAAATTTGGATTCATTCAGGTCCGTAGCCAGGATTTAGTGGGCGGTGGGAGGGAGGATTAGGTCTGATCTCCCACGCACAGAAACCTGATCCTGGCTACGGACCTGAATGAATCCAAAAGTTCATTGAATCAAAAATTGTCCAACGTATCAAAATATCCAATTAATCAAATATCTAAGCAAGATTCGCACAGAACTGATGTGTGGCAGAAGAGTGGCACGGACCAGGAGACGTGGAACGGACCTTTGTTACCTTCTCTCCAGGTGAACCTGGATGATGCACACAGAAGGTAATGTCACCGCCACGCCTGTGCCTGGTCCGCCCCACATCTCTGCCAGACGTCAGTTCTGTGTGAATCGGGCTTAGATATTTGATTAAATAGAAATTTTGATACGTTGGTCAATTTTTGAATCATTGAACTTTTGGATCATTCAGGTCCGTAGCCGGGATCTGTAATCCTCCCGCCCACCGCTTACTAAATCCTGGCTACGGACCTGAATGAATCCAAATTTCCAATGAATCAAAGTCTAACGCATCAAATGTCTAACGTTGTGGGTTTCTGAGTCGTGGATGCACGTAGCTACGTTAGGGTCGATACGACTCGGGTTGGGTCCTCTTGAAATAAAAGGCTCTTGGATTTTTTCTTTTTTAATTAGCAACAGTTTCACAGAACAGCTTGTCTGCATCTTCAGGCTAAAAATATTCATAAAACAAAACAACGAACTTAATTAACTATAAAATGGAACAAACTTTAACAGTGTAATATAAAATAAAATTTCGGACAGTTCGACAATCTTATGTATTATACTAATACTTCATGTTTACCTTATATTCTCTAGTGTAGTATTCATACATGTGGGTATACAATTTTTCAAATTTCAATTCAAATTTCAATTTTTCCTTTTTTCCTTCCAGCCTGCTGGCAGACGTTTTTTGATTAATAGTGCCTGAAGCAGATGAAAGAGAGGTTGATAAAACTGATAAGACTGATGAAAAATTGTATACCCACATGTATGAATACTACACTAGAGAATATAAGGTAAATATGAAGTATTAGTATAATACATAAGATTGTTGAACTGTCAGAAATTTTATTTTATATTACACTGTTAAAGTTTGTTCCATTTTATAGTTAATTAAGTTCGTTGTTTTGTTTTATGAATATTTTTAGCCTGAAGATGCAGACAAGCTGTTCTGTGAAACTGTTGCTAATTAAAAAAGAAAAAATCCAAGAGCCTTTTATTTCAAGAGGACCCAACCCGAGTCGTATCGACCCTAACGTAGCTAAATGTCTAACGTTTCAAAATTACCAATGAATCAAATGTTCAAAGTATCCAAATGTTCAACGAATCAAAGTCTAACGCGTCAAATGTTTAATGTTTGAAAATTACCAACGAATCCAATGTTTAAATTATCCAAATTTTTAACGATACAAAATGTTCAAGGTCTCCAAATGTCCAACCAATCAAGTGTTCCAGGTATCAAAATGTTCGACGAATCAAAAAATGTCCAACGAATCAAATGTTTAAGGTATCTAAATGTCAAATCAAATCCATCAAGGAATCAAATGTCTAACGTATCGAAATGACCAACGAATCAAATTTTTAAAGTATCCAAATGTTTAACGGATCAAATGTTCCAGGTATCGAAATGTTCGACGAATCAATATGTCCAACGTCAAATGCCTAACGTATCGATATGACCAACGAATCAAATGTACAAAGTATCCAAATGTTCAAAGAATCAAAATGTCCAACAAATCAAATGTCTAACGTATCGAAATGACCAACGAATCAAATGTTTAAAGTATCCAAATGTTTAACTGATCAAATGTTCCAGGTATCGAAATGTTCGACGAATAAAAAAATGTCCAACGAATCAAATGTTCAAAGTATCCAAATATTCAACGAATCAAAGTCTAACGTATCAAAATGTCCATCGAATAAAATGTTTAAAGTATCCAAATGTCCAACGAATCAAATTTCCGACGTATCAAAAATGTCTGAAGAATCAAATATTTAAGGTATCCAAATGTTCAACGAATCAAAGCCTAACGTATCAAAATGTCCAACGAATCAAATGTTTAAGGTAGCCACATTTCCTCCAACGAATGAAATGTTTAAAGTATCCAAATGTTTATCGAATCAAACGTTCAAGATATCGAAATGTTCGACGAATCAAAATGTCCAACGAATCAAATGTTTAAGGTAGCCACAATCCACATGTTTGTCGAATGAAATGTTCAAGGTATCGAAATGTTCGACGAATCAATATGTCCAACGAATCAAATGCCTAACGTATCGATATGACCAACGAATCAAATGTACAAAGTATCCAAATGTTCAAAGAATCAAAATGTCCAACAAATCAAATATCTAACGTATTGAAATGACCAACGAATCAAATGTTTAACTGATCAAATGTTCAGGTATCAAAATGTACGACGAATAAAAAAATATCCAACGAATCAAATGATTAAGGTATCCAAATGTTCAAAGAATCAAAGTCTAACGTATCAAAATGTTCAACGTATCGAAATGATTATCGAATGAAATGTTTAAAGTATCCAAATGTCCAAAGAATCAAATGTTTATGGGGGTCTCAGCCGGTCTCCGTTTGTTCCTCGTTCCGGGTTAATATTTCCGTAAATTGTTGGGGCAACAACGTAGCTAAATTTTTTAAAGTTTTCGCCCCAGCAATTTAGGGAAATACCAACCCGGAACAAGGAACGAACGGAGACCGACTGAGTCGGTACCGCCTTAAGGTAGCCGCATTACCAATGAATTAAAGTCTAACATATCCAAATGTCCAACGAATCGAATGTTTAAGATATCACATTTCCAATGAATCGAATGTTCAAGGTATCCAGATATCCAGCGACTCGAAATGGCCAGGCTACGGTCCTGATCAGGAACACCTTCATGAACAAATTTGAATCCTTTCGGAATCAGACGACGCGATTTGCAATTATTGCATCAGTAAGCAGAAGGTAGTTTTACCAATTATTAACCATTTATTATGCCATTTAAATTTTAATTAAGTTACAATCAATAAATTTCTGTTACCAAAGTGAATTACTCCAGTTCCACAATTAATATTTTTTTTACGATTCAAATTTTGATCGCCTTCGAAATTATAATCGCGATTATAGTTAGCGGCAGAACTCTGCAGCATGAATACATATTTTCAAAAATTCAACAACTATCAAATTCTTGCGGACAATATTTGGGGAGAATCTCTAATAAGGAAGGTTGGGATGAGAAATCGCTTCACACTCGAGGCGAGTTTAAGAAAGAAAATTTTGGTGTAATTTGATACTGAAATAAAAATGAAACGAATCAATAAAAAAGGGCGTGGGTTTCCAGTTTATCATAACGTACAACTATCAAAATTTCCAGCATATAAAAATGTCCAACTATCATATTTCCAACTTCTCAAAACGTTTACCTATCAAAATTTCCAACATATCAAAATGTCCAACAGTCAAAATTTCCAACAACTAAAAATGTCATATTTTCAACGTATCAAACGTCCAACTATCAAAATTTCCAACATATCAAAACGTCCAACTATCATATTTCCAATGCATCAAAATGTTGACCTTCCAAAATTTCTTAAGTACTTATGTATCAAAATAACCAACTATAACATTTTCCGACATACATAGGTATCAAAATGTCGACAAATCTTATTTTTACCAATAAAATGCCCAATTATTAAAATTACCAACGTCCAAATTTTCCTACTATCACATGTGTACCTACCTCAACATTTCTAACTTATATAAATGTCCGGATTTTAGAATTTACTTTTATCAAATGACCACTAAACAAAATTTATAACTTATCATAATGTCTAAATATCAACATTTTCAACTTCAACAATTTTTTTCTCCAATAATCGAAAGCTCGGCTGTTATTATTCCCAACGTATCAAGATTCCTTATGTATCAAAAGGTCCAACGTCCAAATTTCGGACCTATCAAATTAATGTGTAGGTACTTATCAAAATGTCATAATTTCCATCCGCCAAATGTGTACCTGTCAAAATGTCTTACTTATCAATATGTCCGGTTGACATAATTTCCTTCTATCAAATGTTCACCAGTCAATATTTATAACTTATCAAAATGTCGAAATATCATATTTTACGTATAAAATGTCCAATTATTGAAATTTTGCAACTATCAAGTGTGTACTTAAAATAATTTATAATTATCAAAATGTCATTATTTTCATCTATCAAAAGATCACCAATCAAAATTTCTATCATCAAAATGTCAAAATATCATATTTTTTCGTATAAAATGTAAAATTGTCAAAATTTCCAACGTATCAAAATGTCCAACACCCAAATTTTCTAACTAACAAATGTGTACCTATCAGAATGTCTGAATGTCCTAATTTCCTTCTATCAAATGTTCACCAGTCAATATTTATAACTTATCAAAATGTCTTTCCAATAATTGAGAGCCCAACGAATCAAGATTTCTTATGAATTACAACGTCCAAATATCCAAATTAATGTGTACCTGTCAAAATGTCTAACTTATAAAAACGTCATAATATCCATCCACCAAATGTGTACCTGACAAAATTTCCAACTTATCAATATGTCCGGTTGACATAGTTTCCATCTATAAAATGTTCACCAGTCAATGATATTGACTTACCTTAATATCGATACCTTAAAGTACAAAGGTGCTATGTCCAAAAACGGAGTTTTGAGAAAAATGCAAAAGAAATTATCACCAATGCACAATTCCTAAAATAATGGCTTATTACACTAAACTTTTTAATTTCCTCAATAAATTTTCAAGCTATTATCGTCGAGAAAACTCAATAATAGTTTTCTGAAATTAAAAAAAAAATAAAAAATGTGGAAGGTGGATGGACATAGCTCCTTTGCGCTTTAAGGTATCGATATGTAAAACTTATCAAAATGTCGAAATATCATATTTAATGTATAAAATTTCCGATTATTAAAAACTCCAACGTCCAAATTTTCCAACTATCAAATGTGTAAATATCAGAAATTTCTTACTTATCAAATGGGGTATTTCATTCAATTTAAATTTTTTTTTTTCAAAAGCATGGGTCAGGAATAACGGTAATCGTATTTTTTGTGGAATATTGGAAGTCTCAAAATAGAGTTATGGCAAAAATTTCCTAAGAAATCGATGGAAAAAATTTCAAAATTGTTGTCATAACATCCTTTTTTGACTTTTAATAACTTACGAAAAATAGTTCAAAAAATCAGCTCTACCCATTAGTTCTAAATTGCTATTAAAATCGGGTTAATCTGGTGATACCTTGAGACAATTGTGGTATGGGGTATTTCAGTCAATTTAAAAAAAAAATTTTTTTCAAAAGAGCATGGGTCAGGAATAACGGTAATTGGGTCTGGTCGTCGAGAAAATGTTGAGAAGAAATTAGGGAAGCTAATGAAAGTTGAAGATTTGAATGATGTGATATAGTAACTTTTGCTGACCTTGGATCGAGACATTCCACTAATCCCGTGCGGTCTCGAACGCCTCGTGGCCTTGCATACTACAGAATACTACGCACACACGCCCGCGGCGCAGTGTGTTTGCGTTCATGGAGGCCCGCGTTTTTTTTTTCAAACGTGTAATCTCTTTACTTAATTTTTCTACCACATGTTATATTATCAATGAACAAAAAGTTGGAGTATAGAGGTTTCAAATGGTGCCAAATTTGAGGTCTTCCGACCCACCGAAATATCACATAGTCAAAATGTCATCATTTTCATCATTGTTATCAAATGTCCGCCAATCGAACTTTCTAATAACAAAATGACAAAATATCATACTTCTTCGTATAAAATGTCCAATCGTCAAAATTTCTAACGTATCAAAGTGTCCAACACCCTTAATTTTCCAACTAACAGATGTGTACCTATCAGAATGTCTGAATGTCATAATTTCCTTCTATCAAATGTTGAACAAAAAAAATTTCAAACTGATCAAAATGTCTGGATATCAAAATTTTTAATGTTTTACCATTTTACCCCAATAATTGAAAGCCCAACGTATCAAAATGTCCAAATATCCAATTTTTCAACACACCGAAATATCTAAATATCATACTATTTTTAACGTATCAAAATGCCCAATTTATCGAACCTCTTTTCCTGTAAAAACTGTCCAACGTTTACAAATTTCCAGTGTTTCAAGATGTGCGTGATTTCCTAGTGATTGACGACAAACTGACCTCGATGGTGACATTTTGATCTCGACGAGGGGCGACAGTATCCTGGGGGGCGTCCCCGACTTGTCCGTGTCGGGCGACTGGGATCTGCAGTCTCTCATCCAGAGGTCCGGCGTGATGAGGGTGGTCGTCGCTTCCGTCGGCCCCTCGACCTCCTCCGACGTCGAGGCCTCTTGAGGGTGCGGGTGGACGTCCAGGTGTGCCTGCGTTTCTGTGCAGAAGATGTTCATCTTGTACTGGTTCAGGCATTTGTCGCTGCAACAACCAACGGCGGATTGTGAGAGGCGAATGACTATTTCGTCAATGAGTGGGTTGGAATCGGAATCATTTAAATGGTATTTGAACATTTCTCCATCTAGTGGCCTCTTCAACCCTTAATATCCTGAGGTATCTTTTGGGAAATCCGATTTTCACCTGCAACATTTTATCCACTTTTGAACCAAAACTGATGGCAGTTGAACAAAATCATAATGACTTAGAGAAAAAACAAAGTAGTTCTCGAGTTGACAGACTGTAAAAGGGCCTTCGAGGTACCTTCTACCCTCATTTCTCACCTTGTAGGCTATCGTCACAGATGGCGCCACTGTCTGAGGCAGCACAGATCCTTTTTTGAAGTGAACCTTCTCCATCTTATTCCTTGGTTCTGTCCATTATAAGAAATAACTACCTTCTGCTCAAATATTCTATAGATTTGTCAAAATGCATCTAACTTTAATTCTAAAAAATCCGAAAAAACAAATTTTTTGAACAAGTGGAAAATTAAGGGTTAACCCATAATTTGACAATCGTTCAGAAAATTTGTTTTTTCGGATATTTTTAACCCTTAATTCCCCACTTGTTTAAAAAAAAGTTTTTTTCGGAGTTTTGAATTCAAATTTACAGAATATTTGAGCAGAAGGTACCTCAAAGGCCCTATACAATCTGTCACCTCAGGAATGATCTTTCCAAGGGCCACTCTAGCGCTATCTGTGCCAGCAGAATCTGACCATAAAACTAATTTCGATGGAGTAAAAGAAGGAAACTTGGAAAAATTCTTGGTGGGATGTTAGGATCTGCTATTTCCCTTAAAGTAGGTACAGAACCAAGGAATAAGGTGGAGAATATTCACTTCATAGAGGAATCTGTGCTGCCTTTTCTGAGAAAACCCACCTAATAGCCTGAGAAATGAGGGTAGATGGTGCCTAAAAGGCCACATTACAGTTTGTAAACTCTTTTAATTATTATGTTATTATTATTACGGTGTTTTTTTACACAAATTTTCTTACTCCATAGTAATCCAACGTAAACCAATGGGTATCAGTTTTGGTTTGAAAATGGACAAACTGTTCTAGGTAAAAATCGGACTTCCAGAAAGATACCCCAGGATATTAAGGGTTAAAAAGGTCTTCATATTTTGAAAGACCAAATGGCATAAAATGGCTGGTTGTAATTGAAGATATATGAGATTTTTCTTAATTGGATGAAAACTGGACGGTATGTTTTTGGGCAAATCAGGAGGGCGATGTGTAGTGAAATTCTAAAAAAATTCTTCAAGAAGGTGGTTATTGTTATTTTCTTAATAAATACTTCAGGTTATGGGCAACAACTTGCGAAGAATAAAATTGTGATGAAATGAAAAAGAACTATAATATTAGGCTTGAATACAGAATACACAGGGGAAGAACGCACCAAGTCGATGTTTTGCGAAAAATAGGCTATGACGGTTCCTAATCGATTTTTTCACGGCGGACTCGATGGTGACAACCAAAATGGGCAAAAACGATCCAATATAAGAGAAAAATGCGAGAAACGAAACACCGTACAGGGGAAGAACGCACCAAGCCGAGCGCAACCGGGGAAGAACGTGCCAACTTTCGGGCTCCCTCCCCCAGGTCGTATTCCCCTACCTGATGGATCTTTGTGATTCACGCGGTTTTCCTGGGTTTCACAGTATTATTTTCGATTGTTAGCGGCGATAAATATTATTTTCTTCATACCAATAAGTTTATTTGAGATAGACACTAGTGTTTGTTTTCTTGAAAACGGTGAAACTGTTTTTGTTTTTGTTGGCGAAAACTGTTTTGTTTCCGTGGAAGTGAATATGGAACAGGAAAGCGAGGAAGATGGGATTAATCTTTTGGGGAAAATGAATTTCGGTTCCCTGGAAGAGCTTTCAAAAAGGAATTGCCAATCTCAAGAGAGAAGTACCAGGACCTCCAACATCTGATGCAGTTCTGCAGTTCCAGCGCTCAGTCCTATTTCAAGAAGATGAAGATCGAAAAATGAAAACACGTGTCTTGAGTTTTTTGGTAATATTTTCAGAACAAAGGGTTTTCCTTGATTTTTAAAAATACAAACATCAGTTTCCTCAAATTTTATTAAATGAACAATTTTTTCAAAATCAATGTTAATGCCCTTAATTTATTTTTGTAAAACCTACTCTTTTTTTGCAAGAACAAAAACGAATTTTCTGGATTTTATTGTATTAAAATATTTTGCAAAACTTCTTCGTGAATGAACTTTTGAAAATACCAAATCATTATATATATATTATTAAAATGTCACGAAACTGTTATGTCCTGATAAAGAGAGAAATCTTATGGCAGGATACTGTGAATAAAACCAGCAATACACGTTCAGGGTGCGTTCTTCCTCTGTACAGATGGAACAACTCTCTCTCTCTCTCTCTTTGCAACTTTGGATAGCAATATGGAGTTTTAAAATACTTTTTGCAGTAGTTTATATTGTACCACCGCATTCTACAGTACGCTGAGATACAAATCCCATTAAAAAAAATTGTATCGACCAATATTGGGTTTCTAACTAATATTGGGTTTCTGCCGGAAAAAATAATTTCCTGAAAAGTTTACAAAATGGGACATGGTGCGTTCTTCCCATGTAGTCTTCAGATATAAGCAAAACAAAAGATATCTTCTTCCAACCTACTAATTTTGGCAGTTTGAAAAATTTGGGTGAGGCACATAGTTTCCTCGTATCTATAACCCGATTGTATAGATGATCCGATGCACTGTAGCTTATTTAAGAACTTCAATCTCTAAGTACCCAGCACTATCCTAATAGTTCTCCCACAATATATCTGAAAAATTCTGCCTCAATCTTTGAAAAATCACTGGGATTTTGGTCGAAAATTAACTAAATTGGGCATCATACAGCACATTTTTATCAACATTTGGTTTATTTAATCCTGGTGTGGAAATCTGTGCTCTCGGCAGACTACGCACTTTATGTTCAATTCAGAAAATCCTCTACTAGGAGGAGGCGAAGACACTTGGAATAGGTGAAAATCCTTGGCAATTTTCCTGGATTAGGCACAAAGAAACCCTGACAATTTCCCAGGCCTGAAATAGCTCGTGAACTCGTTACCTGCAAAACTGAAGCTGGTGTTCGCCGTCTTGGAAGTCGACGTAGTTGACGGTGTGGCGGATGTGTCTGCACCAATCGCAGGTTTTGTTCCTCTTGAAATTGGCTCTCCTCGACTGGGTGAAGCACTGCTCAGAGCAGAAGGCCTTGTTCCCGCTGGGCGTCTTCAGGCTGAACTGCTTAGCGCTTCCGACTTTCTGGCACCAGGAGCAGCACATGAATCCCGCTGGTACTGCCAAACCAACAAAACAAAGGAACACTCTTTAGAGTGATACCACAGATTTCACCCATTTTGCTCCCCCGATGCGGTGGCGCTTTGTCGATAATTTGAGTTATTGTGAAATCAAAATTTTCACTTTATTTTTTATTTTAGAGCTTTCTGAACAGTTTAGATCCTTTTAAGTATGTCCAAAGGAAAACTCTTCTTTTGAACAAACCCATACGAAGATATTGTAAGATTGTGACCAAAATGTCAGAAAATGTGGTCAAATCACCTTCGAGTCTCATTTTTGTTAGGCCAATGGTAGTAGTTTGAGCGCATGCTTCGACTTGAATTCCATAACATCTCGTTTTGATAAATTTTGGGGAAAAATACAACCAATTTCAGTGGAAAAAAATTTTTGTTATTTGAAATCGGTTTTGGAACATTTCAAAGCGATTCCTGGAGTTTAAAACTTTTTTATACAGGGTGTCACCCTAACTCGAGGACCAAACTTCAAGGATCGATTCTACAACTAATTTGCAAACTTTTTTGTCTCTTGACATTTTTTTTTAAACGCTTTAAAATTATACTTTTTCCACTTTTAAGATTTTTTTCGTGTTTTCGACCTTGAGCCATTAAAACGGCCATAACTCCCTCAATTTACTGGATAAACTCAAATATGAGTATACCGTTGGAAAGAGCGTTAAATTTCCTATCAGTTCATTAGGACACAAAACCTTTTTAAGCCTTTCGTATAGGTGAATAAATTGGTCAAAGTCAAAAATATAAAACTTTTTCGAAAATCACCATTTTTCAGGCTGACTCTTCTTATGTAATAAACAGCCGTATCGTCGGGCACTCAACGGAAAAAACTTGCCCAGAATCTCAGCTTTCCAACGGTGTATCATTTTTACCTTTAATTTTGAATACACTCCATAAAATTACGTTTTAAAGTGAAAAATAGGGATTTCTCGTTAAGGAGAGACTTGTAGGCTTGGCGGGCTGGCGAGCTATCTTCCATTCTTCCCTCACTCAATCTAAACTCGCTTTGCCTCCAACTCCCAAATACAAATTTGCAGCCGATTTGAAGCCGAAATACTGGGTGTTGATCTTTAACCGGATTGTAATCAATTTTTTCCCTTTCGGAACCAAAATCTTTTGAATGGCTTTGAATTCTAATCTGTGAATCAAAAAGTTACGTGTGATCACCCTATGAGTTTGGCAAAAGAAGGAGAGTATTTTTGAGATTGCAGAAGTTTACCTTTCGATAATCTTCCCTCTGGGCAAAGGTAAGTAGGAACCTAAATCTTTTGATTTCCAACTCAAACAACTCAACAAAAACTTCAATCAGCTAGGAATTCGGTGTTTTTGTTGAGTTCAAAGGTGTTTCTTCATGCTCACTACCACATATACGAAAAATACATATTTTAAGTACGAAAAACGAAGGTTTTCTTTAAAAAATCCACTTTCTAGCAGTAGGAACCATTCGGAAGTATCACTATTTGATTCAGCGTAAAAAATTACATAGGAAATGATACCAAAATCGTCAAGCCGTCTTGAGGTCGAGGGGGACCATAAACCGCTTAAAACACTGGATTTGATTGTAAAACACACGTTTTCTGGCATTCAAACTTGATTTACTCTTCCAATTTGAATGTTAAAAAGAAAAATTGATAGACCGTTGAAAAGCTGATAATTTTAGCATGTTTTCTCCGAAGAGCGCCCATCGAAATGGGCAGGGATTTAGAGTGAAAACTTTGGTCGAAGAAAGTCAAGTTTCAAAAATTTTTTAAAGTTGGCTTTTTGACTTGATTTTTTGAAACTATTTTATTGCTGAAATATTTTGATTTTGCACTAGGTAGCTTGGGAATTTAACGCTCTTTCTAACGGTGTAGTCAGATTTGAATTTTTGGGAGAAATAAGGGAGTTATGACCATATCATTGCTGTAAGGTCGAAAACGCGAAGAAAAATTTTAAAGTGGAAAAAAAAGGAATTTTGAGTGGGTTAAAAGAAAATTGCTAAGAGACATTTTTTGTTGGAAATACCTTGTAGAATCGAACCCTGAAGTTATGCCCATCCAAAGTGTAGACACCCTGTATTTGATCATAATCGGCTAATATATTTCCTTGAAAATTTGGGACTTTTTTTCAGTTCTTAATGCTCTAAAATCGATAGAATTCAGAGGATATCTCCAAGACAAACAATATTCCTCGTACTGGTCTAAACTCACTGAAAAAACTTGGTGGGTAATTGAGCTCATCAGCCGTTGAGATCCTGCTTAAATTCCATCATCCTAGTTTAATCACCGATGCCATTAATAAAATGCAAGTTTCATTTGATTAGAAGTGATCGTTCGTGGTTAATCTCAACTTGAGCGCGACGAGGCAACTGAGAACTTTTCCGATTAATTAAGAACACTGACATCGAAATTCTTATCAAGAATCGCTATTTCAACTTGAGACTTTCGCCGGAAAAAGACACCACCGGGACCGTAACGATCGGATTCCGCAATTATCGAGGCATCAACCGGCTTATTAATATCTCAGAATTACTCCGGAGAAGTTTAAATTTAATAACTGAATCATTAGACGACTCGGTTCTGCGTGATTGTAATTTCATCTGTCTTGAGGCGCATCCATTCGTTAGTTCGGAGCCCCTTATCTCGCGTTACCTCCGCAAATAATTATTATTTTCCCCGGGTCATTTAATTCGAAACCTTTACTGGCGCACAGGAAACCATTTTCATTCGGGGGGCGATCGAATTTCAAAAATCGAGCGACCAATTTACTCAGGGGCGAATGTGCTCGAGAACGCGCTATTATTGGGCAACTTCGATCATTTTATAATTATCCAAAAAGCCGTTGTGAACCCTCCCCCCCCCTCATTTTACCGCCATTTCAACGTAAAGCCGATACAGGCCTACGTAAACTGCGCGAATATTGAATGACACTTTAAATAATTAAAGGCTGTAATTTCCGGGGTGTAAGTTGATACGGTAAAAACCTAACTGCGGATCTCGCGTAACATACGATCCTGTAAGGTTTGTTCCAAGCGAGCTGAACTCGTGAACCAGTTCGGCGCAGTGGCCACGCGCAGGGATGGGGGCAGGTTAAATGTGTTCCAAGCGGACGAGTTCATGTACCTAACTTTGACTTCCTACTCGGACTGTACACTGAACCGTGTTCCAAGCCCGATGGGTTCATGAAATTTCTGCACCGAGTTCATGAAAATTCCGAACTATCTGAGGAGAAGGTGCAGCTTTGGGTTCGGATGCAGAAATAAACATCCATTTTGGTTTATTATTTTCAATAATGCACCTTTGGAATCGACCAAGAAATTTTTTTTTTTAACATCCCCTCAAAATTTGATGGTTTACGTTTCAAGGTACGTAGAATCCAAAAATCGAATAAAACGCTGCAAATGATTACACAATGGTTTATTATTTTTTATTTTTCTATATAGATGCTGCAAAGCCACCAACCATCCAACATGAAGAAAAACATCGATCGCATTTCGGTCAGCTTTAATTTGAACGCAGATTAGGCTTCTTTTGCGATTCACACTCGTGTTTCTGATTTATCGTACGTCCAAATTTTAAATTCTCGTAGTGAGCGAACGGTTTGTCCTACAGAGCTCCGGGTGGTCTCAAAAAATTCTAAAAATTCTATAGAATCTTAAATTGAAGGAAAAACAATACCTTTATATTAAAATTTTTTGAGTTAGGGCGTTTTCAAAATTTCTAAATTGATTTTAGAACCCTTAGAAGTGAACTAAATCAACCAAAATCCTCGGGGCACAACTAGACCCAGGTATTGTTTTTCCCTCAATTTAAGATTCTATCGAATTTTTAGAATTTTTTGAGACCACGCGGAGACCTGTAGTACAAACCGTTCGATTCCTACGAGAATTTAAGGGTTGGACGTACGATAAATCAGAAACACGAGTGTGAATCGCAAAAGAGGCCTAATCTCCGTTCAAATTATAGCTGACCGAAATACGATCGATGTTTTCCTTCATGTTGGATGTTGGATGGTGGCTTTGCAGACGAGTGATCTATAGAAAAATAGTAAACCATTGTGTAATAATTTGCAGCGTTTTGTTTTTGACGCAAAATTGGTGTTATTCGTTCTAAATTGTTGTTGTTTGTTCGTTTTAAGCGTTTTTATCTGATTTTTTTCTCTCCAATTTTTTATTTATTTCTAAAGTGTAGAACTCTCAACGAGAATAATGGATGTGAATAAGTTTATTTATTCTTTATTATTCGATGAGGATAGCCTTCCACTGGAACAATTCCTCAGGACAGAAGAGCTGGAGGAAATAGCTGCTGCGGTCGACGACCGGATTTGTAATAAAAATGAAGTTTATTTGAAAACAATACTATTATACGACGATGTCCAATTTATTCAGCATTTTAAGGTATCTATCTAAAAAGATAGCCCACAAAATCGCGGAGGGAATCAACCTTCGGAGTTCTACCACTCTGATACCGGGTCGTTTGGCCGTTTGCTTCCAATTGAGCAAGTACGTACATTGTAGCGAATTATTTGAGGTGTTTTTATTTATCAAGTGAATAATTTAGACAATTATTTAGAAGAGATTTGCCTGGGTTTAAATTTCAAAAAGCTCGAAAACACACCTAAAACTCGATAGGCCATACGGTCCAAAACAACCCGTCCGAATTTGCCAAGCAACGGTCCAAAAAATCGAAGATAGGTATGTACCATAATATGGAGTGTCATTTTCCAAGTATTTACTCACGCTGGGTCGAATGCGAGCAGTCTCACATCACCAGCACTAGTAATAAAGGGTTCGTAGCCAGGATTTGGTTTCGAAGAAGGAAACCTGGTAATTGCTCCCTTGATGGGAAAACAATAGATCATGGATATGTCTAGGTAGTATTTTTTTCTCCATTAAGAGAGAAATTAGAAGAAGGTTACCGACTTAATTCTTGAAATAAACGTAGGAAGACATAGCTTCCTCGTACCCATAACCCGATTGTATAGTATCTAATCTCAAAAGATCAATCACGAAGTACATTGTACTCCCCTAATAGGGGGCCATCTACACGTCAACCCGCATAATCTCTGAAAATCGGATGGCAAGTAGAGAAGTTACGGATGTGACGGGGATATTAACGTTTGCGCATGCGTAACAGCTTCTATCAGTCCGGGGAGGATGATTTTCATTATGGAACCATCTACACTCGAATCTGAACAATCCCTGAAAATGTTATCGAAATCGGACGATAACTACTTTTTATGAAAATTTCATGACAGAGTCACGGGCTCTCAGACAGACACGGAACCAAAATTGTTCAGGGGGGCCTGAAACGTAAAACGCGAGTGAAAATTTCGATTTTTTGTTTTGTTATTTTCAATAATGAACCTTTGGAATCGACCAAGAATCAAAATTTCTTAACACCCCCTCAAAATTTGATGGTTTACGTTTCAAGGCACGTAGAATCCAAAAATCGAATAAAAATTTGGCCGTCCGTCCGCCGTACGCCGTACGTGGCACTTTTGCCACATTGCATTGACCGATTTTGATGAAATTTGGTATGTAGGCTCCATTTGGGGTCTAGTTGTGCCCCGAAGATTTTGGTTGATGTAGGTCACTTCTAAGTTTTCAAAAATTAATTTTTAAATTTTGAAAACGCCCTAACTCAAAAAATTTTTATATAAAGGTATTGTTTTTCCTTCAATTTTGATTCTATAAAATTTTTAGAATTTTTGAGACCACCCGGAGCTCTGTAGGACAAACCGTTCGCTCACTTCGAGAATTTAAAGTTTGGACGTACGATAAATCAGAAACACGAGTGTGAATCGCAAAAGAGGCCTAATCTCCGTTCAAATTAAAGCTGACCGAAATGCGATCGATGTTTTTCTTCATGTTGGATGGTTGGTGGCTTTGCAGACGAGTGATCTATAGAAAAATAATAAACCATTGTGTAATAATTTGCAGTGTTTTTCTATATAGATCACTGGTCTGCAAAGAACTCGGATTTGCCATAGTTACCATCAATCAACATGAAGAAAAACATCGAATATCAAATATCAAACATCAAATATAAATTGAACGGAGATTAGGCCTCTTCTGCGATTCACACTCGTCCAACCCTTCAGTTCTGGTAGGGAGCAAACGGTTTGTCGTATAGGGCTCCGCGTGGTCTCAAAAAATTCTAA
Source organism: Apolygus lucorum (assembly GCA_009739505.2). Lineage (NCBI taxonomy): Eukaryota > Metazoa > Arthropoda > Insecta > Hemiptera > Miridae > Apolygus > Apolygus lucorum. The sequence goes on along the minus strand of CM019178.2, from coordinate 50,513,541 downwards.
AAATTCAATACTATCTTGAAATGATGAAAAAACAATACCGATCTATCAAAAATTTTTGAGTTAGGACATTTAAAAAATCGTAACCCTTATTTTTCAACCCTTATAAATGACCTACATCAGTCAAAATCTTCGCGGCACAACTAGACCCGAAATGGTGCCCATATACCAAATTTCATCAAAATCGGTCCATGGGACCTAAGGAAAGTGCCGTACGGCGGACGGACGGCCAAATTTTTATTAGATTTTTGGATTCTGCATACCTTGAAACGTTAACCAACAAATTTTGAGGGGGTTACACTTCTTTTTCTTGGTCAATTCCAAAGGTTCATTCTTGAAAATAATAAACCTTTGTGTGATAATTTGCAGCGTTTCATGTATTTTGGTTTATTATTATGTACTAGCTGAAAAGCCTACTAAAAGTAGCCAAAAACGAATCCTCCTGAGAGCCCAGCTCCTCCCGCCTCCAACTAATCCCGCCTCCAGCTCCTCCCGCCTCCAACTCTTCCCGCCTCCAGCTCCTCCCGCACCCAGCTCCTCCCGCCCCTAGCTCTCCCTCCTCCCACGACCCCTCCAACCCCTCCGTGCATACGTACGTACGTACGTACGGTTGGCGTTTTATATTATTAGATTTGGATTTTGTAAAGACATAAAATGTGGCAATCGCAATAGTAAGTTTTCTCTTTGCATACGTTCTTAAAGACTCCGATTTTTTAAAATCTTTCAAAAAAATTATGTAAATTGCAATGGGGTATTTCGGTGGGTCGGAAATTCAGGTTTTTGACCTCAAATTTGGATTCAGCACCCTTGAAAACCTCTATACTCCAACTTTCAGCCCAATGATACTATAACATGTGGTAGAAAAATTAATTAAAGAGATCGCACGTTTGAAAAAAAGGCGGGCCGCCATACATGCACACACACTACGCCGCGCGCTTGTGTGAATAGTATCCACACAATATTTTGTAGTATTCAATGAGGAATTTCACCATGTCGGAATTTCCTATTTTTGACCCCAAAATCGGATTCAGTACCTCGAAAAACCCCCTAAGGCAAACTTTCAGCCCGAACTTCCTAATTTACGAATAAACAAAACAGTGTAGAAAATACGAATGTTTAAAAAACCCGGGAAAATGACGTCATGCTGGAATAGTTCATTTATGGCCGCTTGAAGCGCTGAGATCGAGAAATCCATAGTCCCCAGATGCAAAATTTCATGAAACAGTAAAGTTCGAAATCGAAAAACTGAAGAAAAAAATATAAAAAGCAAGATGGGGAAAATTAGGTTTCCTCTGTTTTTGTTTGATAACTTTTCTCTTAGAAAACACGATTTCGTCGTCCCAATGGGCAACACTGGGAGGAGGCGGCGATCCGAACAGCCCAATCAGCGAGCGTTCCCGCTGCACGTCCGTTTTCCCGGTTAGTTTTGAAATTAAAAATTTTGACTGTCTCCCAAAAATAACAGGAGACTTATTTTCCGAAATCAGCCCGCTTTTCATCTATCCCACACCATTAACTATTCAGGAAAAATGCAAATAGAAATCGGTGAAATTCCTCATTCAACAATTTTGTAGTATCCAAGAGATTCTCATTTCGTATAGCGTTACTTTACGGTTCAATCATTAGCGTTACCTACAGCTGCCGTCTGTAATCAGCTAGTGTATCGCCCACGATTTCTTTTCTTTCTTTCGTTTTAAATATGATGGAAGAGAAGAGGAAGATCAACGTTCTGGAGCCTCAATTTGAACCTGCTACCAGTGAGAACATTCCTATCTGTTTTCTGTGCATGGATACTTTTTTCAAAGACAGTTTTGGCTTGCTACGTCACGATTGGCTAGCTACGTCACATCATTCAAATCTTAAACTTTCTTTAGCTTCTCTGATTTTTTAAAAATATTTTCTCGACAAACATACCCAATTACCTTGAACAGACAATTTTTTTAAAGAAATTTTTTTTTATTTTTTAAATTGACTGAAATACCCAATTGTATTATCATTTTGCTTCCGAGTCCACCGAGGTTGCGGTTTTCATTCATTTAAAATAGAATCGAATACCTGTGGAAGCGCTTTTCAATAATATTAAATTTCCAAAATGTTCATTATCATTTTTCTTGGAGAAAAAATATTGAGAGTCAGCTTCCAAAAATTGGACCATCCAAAAATAAACTTTCACTTAGGTTTTGAACATTTACACATAAGTATAAGAAAACCTGTTCTATTTGTTGAAGTTGTAGTACGTTCTTACAGTCTTACTCGTATCTTCGTGGTGCTCAGTAACTTCTGAAGGTAACCGGAAACCCTGATTACGGGAGGCCATGTGGCGCAGTCCCGGTCTAAATTTATGACTATAAAACGGTTCGTCAGACTGCGTTGAGGAGGAACCTCCTTTGGGCTCTTGTTTGTACAATCGGTCCTTCCCCCCTTCACGTTTCGGGTTTCCTTCCCGACAAATCCATACAATTAGTTTTCTTTTTCTTTCATCTTGGATTTCAACATGGTGGGCGGCGGCGGACCTTATGGTACTCAAGATCGTATGTCCGAGACGTAATGTTCTCGTATGGACCCTAAAAGTTACGTTACAGTACATCACTCACGCGTGTCTTCGGTTTTCTACGATACATAGCATCTGGGAGGTGTTACATTACAGTCATTTCACAGAAATTTTATGAATCTGAACCAGTCCATGTGTTCATGTTCTTTATGGTACACAATATCGTATGTCTGTGACCTGAAGTTCTCGTATGAATCCTAAATGTTGTAGTTGTAAGAAATATAATTTTACCGTATGAAGACGTAATCATGCTTTAGAGCAGGGGTGCTCAAACTTGAACTGCTGGCGATCTACCTCAATATTGTAGACTACATACGATCGACTCTGAAAGACTGCAAGTGTGTGTGTGAGTGATGCAGGGTTGTCGTACATACACAATACACCCTACCTACCTAGGTAGGGCGTACCGTAGCATATATAGATATTAGCTTTCTGCACAATATAGGTACATTATTTTAGTCAAGGTTTGGGTTAGGTTTAGTTAGGTTCTTCTCTACAATATCAATGAAAAACTCATAGTTATTCAAAATTGCGAGTTTATTGGTTGTTACAAAACAAAAGAGTTACATAATATGTAACTCTTTTGTTTTGTAACAACCAATAAACTCGCAATTTTGAATAACTATGAGTTTTTCATTGATATTGTAGAGAACCATATTATGGTGTTAAACTTAACTAAAGAGTGGCTTTGGATGTTGAAGCGTGGCACTGCATGTCCTCAGCATACTTTTCATAAGATGGTACGTAACCACTGAGTGCTAATCGCAAGCATGATGACATATGATCGTCAGTTAGTCGATTGCGATATTTTGACTTAATTATCTTCATTTCAGAAAATGCAGACTCGCACAAGTAAGTTGACCCAAAAAATGCCGTCAGTTGAAGGGCGATTTGCCTTACGTTCGGATATTTATCTTCAGATATAAAACACCAGAAATTTGTGTCAGATGCTGTAGCTTTGAGATGTATATATGATATAATCTGCACCAACTCATTTTCAACAGAACATGAGTTCATATGAAACTGACTTGCTATTTCAGTAGCTAATTCTTCCATGTTTTTACATGAAAAAGGATAACTCATAAATGATGCTATATTTTCCAATTTACTGCAATCATAAAAACGCATTTCGAATTGTCCCAAAATATTTGATAATTCAGCCTCATACGTATCATAATTCAACTGAGAAATCCTTGCTTTCAAAGACGGACAAAATGTACTGTGTACTGTCTAGTCTAGAAACAACACGGCTTTTCTTTGAAAAGTGATTTCAAAGCTTTTTTACTTTTTGCCGCAAGCAGAGTTATTTTATTACGTAATACATTTTTGTAGTTTAGTTACCTACCTACTTATTAAAATTTTTTTTCTTCTCGAGATCTACCCAAAAAGCACTCGCGATCGACCGTTTGAGCACCCCTGCTTTAGAGAAACATTAACCCTCCTACTTGCGGGAACAATATTCGTACCGGCCTACTGTAGAATATTTGAGACAGTTCTTCCAATTTCACTCTTATGTCATTTGGAATGCCTAAAAAGATCATAAAAGGTACGTCTTCCAAAGAAGGTTCTACAGGAAGAACATATGGACTGAAAATTATGATTAAATCCAACTGGATTTCACCATAAAGTAGTAAAAGATTTTTAAATCGCTCTCCCTGAGAAACTTTGTTTTTATATCTGTTTCTATAAGTTGTTTATTCTCGAATCTAAATTCCTTCAATAGCTATCTGATTTCGAATTTTTTCGGGATGGGTCCTTAGATTGACTGCATTTCACTCATTAGTTTAAGCCTCACGGGAAATTGTCCAATTCCTCTTAAACCAAGAGGGCAGCTTGATAACAGATGAACATAAGGTCCTCTTTCTTATTTGGATAAATCTGATCACTGTAAATAAACTTACTTCACCACACCTTCTTGTATAATATATAATTATAAGGCAATAATTTCTCAGGTTTCTGATCAGATGGGTTTGAAGATTTGATATAGAAAAACTAATATTATACCTAGTTTGTCAGCAGTATTTAAAAAAAGATAAATAATTGTAAATCTCAAGTTTTAGAAACGTTTTATTAAAAGTAACCTTCCCGTCTATCCGATTTGATTTGATTTTTTTGAGTGATGTGAATGGAAACCCGTAGATGACAAATTTGTTGTTTTGATGATTGTCAATAATAATAATTATAATTTTGTAATATCAGTGTTATTATTAAAAAATAAAATTATTAAAAACTAAAAAAATTTGACCTTTTAGAATCATTAATTATTAATAATTCTAAAGGTCAATAAAAAATTAAAAATTTTTTTTTTAGTTTTTAAAAAATTTTATTTTTTAAACATAGTATAACGAAGTTTAAGTGGGGAAGGAAAACTCCTCGAACAAAGATTCTCATGTGACGATAAACATTCAGGATGAATAATAACCAAATGGCAACTCTTCAACAATAAGAACCAATAGTTCATTCAAAACCGCCACAAAATTTCAACGATTATAAATTTAAATGTATAAATTTATTGTAATACTGCAGTTTTAATTATATTTTCAACGCTCAAAATAGTTGTAAATTCTTCGAAATTTTTCATCATATCAACATTTTGGGTTTAAAAAAAAAATTAGTTGGGCCTTATAACGCTTTTACTGCCTACGTCTTTTCAGGAAAATCACGAATTAGGTCAAAATGTGTTTATTATTGAGGGAAAAAATGGGTTTGGTGTAAGCTTTGAGAATGCCTAGATGAAATCTTAGAAATTTCAGAAAATGCTTTCAATTTATTTAAAATAAGTTCGAATTTATCTTCACAAGTAGACGTCCAATATTAGTACTTTTCATTGGTTTGAGTTGAAGATCTTGAACTCACTAGATTGGATGGGGGAATGCGAGACCTCTTTAGGGTGCTCTCTCTTGGGAGATGAAGATCTGGGCGTCTCAGCCTCTTCTTCGGTGTCTGAGCTGGACCCTCCACCGTCTCTCCCGTCGTAGCCGTACCATCCGAGCACCTCTTTCACCGTGTTGGTTGCGTAGTCCTGCAACAAGGACGAAACATTTGAATTCACTGTGCAAACTGCCTACAAAGGAGTTGAAGACACGTTAGGAATCCAGGAAGTCACCTACTCGTACATCCGGTGGGCTAGACCCTGTCTTCCCTCAGTTGGCTAGACCCCGTCCTCCCTCAGTGGGCTAGACCCCATCTTCCCACGGTTGGCTAAACTGTTCTTCTCTCAGTGGGCTAGACTCCATCTTCCCTCAGTTGGCTAAAACATTCTTCGCTCAGTGGGCTAGACCCCGTCTTCCCTCAGTTGGTTGAACTGTTCTTCCCTCAGTGGGCTAGACCCCATCTTCCCTCAGTGGGCTAGACCCCGTCTTCCCTCAGTTGGCTAAATTGATCTTCCCTCAATGGGCTAGACCCCGTCTTCCCTAAGTTGACTAAAATATTCTTCGCTCAGTGGGCTAGACCCCGTCTTCCCTCATTTGGTTGAACTGTTCTTCCCTCAGTGGGCCCCTTTTCCCTCGGAGGGCTGGATTCCATCTTCCCATTGTTTCTCCATCGATATAGATTTACTCCATGTTATGAATTTCTAAAAGCTGAGGTACGTTTCAAATGTAAGGTGTTAGTGATGAATGATATTTTTGTCTTGCACAGCAGTTCCGAGTATACTCGTGTTTCGGTCCGGCGTGCAACTTGATGGGCAAGAGATCTCCACCGCCCACTTCTGCCTGTGTCTGAACAACAATTTCTTTACCGTTCCTTATCAGTTACCAAGCCAACTGAGCTCGTAGGATAGGGGATAGAGCCAGCCGTACTAAGAGCCTTGGAGTAAGTATTTATAGTTTTGCCGGTGCGTGAAACGTTATACCTTCCCGGTAACTTGAGTCTCGGCTTTAAAACTCGTCTCCTATCTTCACTCCTCCATCCCTTCCTGGGGAGAGATCGGAAGGAACACGAGTAGAAAAGGCTTATTTGGTTTAGAATCTCAACTTAATTTGAAACATGATTCGGCCCAGCGGGCTTGAGGTTGATGGATTGCTGGAGCTCTCCGGTTACCTCCTTGCAAACTCTTAACTGGACTGTTATTACATACAATCCACCCTATCGTCTATCTACCCCCTCTTCGCCTTTCAGTGGGACTCCGCTCCTCTACCGTGTTTCTGAACAATGTCGGCAAACTGGGAATCGGAGACCTTGGTGGCACTCGGTGAACTTTTGTCCTTGTTTGTGGGGTAACTCCTGACAGTACTGATCAGAATGGATTCTGGCGATGGTTGAGGCGAGAAATTGATTTTGAGTATCAAGTGAGATGGTAGTTTCGAGGCCCCTAGCAGCAAGGGGAGAGTCTCTAACATCCCAAGTATTCTAACACCCCTTTAAACCGAGGCCTCAAAATGATATATGTTTTGGTACTTTCATTTTCTCAACCTTTTCCACTCTCACGGGCTTCTTCAGTCAACCACTTTTACTTTTCTCCTCGACTAATTTGAAACTAGAAACAGAGGACGGATTTGATAGGCGGGAGTGTCTTTTTGGGGTTTTGATTAGTTGAGCGACGAAGCTCAGAAGGCCTTCACGACCACGATTTATTGAGATTTTTCTCCCCCTAGATGTCACCACTTTCAGGGCGCAATTATATTCAATAATTCTCTCTAAATTTGAAGTCGATTTTAGTTTGGATAACTGCCCTGTACTCATGAAATATGTAGAATCTGACGTAGATTCAATTTTGAATTTCAAAATAATGACTTTTCCACCATCCATTGTGGAGGTGGCTTAAGAACACCATCCTCTCGAGAACCATGGGAAGTGATTGGAAGCAATTCAATTTAGACAGATCAGCTGTATGAGAAATAAAGCGATTTGAAAAAATTAAAGGTCTGATTTGGCAAGCTTAAGTGCCTTCAGGGGTTTAAACCAGAAAAATGAGCGTTACAGAGAGGTGACTTCTCTCCTGCTTATCGTGGGACACTAAAATTTAAAAGACACCTTTAAGACGACTCTTGAAAGTGATATGAAGTCACAAAAGTGATATTATTCAGCAATGTGAAGAGCGATTAAGTTAACTTATTAAATACAGACTCTCAGAGACTACTGGAAGTGGTTGAGAGAAAACATACTCAAAATTTGTGGATATTTACAATTTTTGGAAGATTTCCCATTTTAACTAAGAAGTATTTAATACTTTGCAGTTAAAATTGGAAATCTACCAAAAATTGTAAATATTTGATTAATCAATTGATATAAATTGCCCACTCAGCTATTCCATTGTTGGGTTCAACGAATTTACGCAGGTTTTCATTATTATAACAATTAACGTGTGTGTACTCCGGGAAGATAAGTAGAATTGTTTTAAGGGTTTTGGAGTAAAAAATGGAATTTTGAAAATTTGAAAACAATACCTCTATGTAAAAAGTTTTGAGCTTGGGCGTTTTGAAAATTACCCTATTTTTCATCCCTTGGAAGTGACTGACCCTACCAATATTCGGGACACAACTAGACCCCAAATGGAGCCCGTATACCAAAATTTCATTAAAATCGGTCTAGTGCCGTGTACGGCGGACGGTCGAAAAATGTTGTATTCGATTTGTGGATTCTACGTACCTTGAAACATTAACCATCAAATTTTGAGGGGTGGGGGGTTTGAAACATTTGTTTCTTACTTGATTCCAAGGTTCATTATTGGAAATACCTATCAAACAAAAAAAAAAGCTACAAACCGAACTTGGAGAGAGAGTGAGGGTGAGAGAGAGAGAGAGAGAGAGGGGAGATGCAAGATCATACTTTCCATTAAGTGTTCTGCCGTAAAAAATAAAAACAGCTTGAGAAAAAATGTTGAAAAAATTCAAACCATTAAGGATGAAAAATCGAAACGGCCCAGCGGAATATATATCGTCATGTGATGTGCAGGAAAAAAACAGCTCACCTAAAAACCTCTGGAGCGAAAAGGGCTAATGTGTGATGAATAGCACGGTTAGGCCATTTAATGTTGAGGAAAATACAACTCATCTGTAGTTGAGCTGTTCCAAATAGTTCAACCAGTGCTCAAGCCGAGCCATTTTTTGTTTCGGTCCCAAGCTGATGTTCCTTCTAAAGGCAGTGTTGTTGTAGTTACTTTACAAGTACTTAACCACAACTTACTTTTACTTTGCTTTTTGGAAATGAATAAGGACCTTATGAAGTACCTATATTATATGTTTTATTCATTCTTAAGAACCAAACATATAATGGCTAAGCTTGAGAACTGATTGAACAATTTGGAGGAAAAACTGCTCAATTATTATAGATAGATGGTTTTTCCTCAGCATTAAATGACGAATAACCTGGCCAAGGTGTGCTATAACTTTTTTCTCCAAACGCTCTTAGGTGAGCTGTTTTTCTCCATATCAAATGACGAAACATTCATTTAAGCCGTTTTGATTTTTCAACCAGAAAGTTTTGAATTTTTTCGAAATTTTTTTCCAAGCTGACATCTTAAGGCAACATTTTATTCGTATTTAATTTATGTCCAAAATTATGATAAGCGTGTAGGTACTACATACACAACCAGATGCTGCTCTTAATTTTTTTAATCCTAGACAAATAAGTTTGATGATCACTGCTCAAATCGATGAAATTATGAGTGCCCTTGGTAATAAATAAAAAAATAAACGCCTAATTGGGATCATAGCAAAGTAAGCTTAGCAAGTAGTGGTATTTTTCGTGTGTAAACGTGAGTTTGAAAGTCAAGGGGTGGACTAGCTGGTTGGGAATCAGTGAGTACTGTTTGAAAATGCTCGTTGCCTAAACGGACGGAGGATGCGCATTGAAGATGCTAACATTGCCCCACTATCGAGTTTCACCCTCTTATTCCGCGACATCCGATACCTCCTCACGATATCGTGTGATACGAATATAAAATGTACCCCCTCATCTACGCACCCTGCTTGTATGTTGTACTGAAAACCGAGACGGCCTGTAGTACTATCTGGCATCTCCCCTCTCAGAGGCAGACATCATAGAAATGGTTGCACAAATCCGAGCGAGGAATTACTGCTGCGGAGGTATCTAATATCAGACGTCTTTCCAAGGAGAGGATTGATCACATCGCAGGGATATCTACTCGTAGCAAAGAGTTACTAAGTGTAAATTATTGACTGTAATTCATTTAAAATCATCGTCTTCACAACAAGAAGTGCCACACCCGATTAACGGTCTTTTCCGAAAAAAAACCCTGCATGGCTAAAGGAATTTTGAGGCAGATTTTTCATCCTTGCACAGTAAAAACAATGCTTCTGCTACCTTGGTAGACTTTGTAGCAAAATAAACCTAAAAGCAGACTTTTTTTCGCATAAAAACTCAATTTACCCAAAATATTTTGTCTATAGTTTTGAGACGATAGCGCTATTTATCACGTCCAAAGAAGGTAATTTTGAACAAATATTAAAACTTTTACTGGCCTAAATTTGTTCACTTTTGCAATAAAAAAGTGTTTTCCACTCAACGAATAGGAAATTTAACAATTTTGGCTTCGTTATCTTCATATCTGAAATTATTTCCTGTATTAAGAGAGTTATGGCCGTTTTAGTTAGGAATGGTCGAATACACGAAAAAAAGTCTTGAAGTAAAATAAGAACGATCTCTAGGGGGTAACAAAGTTATAGAAGTAAATACGTTGCAAATTAGTTGTTGAATCGATCCCTGGATTTTCGCTCAGCTTTAAATTGTAGACACCCTGTTAACTTGTTGACCTCCTAGGAGATGCACCTCAAATGCAACAAAAAAGTTCCTTTTGTCGCACGTCAAATTCTCAAGTGTAGGGTGGATCTTCCTACAAAAAAATTAAAAAACGCTGCAAATCATTGCTTAAAGGTTTATTATTTTCTGTATAGATCACCCTTCTGTATAGATCACCGGTTCTCCATCAGTAGCACCTACCACCATCTGTATTCTCCCTTGACCTTCCCTCTCAAATTTGAGCTTCCTGCGTTCAATAGGATTGAAAATGGCTTCGGAGCTCACTCAGCTGATCTGTGATCTGAAGATCTGGTTACGCAGAAGGCAAAACTGAATACAAATCGAAGAAATGAACAGCGATCGCATTTTAGTCAGATAAAATTTGAACGGCGATAAGACCTCTTTTGCGATTCACACTCATGATTCTGTTTCATCGAAGGAAAACCTTCAAGTACTCGTAGGGACCGAACGGTTTGTCCTACAGAGCTCCGGGTGGTCTCAAAAATTTTTAAAAATTCAATACTATTTAAAATTGGTGAAAAAACGATACCTTTATTTCGAGAGTTTTCGAGCTAGGGCACTCTTGAAAATTTCAACCCTTAATTTTCACCCCTTAGAAGTGACTGACATCAACCAAAAGCTTCGCGGCACACACGACCCCAAATGGAGCCCATATACCAAATTTGTACCAAATCGGTCCAGTGTAGCTAAGAAAAGTGCCGCGTACGGCGTACGGCGGACGGACGGAAATTATTTTATTCGATTTTCGTATTCTACGTACCTTGAAACGTAAGAGATCAAATTTTGAGGGGGGTTAAACATTTTTTTTCTTGCTCGATTCCAAAGGCTTATTATTGAAAATAATAAACCAAAAACCATTGAAAGGCTCAATAAATTCCTCTTTTCGATTACTTTTCAAGATTCCCATTCAAGTTTTGGATGATGGGGGGGGGGGGGGGGGTAACTCCGGAGTCTCAACCGGAGCGTCGACTTCGTTTTTACGAAAAATAACGTTTTTCCGCGTTCAAACGCAAACTTTTCCCTTAAATTCGATGATAAAATTTGTTTGAATATACTGTGGGGAAGCTTATTTAAAAATGAAGTTTTTGTGAAATCCGCACAGTTTAGAGTGAATAATGAATTTGTTCACTCCAGGACAAATTTTCCCAAAATTTAGAAATTTTCAAAGTTTAAAATAGTTTTTATGCTCACAAGAGTTGAATCTTGAAAAGTTCAGTTTTATTTTATGGAAAATTAATGAGGTTATCAAAGGTTTTTGGTTTATTATTTTCAATAATAAGCCTTTGGAATCGAGCAAGAAAAAAAAGATTTTAACCCCCCCTCAAAATTTGATGTTTTACGTTTCAAGGTACGTAGAATACGAAAATCGAATAAAAAAATTTCCGTCCGTCCGCCGTACGCCGTACGCGGCACTTTTCTTAGCAACACTGGACCGATTTGGGTCAAATTTGGTATATGGGCTCCATTTGGGGTCTAGTTGTGCCGCGAAGCTTTTGGTTGATGTAGGTCACTTCTAAGGGGTGAAAATTAAGGGTTGAAATTTTCAAGAGTGCCCTAGCTCGAAAACTCTCGAAATAAAGGTATCGTTTTTTCACCAATTTTAAATAGTATTGAATTTAAAAAAATTTTTGAGACCACCCGGAGCTCTGTAGGACAAACCGTTCGGTCCCTACGAGTACTTGAAGGTTTTCCTTCGATAAAACAGAATCATGAGTGTGAATCGCAAAAGAGGTCTAATCTCCATTCAAATTTTATCGGACTAAAATGCGATCGCGGTTCACTTCTTCGATTTATATACAGTTTTGCCTTCTGCGTAACCAGTAATCAAATTTCCATATGAAGCTTTCTATTTTTCCAATCGAGTGTGAAGCGTTTAGTTCTTTCTAATAAACTTGATTGTGAAGGTGTGAAGCCAGTATGGTGTGGTAGGTAGTACCTAGCTGGTAGGTAAAAAAAAGTTGGTAGGTAAAAAAAATGTTGGTGGGTAAAAAACGCTGCAAATCATTGCTCAAAGGCTTCTTCACTCTTCAGATCACTGATCAGCTGAGTGAGCTCCAAAGCCATTTTCAATCCTATTGAATGGAAGTGCTCTTCCAGGCGTCTCCAGCATTTGAGGAGATCTTCTTCACTCTTCAGATCACTGATCAGCTGAGTGAGCTCCAAAGCCATTTTCAATCCTATTGAATGGAAGTGCTCTTCCAGGCGTCTCCAGCATTTGAGGAGATCTTCTTCACTCTTCAGATCACTGATCAGCTGAGTGAGCTCCAAAGCCATTTTCAATCCTATTGAATGGAAGTGCTCTTCCAGGCGTCTCCAGCATTTGAGGAGATCTTCTTCACTCTTCAGATCACTGATCAGCTGAGTGAGCTCCAAAGCCATTTTCAATCCTATTGAATGGAAGTGCTCTTCCAGGCGTCTCCAGCATTTGAGGAGATCTTCTTCACTCTTCAGATCACTGATCAGCTGAGTGAGCTCCGAAGCCACTTTCAATCCTATTGAACGCAGGAAGCTGAAATTTGAGCGGGAAGGTCAAGGGAGAATACATATGGTGGTAGGTGCTATTGATGGAAAACCAGTGATCTATACAGAAGGGTGATCTATACAGAAAATAATAAACCTTTGAGCAATGATTTGCAGCGTTTTTGAATTTGTTGTAGGACCAATAGTTGAGAAGACATGGTTAATTTTTTTAAATATCGTTTTCTAAATAAACAAAAAATTGCAATTTTTTCTTTAGATTTGTGAGTTGGGTACGGGTCAAGAGGAACTTATTTGTTGCATTCGAGGTGCACAAACACGTCCTAGCGTTTGGACATCTTATTACCAGTCATCCTCTATGTGGTTTCACCTATTAACTTACTAAGTACTGTTTCCTCCAAAAGTCAAAATGCACTTACAACTATTTACAGTTAAGACTTTAGTAGAACTGCTATAGGACTTGAGACTTCGGTTTCTCGTTGAGACTAACGCCTCCATTCATTTAACCAAAACCTCCATAATCACCTTAATTATCCTCATCACTCAATATAATATGAGAATACACTACACCTTTTACACCTACCATTATGATTAGGGATCGGATTCCTATGTTTTTTCATAAATATTCTTTTCTATGCAGTATATTGGATTTCTTCACAATGAAGTGTTAAAACAAGGAATTTTTGAACCGGTTGAGCCTACTTTTATATTATATATTTTCACAAATTTCGCTGTCAGTACATATTTACAAATAATTATCAACTGAAACAACCACTTATTTTTTTCATTTTGAACAGTTTTTCATAATTTAGAGGAAGAGTCCCTCGTTTGAAAGATGATAATTTATTGAGAGTGCACAGATGGTTGTCATTGCTGAGAATCACGGAATTCGAACCACAGTCAAGGCCCCTCACCCATTTCCAGCTCGTGATTTACAGTTGCGTTTACTTGGATAGAAGTGGGTGTGAATCAAATGAATTCCCATTGAATTAATGATAATGATAATGATAATGAATAATGATAATAATGAATTTTATTGGCCAAAATAAACAAATACATACAACTTGAGGTATGAATATGGCAGGTCAAGGGAGGTGTGTGTGAGCCGCAAGCGGCGCGGGGCCAGGGGAACCCCGGCCCCGCCCGGGCCCACCCACCATGGTGGCGTCCCAAAGCCAAAAGCACAGCGATTCCATTAAACTGTTGTTGTTACACGTCGATCTTATTATGATCTTTCTTGGTTCTTCTGCATTAATTTTGGGTTTAGATTGCAATTTTCTGATGCGAAGAAAAACCTCGAAGATCAATTTCAAACAGACCATTGTTCTTTAAATATCTGCGCGGGGTTGACCGTACGTACTATGGCGGATATTCTCAAAGGATCTGAAATCTCCAGTGATAGTGAGGCCTCCTCCACTCCCAATAAGAAGACAACTTCTGTGAATGGTCGTTCGGTAGGTACAAGGCAATTTTTCTTCCAGATCGTCATCGCTTACTTTCGAACACTTAAAGCTCCATGTCGCGGCGAATTATTTCAAAGAGTGAATTCCACATTTCACCCTTCTTTTCCAACGAACCAGGTTTTTGTTAACTCTTCGTTTTGAGCTTATACAAATTTTTGAAAATATTTCAACTTTTATCATATTTACCGCATATTATACGAAAATAAATAAAGTGCGTCGGGGGAAGTGCAGAGTACAATTTGCATAGTTCAACTTTGGTAGACCCTGAGAAACTCATTTTTAAAGCTAGATTTTTTCCTTCTTTCATTACACCCCTCGGACTATCCTCTAACCAGTTTTGTAATTAGTTTAAGGTTTTTTTGAGTTATAGTGGGATTCTCGAGCACTACTATTTTTGTCCGTACTCCTCACTTACCCCGCCTAAATGGGTTAAGTGAAGAGCATCCCTTCATTTCTCATGTCGTAAGAGTTACAAATGCAAAGGGGGAAGTGTCGAAGAGCTCGTTTCAGGCATTATTTTGCTTTTTGCAAAGGTAAAATCGGACAGAAATTGATGAAGTTACACAGTTTCGAAAAGTTAAAAACGTGGTTTAGAGAAACTCACAAAAATCTTGTAAAATTCATGATTTTGAATCTTTATTAAAAATTGTTTGAATCACTATAAGTTATCAGTCTTATGAATAAGAAAGTTTTTAACTGTATTCTACTACGAATGGCTATCTTAACGCTGCAAAAGTTTGCCAAAAAGTCTACCAAGTGGGTGTGGCACATAGCTTCCTCGTATCCATAACCCGATTGTATAGATGATCCGATGCATACCTAGTAGCTTATCTCGAAACATCTATCTCTAAGTATCTTGCACTAACCTTTCAATTGGGGGGGGGGGGGGGGGGGGGGGTTGCATTATTTTCATTGAAGACCATCTCCACCACAACTCGCTTAATTCCTGAACATTTCATCGAAATCAGATGGGAAAGGGAAATGTAGAAGTAATGGCTGTAACAAGGAAACACACATTTGCGTATGCGCAGTAGCTTTTATCAGTTGGGGGCAATGATTTTCATAGGGGACCATCTCCCCTAATTATGATACATCGATGTGTGAAAAATCGTTCCTGAAATTGACTGCAGAAATTTCCAAAAGTTATTGGGTTCCTGGAGTTATAACTAAGAGCACTATTTTGCGAAATGACTGAGATTATTGCTAACTAGACTGGCAGGCACTACAACATGGTCGACTTATCGACTTTAACTCAGTCAGTCATTGTCTCTTCGAGTTAGTGTTAATCCTTTGTCCACTTTTCAGGTTCGCAAGTGGCCGGGACAGGAGGGGTGTCGTGTTCCTGGGACGTCCCGAAACGGGCTATACAGAGAGAAATCCATTAACTAATTCCGTATCACGCTAAAACGGCCTGGATCCAGGGTTTTTAATTAAAAAGCGTGTAACGAGAAGCTCGGACCCGGGTGTTGGTTTTCTTGTGATGGGAGTTGAATAATTGGTGGGAGATGAGGGGTGGGGGGAGGAGGTCCTATGTCACTCAGGCTTCTGGTTACAAGAGAGGCGGCATTATTTCTCCTTGTAAGGGGAGTCGCAGGTTATGGGGCCCAGTCACCCCCTCTCTTCCACCATTTCCAAGCTTGTCAAGGGACACCGGTCATACTCATTAGACCTGTCTACTCTTACCTTTATTATTATCAAGATCCGCAGGCTTCATTATCTCTTCCCATCGCGATCCGCTAATTACCCATGTAAGGGAGACGTCCGGAGGGGTATCCCGTGTTTTCCCGACTTTGGGGCCACCGGAGAAATCAAGACTTTCAGGCATCGGGAAATCCACTCGCAATTACGATTCAAACGACCAGGGACCTCCTCCTACGCGACCCTTCATTCTTGAGAACGTATCGGATCTCAGAAATGACCTCTCAGACAGAAATCCGTTACAGCAGTGATTGGTGAAACCTAAAGTACCGAGTGGGAAATCGTGGAATTTATTATTTGATACGCTGACTGGGATTTATTATTTGTACGCTGACTTTAAACCAGTGAAGTCCACTTACTACGATTTCATAGTAGGTTCTTATGATGTTTTTATTATGTCGAAAAAATGTGGATATATACTGAGATGAAGTTTGTATAGTGGGGCATGAGTGTAGGAATAGAGAGGCAAGTGGATACTTACAGTGGGGCAAGTGCATAACTGCAGTGGGGCTAGCGCGTAGGTGTAGTGGGGCCAGTGCATACATAAAGTGGGGCATGAGCTGAAGTTTGTAAAGTGGTGCAACTGTATAGGTAGGTAGGTATAGTAGGGCAAGTGCATAGGTAATAGTGGGGCAAGTGCATAGATAGGGTGGACAAGTGCGTAGCTATAGTGGGGCCAGTGCATAGTTATAGTAGAGAAAGTGCATAGATATACTAAGTGCTAAGCCAGGAAGTCGTAACGTGAAATCTTGACCAAATTGAGTTATTGGTACCCGGGGGTTTTGGGGGTCAATTTCTATCGATTTTCGGAGTTTTAGAGTCATATCTCTATTAGATGCCTCAAACAAGCCTCCCGACTTTCGCGTTAAGGCTTGTTAACTTGATTTTGCTAAGAAACTAGTCGTATCAGAGCGATTCAGAAGAAGAAAACTCGTATCTTGACACTGATACGGGAATCTGCCTATTTCGAATATACGACTTCTTGATTAAATCGGCATGATACGACTTTTTACCTCTGAAAACTCAACATTTAGTGGTGACTTTACGTTTATACTCCAAGTCAATAAACGTTTATTTTTACTGATTCAGCAGTTTTTCCTTACACTCTGAACAGAGATATGAAATACGATTGACTTTGAGCCAAGTAGGATGACAAAATAATCAATGTGAAATTGTTTCAAGAAATAAAATGAACAGAATAGTCGTAACTTCGGGTTTACAAGAGCGTAATCTCGTATCATCGTTTTTTGACAATTTACACTCAAAAATGTTTAATTTTGACTCCAGAAATCGATTCGGCTACTAATTTCTTTTAAGAAACACCTATACTTGTGGTAAAAGGAGGAAAAATAATCCCGCGAAAGAATTATTTCGCCACGAAACCTATTAGGTCGTTTTCCCGAAAGTTGGGTGAAGGCATAGGTATACGAGGGCAAGTGCATATGTATAGTGGGGCAAGTGCAAAAGTATAGTAGGGAAAGTGCATAGGTAATAGTGGGGCAAGTGCATAAGTATAGTGGGGCAAGTGCATAAGTATAGTAGGAAAAGTGCATAGGTAATAGTGGGGCAAGTGCATAGGTACAGTGGGGCAAGTGCATAAGTACCTATAGTAGGGAAAGTGCATAGGTAATAGTGGGGCAAGTGCATAGATATAGTGGGGCTAGCGCATAAGTATAGTGGGGCCAGAGCATAGATATACTAGGGCAAGTGCATAGGTGTAGTGGGGCAAGTGTAAAGGTATAGTGGGGCAAGTGCATAAGAATAGTAGGGAAAGAGCTTAGGTAATAGTGGGGCAAGTGCATAGATAGGGTGGGGCTAGCGCATAAGTATAGTGGGGCCAGAGCATAGATATACTAGGGCAAGTGCATAGGTATAGTGGGG
The DNA here is from genome assembly GCA_009739505.2 of Apolygus lucorum. Lineage (NCBI taxonomy): Eukaryota > Metazoa > Arthropoda > Insecta > Hemiptera > Miridae > Apolygus > Apolygus lucorum. The sequence goes on along the minus strand of CM019178.2, from coordinate 50,495,751 downwards.
CAAGTGCATAAGAATAGTAGGGAAAGTGCTTAGGTAATAGTGGGGGGTTCCATCTTTCTTCCCATATTTCTGGTTATAGATAGTTCTTACTTGATAAAAACATGTTAAAAAGTTGGCATAATAATTTTAAATCAATTAATAAAATTATGAATAATAAAACAGTCATCAAGTAGCCATCTCGTGTGTTCCTCCATCATATTTCCTCTGGTAGGTAGGCAAGGGGAGAAAGCAATGAAAAAAAGGCAATTAAATAATTTTTTTCCTAATCTTCCTAGGACCGTAGGATAATTTATAGTGAGACCTAAAAACATCTTGGAGACCTTTGATCAGCTGCGTGAGCGATGAAGCCGAATCTTTGTTCGCTATGAATGGAACGTGGTAATTTAGTAGTACACAAGAGAACTTAAAAGCATCTGTTTGAGTGGTGAAACTTCCCTCTATATTCATCATCGTAGTGAGATATTTATTTTGGGTTCACTCGGGAGCAGAAAGTGATCGGAATGAAATCAGAGCGGAGGTTGCGCTCCTGTTATTTATGGGTTGATAGAAATTCAGCACAGCCTCGAGAATGAAGATGAGCCCGTGAAACGCAAGGGTAAACCGGCTGGTTATCAAGTAATTGATGATTTTGTGTCTGACTGTTTGTATGCCGTTCCAACTTGTCTCTGGTTCTCTGTGGTCTGGTCATATTCAAACTGCCCGTCAGGAGCCCGAGGAGCGATTTCACTGTTACTATTGGTGTCGGCTACTAAAGGCATGAATCATCAGACGACATCCCTCGTTGTGCCACCTGTAGTTTAGTACGCCTTGTTTCACCCAATACACCCGCTCGAGCTTGACCTCTCCTGGGAACGCCTTCCGTATCTCCAGGATCTTCCTAGGGGACGGTCATCCGGACGGGAATCCGCCGAGAGGAACGGGAAAAGTGCGAGGGATACCGGTGGGAATGAGTTCGGGCTATCGAAAAATCAGTTGTGAGGGTAGAACGGTGGAAATAATCCGGAGCGTCAGCAGAGTTGCATCGCCTCAACATTCTTAGATTACGACCGTGACTCATCTATGCAAAAGATTTGAGTTTCAACTTACCTCCATCTCAATTTCTGAATTTCTCTCCTTTATGGTATAGGACCGTGGACGTCGGCTGTATCCCCTCTGACTAGATCGAATGGATTGTTATGATTAGGAGACTGATTCTTATAGAAGTAGAATCGCAGTTTGCTCTTGCATTTTGTGAAATTAAATTAAGTTTTATGTAATTGAAGAGGCGATGCTACAGTTTAAAGTCACAAACCGGCATGTAAAAGAAGTATCGGATCGAGAAGAGGTACAGGAAGCTTGAAAAATCTAACACGCCGTTTAACTATCTCATCTGATTCAATAGTTTCAACCAGGGGTGTAAAAAAATGCAGATGAGGGATCTTCCACTAATGTCAGTAAGAAAAAGGAAAGAACCTAAAAGCATGCTAGTGAGAATAAACATGAAATAGGTACAAGTACAATCAGAACCGACTTTGGAATCTTTGAAAAGAACCACGGCGAGGACTCGAGAGGGAGAACTTCCTAGAGAAAAACGAAAGATTCAGCCTAAAAAGATTTATGCCAATGTTTTGCCCCAAAACTGGCAATGGCCACAAGCAAGTAAACCTGTCCCCGTCTAAACCTCTTTGTTACCGACATCCAGTTAGAAAGGAATCTCTGGAGAAATTTACGATAAACTTCAGGGACCGTTTTAGAATGTTCCAAAACGAATTTCAGTGAAAATTGGCGGTTTGAAATTGGCGGAGATTAGGCCCCTTTCGCGATTTACACTCGCGATTCTGATTTTTCGTAAGTCCAACCCTCGAGTTCTCGTAGGGTGTGAACGGTTTGTCCTACAGAACTCTAGGTGGTATCATTCGATTCTAAAAATTTAATAATATTTTTAATTGATAAAAAACAAAACCTTCATATCAAAATTTTTTGTTAAGGCGTTTTGAAAATTTCAGCCCTTATTTTTCAACCCTTAGCATAATTTAGAAGGGGCGCTTGTAGACTGAGCCCAGAGTCCTAGGTGCGGAGTAAGAGGCGTGTGTAAACCCATGTGTAAACTGAGCCCACGGCAGTTTGTACGTAGCTATTGAAATAGGTAACGTAATGTCGTATGGGGGGTATTATTTTGTAAATTAGAATAATATTACGTACCTATAAGTAAGTAATTATCATTGATTTGTATATAGATTATTGTACATGACATAAATAAAGATATTAAAAAAAAAAAATGTACGGGCAACGCGGCCACATTTTGTTGGAGATGAGCGGTTACAAATATAACAAGTGGGTGTGGCTCATAGCTTCCTCGTATCCATAACCCGATTATATAGATGATCCGATGCATAGTAGTTAATCTGAAAACACCAATCTCTAAGTACCTTCCACTACCCTCATAGGGGACCATCTACACGCTAATCTGGACAATCCTAGAAAATTTCATCAAATTTGGACGAAAAATATAAGTGAGTACTGATTGGATCAAAAAATTTCCAAACCAGAGCATTGCTCACTGATCTATAAAGGGGTCGGTTGAATTGGATTTGAGATTCTCACGTCACACGCGAGAGCGACAAATGTACGGCTGTTACAAGGATTTTACGTTTGCGCATACGCAGAGGCTACTGTAAAATTTTAAGGCCTTGATTTTCATTGGGGACCATCTACACACCAACCCGCACAATCCCCGAAAATTTCATAGAAATCGGACAATAACTTCGTATAGTTATGCCCGTTACAAGGAATTCATGACAGACACACAGACACGGAACCAAAATTGTTCAGAAAGGTCTAAAACGCAAAACGCGAGTGAAAATTTTGATTTTGGAGAACTTTTTTTTCTTCCTTGAAAAGTGAAAACAAAGCTTCCGCTACCTTGGTAGACTCGGAAGCAAAAAACATCGATGTACGGCTACAGGAGAAATGAGATGGCGGTAAGCTTCTTTTCTTGTGCTTTAATTACAATGTATAACATGGCTTTAATTTACATTACAATTATTATATTATATTGCATTGTAATGCACATCTAAATAATTATTTGTTCGTTATAGCTCTTGTTAGAACCCGTGCGCTGCATCACTGAAAACTGTTGAACCTAACCACGTCCCCATTTCATTAAGCATTTTTCCAGCCCGCACCCCAATATTTTCAGTTTCGCGGAAGTTTTACTAGGGTTTAAAAAATAAATTTTTTTCCAAATTAATCAAATTAACAAAATAATTAACGCACTACACCTCCCACTAAGAATGCTCACACTCGTAGAAAAAAATAAATTACAGGAAGCCACCTCCAAAAACATTTATCCAGCGAGCTGTCTAGTTTGACCTTGTTTCTCGGGTCAGCAGCCACTTCAGGTCAACCGTAGATTAGACGTACTGATTTTTGTGTGACTAACTGTATTGACGACCACTTTTTAATTGTGCAATATTTATGTTATATTATCTTGACTTTCATGTAAGACCCCTCGACTGTTCGTCAATTCTTTTAATATATTTAATGATTACATAACACTGTATAGTTTTATTTGCGCTCATTTCACATTACTCAGCAGAGCTTATTGAGGTCAGTTAACGAAAGCCTTCCGAGTTGTTGGGCTCAGTTTACGTTTCGATAAGAAGGTCGGATTAGGGAGAAGGAAGACATGGGCTCAGTCTACAACAGTGGTCAGGATTTGGGCTCAGTCTTAGAAGTGACTGACATCAACCACAACTAGACCCCAAATGGAGTCCATATACCTACCAAATTTAATCAAAATCTGTCAATGGTAACTAAGGAAAGTGCTGCAAACGGCGGACGGACGGCAAAATGTTTATTCTATTTTCGAATTCTACATACCTTGAAACGTAATTCCACAAAATTTAAGGGGATGGGGGGTTAAGTTTTTTTTTTTCTTGCTCGATTCGAATTGTTCATTCTTGGAAATAATAAACCAAAATGTTGTCTTTTCTTTTGATATTATGAACATTTAAGCAGAAATTTGGTATCGTTTTGGAGTCAGAACAGGTTTTTGTGTGGAAATTTTCCAAAATTTCCCATTCGAGAAATTCGGAGGTTATTGCAATACACGGACTGTCTCCGAGTGGGGAAAATGTGCCAGCGAATGACTCTCTGGATGACTAGCAAACCGTGTCATGTGGAGTCGATGGAGCGGAGGACGGCGAGGGTGTTGGGTTACGCAGGCGGCAGCCAGCGGGGGCTCAGATCGCACTACAGAGAGGAGCCGCCGCGGCTCGCGACATCAATCGGGCAGGCAGGCGTGAGGGCGGTGGGGAAGCGGAGAGGAGATGCGGGAAGGACCAACTACTATGGAGCCCACGTACCGAATTTCATTGATTAAGTCTCATTTAAGTCCTCATATCATCATACAACCTCGATTTTGCAGTACCTACCACATAACGGCATTATAGTAGTAAATAAATATTTACTGACTTGAGAATTTTGGGGTCGGTTTTTTATATTTCTTTATTGCGGTACATGTTAGATAGATAATTAGATAGACATTTGTTTATTGGCTCCATTTTGTACAATTTTTACAAGAAGAAAAATGCATAAGGGGATGCGATTTGCTCTGATTTCCTACCCGACGTTAGGCTTGGCTCGTATTGTAAGGTAGGATATTTGCAAAATTGCTCCATCTGGGTGATTAAATTGATAAATACATATATTATGATACAAATATCATATGATATTTCTATGATATAAATTATATTAGGTATATTATATTACTAGGTATATTTGATAAAATACTTTTTCTATCACTACTTGAATTTACCTACATGATTGGACTGAAGAATGGTCACTATTTGATAATCTCTAACTTTAATAATCTCTAAAATGTTTCAGTGTATACCGTAGCCTTCTCAGCCTAAAATGGTCCAACATAAAATAAGATATCAATTAAAATAATAAGATAAAAACTTGTACCTATTTCAGCCCTAGACTGCAAGGCATTTTTATCCAATGTAATTTGTATTTTTAATTTATTTAATTTATAACTTATTTAATGTTTAAAAATTTGAGCTAAAGAAGGCGACGGTTTACACCGAAACATGTATGTGGGTGTTATGTACCTACCCCGATAAAGAAATAAAAACTGACTCCAAAATTCTATACTCAAAGTCGTCACACAGATGTTGTTGTTATTGCCACGTAAAATCCAATTTGTAGACTTATTTGACACTAGCTGAAAAGCCTACTAAAAGCAGGCAAAGACTATTCCTCCGACTCTCCTCCCGCCACCAACTCCCTCCGACTCCTCCCGCCCCCAACCCCTCCGACTCCTCTCGCCTCCGACTCCTCCCGCCCCCAACCCCTCCGACTCCTCTCGCCCCCGACCCTTCCCGCCCCCAACCCCTCCGACTCCTCTCGCCTCCGACTCCTCCCGCCCCCAACCCCTCCAGCCTACAACTCTCCCTCTGCCACGACCCCTCCGTGCATACGTACGTACGTACGTACGTACGGTTGGCGTTTTATATAATTAGATTATTATTTTACTATTTGGCAAACCATACGTTGAAAACTAAATTTACAATATTCTTCAAATCTCAAATAATAATTCAAATTCTCAACGTTATCTGGAGTACAATAATCTAGATATATGCAGCCACACGAAAAGTTTATGTTCTTGACCTAAATTAACATTAACGCCTCACAACCCGAACTTTATACTTGAGATAATCCATAAAGAAATTCATTATCATTTATGAAAAGATCTTAGAAGTTCACAACACCAAAATGCAAAAAAAAAAAAAAAACGCTGCAAATTATTACAACGGTTTATTATCTTAAACAAAGTGGTAAAAAACCATAGCCTCCATCCAACCCCTGGGTCTCACGCCGGAACGCCTATATTAAGTATATCGTTTAAAACATTCCACTTTTTTCCGCTTTCATACACAAATTATTTCCCTAAATCCGATTGTAAAAAATTTTGATTTTACTGAGATTTATTATTATTATTTCCTTAGATTATTCCACAATGGTTTATTGTTTTACGGTGGCTATCGGTGGTCTTATTCGATTCTAAATTTTCAATTCTGTTTTAAATCAGTGAAAAAACAATTTTCAAGAGTTGTTTCAAGAGTTTCCTAGCTAGTGTAAAATACAACCCCGTTTCGCGGCACAACTAGATCCCAAATGAAGCCCATATACCAAATTTCATCAAAATCGGTCCTTAGCAACTAAGGTAAGTAATTTTGCATTCGATTTTTGGATTCTACGTTGGATTGAAACGTAAACCATCAACTTTTGAGAAGGGGGGCAAAAAAGTTTCTTGTTCGATTCCAAAGTTTCATTATTGAAAATAATGAACCAAACTCGAATAAAAAATGTTGATGAAATTTGGTATACTGGGATCCATTATGCCTCGAAGCATTTTTTGTTAGTCACCTCCAAGGTGTAAAAAGTGGGGGAAAAGATTTTCAAAACGCCCTAGCTCAAAAACATTTAATATATACCTACAGTGTTTGTTGTTTTTTTATTATTTCAAAATAGCGAATTTAGTGGCTCCACTCAGATCTCTGGGGAAAAGGATAATTAATTACATAATTAGTGAAAGTTCATGACTTTTTTCATAAATTTCCGATAATATTCTATTAATAGGAAAGAATGATACCACTCGGACGGTAAAAAATATTTAAATGACGGCTTTATTGTGAAATTATTTTGAACACATGATTGGCAGCAAGACTAGCTCCCTAGCTTGACGGGTGCCTAAGCCTGTGGGGAGTCCGCTGATGATGCGATCGTAGGTGAAAAAAATAAATAGGTAGTAAATAAAATAAATCTGGTTATAATTATGTTGTCTCAGTTACTGCGTGTTGGACGATTGATTAGTCAAAAACACGAGTGTGAATAATTGCACATGAACGTTCGCTGACGGAAGTGTACCAAACTTCAGCTGATCTAATTCGATCTTTTTTCGTTTGTTCTATTAGAATTTCATGTCACTCATTTTGCTACAGAATCGAATTAATTGAAGACACCTACAACTCAGCGGAAGAACCCACTTGGTACGATCTTTATGAAAAAGGAATTTTACTGCTAACCCTGCGCGATAATTTCGATTGGTTGGAATAGGAAGGTCTTTAACAGAAAAGCCGTGTTCTTCGCAGACGGGAGATTTTGATAGAAAAAGTGATAAACCGATGTGTAATAATTTGCTGCATTTTATTATTATTTTTTCCCGTGAATGTACAAATTAATAGAACAATGTTAACACACTAATAACACTAATAACTAATAACAATAGTGAACATAACAAACTAAATAGAAAGGTGTCTGTAATTCATAAGATGCCAATAATATACTACTAATGATGGTACAGTTTTGTTCATTATTTTACAATAAATTTTTCTAGGCATGGAACATGCTTCAGCCTTCGACTAACCACCGAAAAGTGTCCAGCGGGAGGGTGACGAGAATCACGGGGTGGTGGGGGGTGGGGATTCTCCGCCCGTTCACCCCAAACCTACTCCGCCGGAATGCGCGGCTAAAGTATGTTCCATGTTTCTCGAATTTTAGCCAAAGGCTCTAATCAGTAAGGCGAGGCCCGACGGGCCGAGTTTTTATGTTATGCCGACGGTACAATCATGTCCGGCCTGAGGTAGAAGCCCTGGTTGTACCTGTGGCCAATTTCCGATTTTTTCTGAACTGCTATTAAGGGCAGTGTACCGGATTATTTTAAATTTTCATTTCGCAGTTCTAAGGAATATTAGTGTTTGTTGAGAAATAATTCACAATTTCGGTTGAAAAAAATTTTTGGGTACTCAATTCAAATTTTTCAAAAACTGGCCGGAGGTACACGACTTTCCTCTATATGAAAGGTTTCCGATATTGTATGACATAACAATCGCAGTTCTAATGTGAGTTACGGTAATTTCGAATAAAATTAAAATATCACACTATCTTTGTTTCACAATATAATTCCAGAACGATTTCAAATGCAATAAAATGTCATCGTAATCCAAAGAACGTGTTCTTTCAGCATCTCAACAAATCTCCACGTCTAAGTATCTAATGAACAAAATATTATATTTTTTATGGCCGCTCAGCATTTTTTTTCAAGATTGAATTCTAATGAAATGGGCATTTTGATGTTTTTATATGGCTCGTAGTCGATAGGTATTTTGTTTTGTATGCTGCAAACCAACTCTAATGATCTGAATCGAGCTGTTCCATCGGATCGCGATACCGGATACTGGTTTCCGACTATCCTCTCTCTGAGAAACGAGATACACCTCACGGCCCCCTTCATTGCTCTGTCGGCATCGTTTTCTCGTAGATTTTAATTTCAAACTTTAAACCCTACTCCTACAACTCCCCTTACAGTAACGTAATTAATTTAATTTCGAAAATTTTAATTGAGAAAAACGAGAAGACAAGGCAGTCGAAAGAACGGGGTTGTTTGATTTAGTGTTCTTTGGTATCGCATAGCACAGATAGTCCATTACGAAGTCAGGTGATGTAGTACCTATATCATCTGAGGTAGGTAACGGGACACCCTACGAGCCCTATACTATTACACGCTTTTTAGCACCTTCCCAAACTTGGTATTTATTCTCACTTAGTTAAATATACATTGTGAAATACTACGCTGGCAGGACTCACGTTTCATTTGTTGAAGATAACTGAGGGAAGGGGTCACGGGACAAAGTGTGGTCGGAGAGGGGGTAAAGGTTCAAATTTATGAGTTCGGTTTTCAAGACTTGATACCGGAGAGCACGATGCTATCGAATGACTGGGTATCCAATTTCTGGAGTCTATCCCTCAAGGAAAACCTTAGCGGGCGAACGCAGAAAATAACGTGTCAAACCGACGCCTTCCTCGTGAACGTACAACTTCTCAACGAGTAACGAAGTCGGATAACTATAGGAGTGATACTCGAGAGTTACACGGAATGGTGTGAGTCAGATTTCTATACTCACACTGCGGTGGCACATAGCTTCCTCTTTCCTTTATATCTAAGTATAGCTGATCTTGTCTCGACAAACTCACTGTAATGAAAGTTTAATGAATATTTGACATGAACCTGCACTTCATTTTCCTCAAAGTGGAGAAAAAATCCGAATTAATGCCCTAAAAACGATAAAGGGTGCATAAATACTCTTAAATAATAAATTAACATAATTGCTCTCCTAAAAGTTGCATATTGAAATCTTCGTGGAATGCTATAATTGTTATGGTTGAAAAGACGAGATGTTCAGGTATAGACTTCGTTATATCGTGTATTTCGAAGAAGCGCTATTTTATAGCTCAACACAAAGGAATAATAATTGGAATATAAACTTCATATGAATAATAATAGAATAACTGGATACAATAATCTTCCCTCTTAATTTTGAAAAAAACAAATAAATTTGGAAAGTTTTGAAAAGGTTAAAGACAAAAAACAGGGGTCATCAGCTGATATAGTCGTCCAAGTAGCTGGGCTCTCTGCTCCTGAGGAAATCGACTCAGGAGCAGGTTTTAAACTCATACATTACACTCTTATACACCCTTAAACGAATTCAAAATGAGTTGCCAAAAGTTCAAATCGGTATGCCAAAAGTTTGCCGAAAATTGAAATTGATTTATGCCAAAGGGTTTTTTGTTTTTGCGAGCGTACGAGCAAGCGAGCGTAAATGTGGAGGAGTTAGTCTTGTGGGAGCCAAATTGCTGCTCCGTCTTCTAATTATTCTTTCATTCAAATTTATCAGGGTCTAGGGTATTTGGTGGTAGTAGTAGTACTTAAGTACATTCACCCCACACTGGCCCGAACAACCTGAGTCGAAAGTCCTCATTATATGTGTGTTGATTCTACTGTCTCGAACATTCTAGGGCAGCCTCTGCAACGATTCAAACCATCAACACCCCACCTGGATGACTTTCTCTGCCACCATACGCTGATATTGATGATCGGACAACTTCAGAACCCTGATAATGTAGCCTCTATGAAGTGATAATTACAGTAAAATACTTAAAACGCTTGCATACGAGTCTGCAACACATTGAAACATTTTCATGCCCCCCCCCCCTCCCCTCCCGACACATGAACTACATACCTCCCATTAACTACATAAACTACTAAATCGAGCTCGATTTTCGGCTCAGCTGATCTGGGAGCTCGATTTTCGACTCAGCTGATCTGGGAGCTCGATTTTCGACTCAGCTGATCTGGGAGCTCGATTTTCGACTCAGCTGATCTGGGAGCTCGATTTTCGACTCAGCTGATCTGGGAGCTCAATTTTCGACTCAGCTGATCTGGTAATATCAAACTGTAAAGTACCTACCTAACTGTAAAGTACCTACCTGTAAAGTACCTAACAACTTCACTTCTGATGGTCATAATCATCATTGTGGCGACTTGGGACAAATTTCGTTAGCAAATTTCGTCGCAACAAATTTCGTGACGATTTTGTTTTTATGTGCCATATGAAAGACATGAAAATGTCAAAAACTAAATCTTAACCAGATTCTGGTGACCAGAAACTCGATAAATCCTCCTTAGCTTTCAGATCATACACAGTAGGGATGTCCGATACTTCAAAAGTATCGATATAATGTCGTATCGATACATCTAGAAACTATCAAAAAGTATCGATACGATACTTTCAAAAAGTATCGATATTTTGAAGTATCGATACTTTTCGATACTTTTACAAAAATGTGTGAAAATGCATTTTATGTTTCTCTCCATCAGTGTGACATCTCTCCATCGCGAGCATAATAATTAATATAGAATGAACAAAACAATAAATCACTCATTTTTTGTTTAGGCACTTGTTTTCGTATTGCACTTGGTTGGGTTAACATTTTGGTGGTCCTTCCAAGATTATGGAGGACAGCAGGTTATCATAATATGATTATGGTCTGTTTGGAGAGGCAATCCTGAACGGTTCGGAGGGGCTTGGAGGAGCCCAAAGGAGTTTGGAGGAGCCCATTCGCCTCTATCCCCTCCCCTTTTCAGTTCCGGTTTGGTTCCGAACTGTTCGGACCGCCTCTCCGAACAAACCCATAGAGAGCTGGAGGTGGTGGTACATCATCTTTGTTTAGTTTGTTGAAGTGGTTGGTCTCCCAACAATCTACGTAGAGAAAGAGGTAGGTACCTACTAAAATTCGAGACTTTCATCTAATGTGAGAGATAAAAAAAATAGCATTTTGATCCAATGTGAGAGGTAAAAAAGTATCGCCTCCGATACTGGAAAAAAAGTATCGATACTACGATATATATCAGGAAAAAAAAGTATCGATATGTATCGATACTTTTTTTGAAAAGTATCGATACTTTTAAGTATCGATACTTTTGGGACATCCCTAATACACAGAAAACATCCTCATTCCAGAAGGTAAAATCAACGTTGACGTTCAATACAAGAATGTGAAATCTGTGAAGGAACTGTATGTTGTACTTGATGGTCACACACCACTGTTAGGCCGTGTATGGATACCTCACTTGATGAAATGCTTTTTTAAAACCTTCAATTCGATATTTTATAAAATAAAAATTTGGGAAACAACCTCTACGCTCTTATAAGAGCGTAGAGGTTGTTTCCCAAATTTTGAAATCAAGCTTCAATTACGACCAAATGCCGATCGAGTTCTATTCAGTTTTGCTTCCTTAGAAAACAGTGATCAAATTTCCTAATTAAAGCACCCTCAACTACTACTTCATCGAATTGAGTGTGAAGCGTTTATTTCTTCTAAGTAATCTTTATTGTGAAGTAGGTATGAGTAGTAGGTAGGTAGTACGTCTGGTTGGTACACCACCCTTGTCCTTCTCGGTTCATATTTGAGCTGCTAGTCTTCTTATAGAGGCACTTCCTTCATCCCTCTCTCCCACTCCCACCTTCCTCATCTTCCATCATCCCTAGGGCCGGCGTCGGGTGAGTCCTGGGCGTCCTCCCCATTAATATTTGATTTGTTTATTTATTGCTTCCGAGTCTACCAAGGTTGCGGAAGCTTTGTTTTCACTTGTCAAGGTTGAAAAAAAAGTTCTCCAAATTCGAAATTTCCACTCGCGTTTTACGTTTCAGACCTTCCTGAACAATTTTGGTTCCGTGTCTGTCTGTCTGTCCGTGTGTCTGTCATGAAATCCTTGCCACAGTCATAACTTCTACATTTCTGATTCGATTTCGATGAAATTTTCGGGGATTTTGTGGGTTAGCGTGTAGATGGTCCCCTATGAAAATCATCGCCCCCGGACTGATAGAAGCCGCTGCGCATGCGCAAATGTGAAATCCTTGCCACAGCCGTAACTTTTACAATTCTCATCCACCTTCGATGAAATTTTCTAGGATTGTCCAGATTAGCGTGTAGATGGTCCCCTATGAGGGTAGTGCAAGGTATTTAGAGATTGATGTTTTGTTATGCATCGGATCATCTATATAATCGGGTTATGGATACGAGGAAGCTATGTGCCACACCCACTTGGCAGGCGTTTTTTATTTATGGCGTGCCCCCTCCGTCTTTGAGGAGAGTTTACTTTTTGCTTCCGAGTCTACCAAGGTAGCGGAAGCTTTGTTTTCACTTTTCAAGGACGAAAAAAAAAGTTCTCCAAAATCAAAATTTTCACTCGCGTTTTGCGTTTTAGACCTTTCTGAACAATTTTGGTTCCGTGTCTGTGTGTCTGTCTGTGTGTCTGTCATGAATTCCTTGTAACGCGCATAACTATACGAAGTTATTGTCCGATTTCGATGAAATTTTCAGGGATTGTGCGGGTTGGTGTGTAGACGGTCCCCTATGAAAATCATCATCCTCGGACTGACAGAAGCGACTGCGCATGCGCAAACGTGAATTCCTTGTAACGGCCATAACTTGCACATTTTTCATCCGATTTCGATGAAATTTTCTGGGATTGTGCGGGTTGGTGTGTAGACGGTCCCCTATGAAAGTCATCATCCTCGGACTGATAGAAGCGACTGCGCATGCGCAAAAGTGAATTTCCTTGTAACGGCCGTAACTTCCACATTTTCCATCCGATTTCAATGAAATTTTCAGGGATTGTGCGGGTTGGTGTGTAGACGGTCCCCTATGAAAGTCATCATCCTCGGACTGATAGAAGCGACTGCGCATGCGCAAAAGTGAATTTCCTTGTAACGGCCGTAACTTCCACATTTTCCATCCGATTTCAATGAAATTTTCAGGGATTGTGCGGGTTGGTGTGTAGACGGTCCCCTATGAAAGTCATCATCCTCGGACTGATAGAAGCGACTGCGCATGCGCAAAAGTGAATTTCCTTGTAACGGCCGTAACTTCCACATTTTCCATCCGATTTCAATGAAATTTTCAGGGATGTTACAAATTAGAGTTTAGATGGTCCCCTATGAAAATCATCACCCTCGGATTGAGGATCTGAGGATGTTGGATCATCGCTTCTCCTGAACAACTCACATCAATTATGTGACTTCTAGAGCCCGACAGCTTATTCATATCTTGGCCCGGTCGGCAAAGGTATATTGGGGTTTGCGCAGTAGTGCTCTGGGCACAATCTATGAGGGTGCTATTCTACCTATATTATTGTACGGAGCTCCAGTTTGGTGGGACGCACTAAAAGTGAAAAGGAATGTAAAGTGCTTGAGGAGTGTTCAGCGCCTAATGCTCTTGAGGGTAATTAGGGGCTACAAAACCATCTCTCACCAGGCATGTTGGATAATAGCTGGGCACGAACCAATCGATCTGAGAATAGAGGAGGAGGCTCGCTATTTTTTGGCAGTGAGGAGACATGGACAGTATGGTGGCCGGTCGGTGGATTTGCCGGTTGAACCTTACAGATGGCCCCATCCCTCAATTGGAGTGGATATTTCGCCTCAAGAAGATATTGCTCCCTGCTTCAGGATTTACACAGATGGCAGTCTCATTGACGGTGGTGTGGGCTGTGCCTATGTAGTTTACTTTGGTGGATCAGATGGACCTAGTCACATGGCGAAGTTCCGGTTGGGTGCTGGCTGCTCCAATAACCAGGCAGAGTTGTTCGCGGTGGCGGAGGCGCTGGAGTGGTTGCTGCACCAGTCTGTTGTGAACACTCAGAGGTCTGCCTGCATCTATACTGACAGTGAGATTTCACTGGCTCTACTGAGGAATCACCGGATCCATTTGCCCACTGTGGAACGTGTGCGACGTCTCTTATTCAACCTCCGTGGCAGTTGGGCAATCGGGTTGTTGTGGGTGAAAGCACATGTGGGCGTGCTGGGTAATGAGGTAGCTGATATTCTGGCGAAGGAAGCAGCAGGCGAGATGGACCTTCCCGAATCGTTTTCCTCTGTGCCGCGGACATTTGTCCGGCGAGTACTACACGAGGGCACGGTGTCTTCGTGGAATGAGTTATGGATCCACAACGATGAAACGGCACAGTATACAAAGCAGTTCTTCCCTTCAGTTTATGCCAGATTGAGGGCACAACTCAAGGTGAACCATAAACTCACACAAGCATTATCGGCGCATGGAAAGAATAGGGCCTACCTCAGGAGAATAGGAATCATAGCTGACGACACCTGTCCCTGCAGCGAGGGGGTCACACAGACGTGGGAACATCTAATCGTCGACTGTGTCATGTTCGAGCCGCAGCGGTCACGCCTAATCAGGAGAACAGTGCTGGGTGGTTCTGGTTGGCCCGTGGACTTACAAGTTTTAGTCAGTAAATACTTGAACGATTTCACAGTCTTCATTAACGAAGTTAATTTTGATTTATTTTAAAAATTGTATATTATTTTAATGTTTTATTCATTTATTTTACTTTATTCACTTGAACCAGTCAAGTTATTTTGACATAGCTAATCGCTGTAAAGTACTTTAAAGAATATGTGTACATTGCCTGTAGTCAGCAATGGGAGCAGGCATTCCTAATAATAATAAAAAAAAACCCTCGGATTGATAGTAGCCGATGCGCATGCGCGAACGTGAATTGCTTGTAACAGACATAACTTCCACAATTTCTACCCGATTTCGATGACATTTTCAGGGATTACGCGGATTAGGTTGTATATGGTCCCCAATGAAAATCAAGGCCTTAAAATTTACAGTGCCTCTGCGCATGCGCAAACGTAAAATCCTTGTAACAGCCGTAACAGTGGCGTGTGAGGTGAGGATCTCAAACCCAATTCAACCATCCCCTTGATAGGTCAGTCAGCAATGCTCTGGATTCCCACTCAGGAGTCCCAGGTTCGAATCCTAGTCAAGTTAAAAATTTTTTGATCCAATCATTACCGCACTTACATTTTTCGTCCGAATTTGATGAAATTTTCTAGGATTGTCCAGATTAGCGTGTAGATGGTCCCCTATGAGGGTAGTGAAAGGTAATTAGAGATTGGTGTTTTCAGATTAACTACTATGCATCGGATCATCTATATAATCGGGTTATGGATACGAGGAAGCTATGTGCCACACCCACTTGGCAGACTTTTTTTTATTTTTATTGTGACTATGGCAAACCTGTGTTCTTTGCAGATGAATTATCTGTACACAAAACTACTAAACCTTTTATTAACAATTTGCAGCGTTTTTTCTGATGTACCTACTCAGTTTTGCGTTCTTAGCAACCAGTAATCAAATTTCTTAATGAAGGCACCCACAACTCTTATATCCGAATATATAATGAAGGCACTGATAGGCATTGGTAGGAAGAGCGTCTAAACCACACCTACAGCATTAGTTCATGTGTCCTCCACTAGGGATAATTAAGCGTTTTTCCTTTGAGTCATATGAGGTAAGCTTAGTTACCTAGGTATTTCGGTAAAGTTTGAGATAATGCGATGCAGGTGATTCAAGGGAAAAATGCTTTACTATCCCTAGCGGAGAATACTCTATACTAATAACTATAACTACTAATAACTAATGCTATAGGTGTGGTTTAGACGTTTGTTTGATAGGTAGTCACAATGCCAAAGCTGTGTTCTTTGCAGGCGAGTGATCTAACCGGAAAAATAAAAAATCTTTTTGTAATAATTTGCAGCGTTTCTTCACTCGCACTGAGAGACGTATTGGAGACATGTACTTACTTACATTTTTTCTTTCGTGGGAGATGATAGAAATGAATATCCTTTAAGGCTTTAATCTAAGTGCATCATCTTGTGTATTCTTAAAAATATGAGGTCCGTTTTTCATATTGGCTTATTATTATCAATAATGAACCTTTGGAATCGACCAAGAAGAAAAAAAATTAACCCCCCCCCCCTCAAAATATGATGGTTTACGTTTCAAGGTACGTAGAATCCGAAAATCGAATACAAATTTTCCGTCCTTCCGCTGTACGCGGCACTTTCCTTAGTTACCATGGACCGATTTGGTTCAAATTTGGCACATGGGCTTCATTTGAGGTCTAGTTGTGCCGCAAAGCTTTTGGTTGATGTCAGTCACTTCTAAGGGGTGAAAATTAAGGGTTGAAATTTTCAAGAGTGCCCTAGCTCGGAAACTCTCGAAATAACGGTATCGTTTTTTTACCAATTTAAGATAGTATTGAATTTTTAGAATTTTTATAGACCACGCGGAGCTTTATAGGACAAACCGTTCGCTCCCTACGAGGCCTTAAGGGTTTTCCTTCGATAAAACAGAATCACGAGTGTGAATCAGCCAAGAGGTTTAATCTCTGTTCAAATTTTACCTGCCTAAAATGCGATCGCTGAGCAATCAGTAATCAAATTTCCATATGAAGCTCCCTATTTTTCGAATCGAGTGTGAAGCGTTTACTTCTTCAAAATGAACTTGATTGTGAAGCTATGTTTGGTAGGTAAAAAAAAGTTGGTAGGTAAAACAAAAACGCTGCAAATTATTGCCCAAAGGTTTATTATTGTCTGTATAGATCACCCTTCTGTATATCTCCCTCCCTACCAACCATAGGTACCTACTACCTACTAGGGCATTTTTGAAAATTTCAACCCTTCATTTCAATTTAGTTGGTGGTTGGGGTTGAAAGCGTTTTTCAGTTTGTTTTGTTTTTCAAAATAAATAGTAATGGGCTCCATTTGGGGTCCAATTGTGCCCGAAGCTTATCGTTCATGTCACTCACTTCTACGGGTTGAAAGTTGGGGAAAAAACATTTTCAAAACGCCCTAGCACGAAACTTGCGATATACAGGTATAGTTTTTGCTTCCGAGTCGACCAAGGTAGCTTCGTTTTCACTTTTCAAGGTTAAAAAATAAAGTTTCGCGTTTTACGTTTCAGATCTTCCTGAACAATTTTGGTTCCATGTCTGTCTGTCTGTCAGTGTGTC
The DNA here is from genome assembly GCA_009739505.2 of Apolygus lucorum. Taxonomy (NCBI): domain Eukaryota; kingdom Metazoa; phylum Arthropoda; class Insecta; order Hemiptera; family Miridae; genus Apolygus; species Apolygus lucorum. The sequence goes on along the minus strand of CM019178.2, from coordinate 50,478,542 downwards.
TGTCATGAATTCCTTGCCACAGCCATAACTTTTACATTCCTCATCCGATTCCGATGAAATTTTCGAGGATTTTGTGGGTTAGCGTGTCGATGGCACCCTATGAAAAGCATCGCCCCTGGACTGATAGTAGCCGCTGCGCAAACGTAAAATTCTTACCACCGCCATAACTTCTACAATTCTTATCCGATTTCGATGAATTTTTCGGGAATTGCGCAGATTGGAGTGTAGATGGTCCTCTAGGAAAATCATCTCCCCCAAACTGATAGTAGCAACTGCGTATGCGCAAAAGTATTTTTCCTTGAAACAGCCATAACTTCTACTTCTTCTTTCCAACAATATCAAGAGATTGTGCCGGATGACGTGTAGAGTCCCCTATGAGGGTAGTTTTGTGATCAACCACTATGCATCGGATCATCAATACAATCGGATTGTGGATACGAGGAAGCTAAGTGTTTTTACTCTCATTTGAAATACGATTTTAAAGAATTCTTGATCACCAGAGCTGTGTGGTACTAATTGTTTGCATAGTGAGGATAATTAATTATTTAATTAGTGAATGAACATAAAAGATAAAAAATTGATAAATGCGTGTTTACCTATTGTAAACATTTATCAGAACAACCTTTGAGTGCCGAAAGACGAGTCAGAAACAAGAGTGTGAATTGCTCATTTACGTCAGCTGACGAAAGTGAGATAAATTTCAGCTGATAAAATAATTTTATCAGCTAATTAAAATTAATAGTTTTATCAGCTAATTAAAATTAGCTTAAAAATAAAATAATTTTATCCAATTATTAGATTTTTGGTCGTTTGTTCGATTTCTGCTGATAAAGTTTGATGTCCGATACTTCAAAAGTATCGATATAATATTGTATCGATACATAAAGAAAGTATCAAAAAGTATCGATACGATACTTTAAAAAATATCGATATTTTGAAGTATCGATACTTTTTGATACTTTCACAAAACGCTGCAAATTATTACACAGTGGTTTATTATTTTTCTATATTGATCACTCGTCTGCAAAGGCACCAACTATCCAACATGAAGAAAAACATCGATCGCATTTCGGTCAACTAAAATTTGAACGGAGATTAGGCCAACCCTTAAATTCTCGTAGGGAGCGAACACTTTGTCCTACAGAGCTCCGCGTGGTCTCAAAAAATTCTAAACATTCTATAGAATCTTAAATTGAAGGAAAAACAATACCTTTATATAGAAATTTTTTGAGTTAGGGCGTTTTCAAAATTTCAAAGTTCATTTTTGATCCCTTAGAAGTGACCTACATCAACCAAAATCTTCGGGGCACAACTATACCCCAAATGGAGCCAACGTACCAAATTTCATCGAAATCGGTCAATGCTGAGTGGGGAAAGTGCCGCGTACGGCGGACGGACGGCCAAATTTTTATTCGATTTTTGGATTCTACGTAGGTACCTTGAAAAGTAAACCATCAAATTTTGAGGGGGTGTTAAAAAAATCTTTTTTTTTGGTCGATTCCAAAGGTTCATTATTGAAAATAATAAACCAAAATGGGTGAAAATGTCGTTTACGTTTCTCTCCATCAGTGTGACATCTCTCCATCGCGAGGATAATAATTAATGTAGAATGAAAAAAACAATAAATCACTTTTTTTTAATACAAGTATTTAAAACTAAAATACTACAAGTATTTAAAACTTGTTTTTGTTTAGGCACTTGTTTTCTTATTGCACTTGGTTGGTTTATCATTTTGGTGGTCTTTCCTAGATTATGGAGGACAGCAGGTTATCATAGACAGCTGGAGGTGGTGGTTTAGTTTGTTGAAGTGGTTGGTTTCCCAACAATCTCGTAGAGAAAGAGTTACTGTCAAGTAGGTACCTACTAAAATTCGAGACTTTCATCTAATGTGGGAGATAAAAAATAGATAGCATTTTATCTAATGTGAGAGGTAAAAAAGTTTCGCCTCCGATACTGGAAAAAAAGTATCGATACTACGATATATCAGGGGGAAAAAGTATCGATATGTTTAAGTAATGCTTTTAAGTATCGATACTTTGGGGACATCCCTGTTTTAGTCTGGTAACATTTGAACGGAGATTAGACCTCTTTGGTGATTCACTTTCGTGATTCTGTTTTATCGAAGGAAAACCCTCAAGCACTCGTGGGGAACGAACGAATTTTAGTACAGAGCAACTTTTTTCAAGAAGTATTTCAAGAAGTATCGATACTTTTAGGTATCGATACTGTGGGGACATCCCAACGATTAAAGATCAAACTTTGTCAGCTGAAATCGAACAATCGAATAGAATTTTATGTCACTAATTGGCTCACTTGGGCTTCCAACAATCAAGAATCAAATTAATTCATGGCACTCACAACTTGGGACAACAATGTTTAGCTGGTAGGAACTTGCCGTCGAAATAAACTTAACTGCTAATCCTGCACGATAATAATTGTGGTTGGTAGATATCAATGAAAAACGCCGTGGTGATCTATAAAGAAAATTATAAACCGTTGTGTAATAATTTGCAGCTTTATCCTTTGAATAATTTCAACTCTACTCAAAATATTTTGAATAAGTTGAATGTTCTGACGGATATTTTTCTTGACAATATTGGAAAATGGTAGGCAATATTTTTATATCCATTGCCTAATATTTCTATGGTGTTCTATATTCTGTACCTAACGGCCGTTATCTGGTTTAATGAACCGGTTCCCGTGAGATCACCGGAATCGGGCCTGTCGACCCGGGAGATTGTCTGGATTGGTGACCGCTCGAGGGCGGCATCGCAGGTCCTGATAATTTTTCGGGTTGGGCCATTGGTGAACCACGTTCCTATTAACCGTGTGAGGCAATAAGTAGCCTTGAGCGAAATCATCAGAACCAATTATGATCTTCCCTTCGGAATACAGCTGATGACTTCCAAGACGCCAGCAATTCAACTTGAGAAGGTTTTTCACCTAAGAACCTACCTATTCTGTACCTACTAACTGAATTATAATCGTCCATTTGAATTAGTACTCGAATATTAATTTTATTCATTTATGAGTCAGGTTCACCTACCCAAGTTGCACAAGTAATAAACTGTATTTCCCGGAAATATTAGATATTTTTCATCGAAAACGACTTTTATTTTTTTCTTTGTATATGGTAACATAAAACACTATTATCATATTATAAGATATTTATTTCGGTTTTAGGTACGACAAATGGAACCCGTCATGAAGTTTTTTGTTCAAACAGTGTTGTGTATCCAATTATTACAGCAGTCAGAGTTTCCTATTGCTTCCTTCTATTACAAGTCCGATCATCCTGTTACAAGTATTTTGAACATTGGTAATATACTCGATATTGGATATTGAGGTAGTATACTCGAATTTCAAAATTCATAAGTGGAGCATTCAACGGAAATAATATGGCTCGGATTTCTCAGCTTGCCATCAGAAGTGGAATCCGATTACTCAACATTTTCGAATTCCAACTAATTGACCGATTTATGGCACGTTATTGTTACCCAACCTTGCCTGAGCAAATACGGTTTGGCATGTTCCCACATCCGAAGAAAAAACTGATCTTTTTTATAAATACGAATGTTTGACCTTAGGTCTCTTATGCCTCAAATCGTTCACCCTATTGCTATGAAGTTTTAGGGAAATTCATTTATTCATTAATACGGGACGAGCCTAGAATAATATAATTATACATAATTAAACAAAACATAAATATTTCACTTGGTACAATAAGATGTTTACACGAGGAGGATTGCTTTGGACGTTGGGGTAAGCTATTCACAGTAAGTTCGTTTGAATGAAATTAGGGAATGGTGGAATTCATCGGCACACTGACTTTTAGATGACTTAATTTTGTTCCGATGCAAAGTGTGTAGGGCCACCACCCTACAACATTTTTTAATTACATTAATTTTAGTTCACCAAATAATTGGTCGCACGTGTATTAGTGCTGGGGAGTCAGAAAATGGAAGGTCTCAAGAAGATGGACGATCTGTTAGTCCGGACTTGTGGATGAAGCACAATGTGCTTCATGTCATGTAGGGCATGTCATGCCCTTAGTGAGTCGACGAGACCTTTACGAGATTAACCCGACATGGCGTACAATGGCCTCTTAAGAGCAATATCCAGCAAATAAGCTGACAACTGCCCCTAAAATCCGAAAAATGCATATTTCAATCAAATCTTCAGTGTGAGTTCCAAAATGTGTACTTACTTTTGGTTTTATTATTTTCCATAATGAACCTTTGGAATCGACCAAGAAAAAAATTGTTCAACACCCCCTCAAAATTTGATGGTTTACGTTTCAAGGTACGTAGAATCCAAAAATCGAATAAAAATTTGCCGTACGCCGTACGCGGCACTTTTGCCACTTAGCATTGACCGATTTTGATGAAATTTGGTATGTAGGCTCCATTTGGGGTCTAGTTGTGCCCCGAAGATTTTGGTTGATGTAGGTTACTTTTAAGGGTTCCAAAATCAATTTTGAAATTTTGAAAACGCCCTAACTCAAAAAATTGTGATATAAATGTATTGTTTTTCCTTCAATTTAAGATTCTATAGAATTTTTAAAATTTTTTGAGACCACCCGGAGCTCTGTAGGACAAACCGTTCGCTCACTACGAGAATTAAAAGTTTGGACGTATGATAAATCAGAAACACGAGTGTGAATCGCAAAAGAGGCCGAATCTCCGTTCAACTTAAAGCTGACCGAAATGCGATCGATGTTTTTCTTCATGTTGGATGGTTGGTGACTCTGCAGACGAGTGATCAGTATAGAAAAATAATAAACCATTGTGTAATAATTTGCAGCGTTTTTACATAATCATCATTATAGCTCAATAAAGGAGGGATAGATTTAGCAATATCCTTTGATCGGAAGTTAAGTGCACTTTTGCTGAGATAGCATCGTCAGAACTTCTGGCTAGTTCTATACAGGGTGTCTACACTTAACTTGGGCATGACTACAAGGTATTTCCAACAATGTCTTATAACAATTTTGGTTTATTATTTTCAATAATGAACCTTTAAAATCGACCAAGAAAAAAAAAATTTTAACACCCCCTCAAAATTTGATGGTTTACGTTTCAAGGTACGTAGAATCCAAAAATCGAATAAAAATTTGGCCGTCCGTCCGCCGTACGCGGCACTTTTGCCACTTAGCATTGACCGATTTTGATGAAATTTGGTATGTAGGCTCCATTTGGGGTCTAGTTGTGCCCCGAAGATTTTGGTTAATGTAGGTCACTTCTTAGGGTTCAAAAATGAATTTTAAATTTTTGAAAACGCCCTAACTCAGAAAATTTTGATATAAAGGTATTTTTTTCCTTTAATTTAAGATTCTATAGCATTTTTAGAATTTTTTGAGACCACGCCGAGCTCTGTAGGACAAACCGTTCGCTCCCTACGAGAATTTAAGGGTTGGACGTACGATAAATCAGAAACACGAGTGTGAATCGCAAATGAGGCCTAATCTCCGTTCAAATTATAGCTGACCGAAATGCGATCGATGTTTTTCTTCATGTTGGATGGTTGGTGGCTTTGCAGACGAGTGATCAATATAGAAAAATAATAAAACATTGTGTAATAATTTGCAGCGTTTTTACGCTGAATCCAATGGTGTTACTTCCGAATAATTTTGACTGCTATAAAGTGGATTTTTCAATTAAAACCTTCGTTTTTCGTACATAAAATACGCATTATTCACAGATGTGGCAGTGAGCAAAAAGTAAACCCTTCTACTCAATAAAAACATCAATCAGCTAGAAAGTTGAAAAAAGTTTGTAGAGAACAGAGGTATACCCAACCCATGCTGACACAGCTAAGGTGGGACCTTGTTAGTTCAGATCAGCATAAACAGATGGGTATCCAAATTTGGCTTGCAGAGAGCACACCATGTTCCTTTTGACTGACTTCAAATCGCCGTAGGCGCGAAGGAGGAGGTAATCAGTTCGGTGTGTCTTGGGACTACGATTTTTCCCCCCAAATACAGACTAGAAATGTGTAGTAGGGCAGTTCAGAAAATGGAAGGTCTCAAGAAGAATTGGACTGTTTATTACTCCGCTGAGTAACTTGTGGATGAAGCACATGTCCATGAATCGACGTGGCCTTTACGAGGATAACCCGACTTAGGAGCGATGTACCGAAAATAAGGTGACATCTTCTGCTAAAAAATCGAAAAACATATATTTCAATAAAATTAGCCGTGTACGTTCCAAAATAGCTCAATAACTTCTTCAGCCAACCAATATTTTGACAGTAACAACGTAAAACCGCGTAAGTTGAAAAAACGAAATTTTTCAGGAGACGTAAAAAACTTATACATTTTTATGCCTCCTGAAAAATTTTGTTTTTTTTTTTTTCAACTTACGCGATTTTATATTGTTACTGTCGATTTATGCAAATGTGATCGCTTCATGAAAGTTTCGTGAATGGCAGCTTAAAGGGAGCTCGCTGATATGCATGAAGCGGAGTTGAGCATCAATCCCGACGAAATATTACCACAAATGAGCGCCATAATAGAGCTCGAGAAAAGGAGGTTTATTCAAAGTTGTTATTTAAAGAGATACCTGGAGAAATAGAGAATTCAGCTCAACGTTTGAATCTTCCGAAGTATGTAAAAGAAGTCTTGCTGTACGATTTCTGTGCCTTAATCGGTTCATGGTAACTAAGAAAAGTGCCGTGTACGGCGGACGGGCGAAAAATTGTAATCGATATTTGGTTTCTACATACCTTGAAACGTAAACTATCAAATTTTGAAGGGTGGGAGGGGTAAAATTTTTTTCTTGCTCGATTCCAAAGGTTCATTATTGATAATAATAAACCAAAATTAGGCCAATTAGATAATGATGAAGTAAGCTCCTTATCTATAAAACTTTATCCCAAAGTAGATGACATCAAAAGTAGAAGTAATGAGAAAAGAAAAGAAAATAGCACGTTTCGTTTGAGAAGGTTAACTGCATAATGTTCTTCACTTAGGCTAATAGGAATTTATACAAAACTTCGTACGTGTGTCAGGAACAACGAGGCATTTTTTCCGACGGGCTCCAGTTACCTATTTTAGTGATGTCATGACACAAAGAATTTTTTTTTTTAGACAAGTTACCTCGTTTCACGGTAGTTTATTCTCGTGAAGTTGTCAGTGAGGGCACTAAGGCGTCATTACAAAAAAACACCACCATATGGAATTATGAAAGATTTTTAGACTTAAAACCGAGTAGGTTCCTATTCATCATCTTCAAATCGTGGACTTCGTCCTTTCGGCAATACTGTTTTTTTTTGTAATTGACAGCACTCGAGTAAAGTTGCATTTTACAGTTGAAGATTGAATAAATTTCCTAATAAAAAGTGAATTATTGTGTATGATTGACTAAGTGACAACCGTTGCGTAGGGACTCTATAGGAGGGTGAAACAGCGACCTCATTGTGAAACTGTTCACGATTATGTTGACGATTGTTCACTTATTCGCACGTACTTCTTAATGATCGGATCACTAAGAACCTTCTTAAGGCGAACTATCACTAAACCTAATATTCATCAAAATCGGACTATGATATCGAGTAGTAGTCCTCGAAGTTATTATACGAGCTCTGAGTGGTCTCGTTCAATTCCCAAAATTGTGGACTGTTTGAAATGGGCAAAAAATCCATACTTTGATATTCAAAGTTTTTGAAGAAAAAGAAGAAGGAAAACAGGAGACAAAAGCGCTGAAAAAAGGAAAGCGAAAGATGTTGCAAAGAAGAAGGGGGTTGCACCAGAAAGGAGGCATCAAGAATTTGATTTTGAGCAAGAAAGGAACTGTAAGCGGATGGTTTTGGATCAGAAGAGGCGGGCTAGAGAGGAGGTAGTGGAAGACGGGAAAAGAGAACCTAAAGAAAGGATTTGGCCCCCCCGAGAATGTTTTTGATTGAACTTCAGAAATGTTATAATTTTATTTGATTGAACTTCAGAGAATGTTTTGGTTCAGACATTTCAGAGAAATGACATAATTTTATTTTTCCATATGATTTTGTCGGTTTGGTTCCAAAATTGAAAATAATAAATTTAATGTATTTGAAAGTGAATCTAGAACGTGTTTTTGTCTCTAGAATTTCGTCTATTAGGTTACAGATTTGACCTGTCGGTTTTTTAGAATTTTTGCTTTCCGGATTCCATGTAGTACCCAGAAACATGGAAACAGCATAGAAGAGGGGTTTGATTGAATTTTTCGTGGTCAATTCCAAGGGTTCATTCTTGAAAATAACCATAATCTGTTCAATTTAAACCCTACAGCCTAATAAGTACGAGGGTACAAACTACTAACCATGTAATTCAAAATTTCACATTTCAGAGATCGATCTTATTATCTTCACGTTGTAACAAAACTTTCCTTTACAAAACTTGCCCTCTTACGGTAGCTTGATTTTCTTCAAAATTTTCGAGGCATGTATCAAACATGCTGGTTTACACGGTACAAGAATGGGAATAATGACAAGAGGCTCATCGTTTAATATTTTACAAGCTTTTCTTTAGTTTCACCTGTCCCGTTGTCTGTTTGTCTGTCTGTTATTAATCAAATCTTGCAAGTTAAATTTGATCTTCTTCTTGAGCTGAAATTTTGCATGCTTGTATAAATCCGATGACAATGCCATATTATTCACTTTCTGAAACCATCTTTCAATTCATAGGGGACCATCCTCCATCTAAATACATAAAATGTGTGCCTACATTCGGTAGGCTTACCTACAAGCTAGTTCCATTATAATGGACATACATCAATTCGTAGGAAACCGTCTTCCAATTCATAAATGGCATCCTTCAACTCATAGGGGACCATCTTCCTATTCATGAAGGGCGGTCTCCATTTCATAATTACTCCATCCTTCCGATTCATAAAGGGCATCCTCCAATTCACGAGGGACCATCTTCAATTTCATAAACTTTTTAGTCGTAGATTACAAATTTTAAAGAAGCCTTTTTTTAAAAAAGCTTATTTTTTTTAATAAAATGAACTAAAAAGTTGAAAATAAATTACCTTTAATTAGAAATATAACTCTTTATAAAGATAACACTTTATCACAGTTCCAATTTTATAAATGAAAGCGTGTTACATTAAGCATCTTTCCCCTTTTCCTCTTGCTATCACAAAGTAGCTCGCTTTTATTTATAAAAAGTTATATTTCTTATTAGAGATAATTTATTTTCAAGTTTTTAGTTCATTTTATTAACAAACAAAAGGTTTTTTAAAAAAAGATTTTTTTTTCTTTAATTTTTCAACAATAAAACTTTGGAATTGAGAAAGGAAAAACTGTTTAGCCCCTCTCAAAATTTGATGATTTACTTTCCAAGGTATGGGGAATCCAAAAGCTAATACAAATTTAATTTTTCTGTCCGCATGCCGTGCGCGGCACTTTTCTTAGTTACCAAGGACCGATTTTGATGAAATTTGGTATGTAGGCTCCATTTGGGGTCTAGTTGTGCCCCGAAGATTTTGGTTGATGACAGTCACTTGCAAAGGGGTGAAAAGTGCCCTAGCTCAAAAACTGTTGAATTAAAGTGATTATATTTTCATCTATTTTATACAATTGAACGAATGAGATCACCCAGAGTACTGTAGGACCGACCGTTCGCTCTCGTAAGGGTTGAACTTGAAATTAATCAGAAACACTAGCGTGAATCGCAAACTATTGGTCACTGAAGAAAATGGGCCTAATCTCCGTTCAATGCCAGTTGTTCAATTTATTGTTTATTTCATCGAATAGTGTTTTATGTCACTCAGTTGTGCTTCCCTACAACCCCCAACCATATTAAGATATTTTGCTGATTGGTTCTTTCTGTATCAAAATTAACTTGATCGTGAAGCTGATAATGGCGAAGCTGTGTTATTCGCAAGGGAGTGATCGGTAAAGAAAAATTATAATCCTTTTTGCAATAATTTACGGGGTTTTTGGTATTATTTACGAGATGGAATCGTTCTTTAGCCAAAGATAAATAAGTTTTGGTATTAACTACTTTTGGTGCACGAATTTTGGGGCAAATGAATTGTAAATGTTTTCCATAAAAGATTAATAATACAATTTTGGTATCATCGTTATTTGCCAATAGGTAATTGGGTTCTCACCTTCATGTCAAAATCTGTGGCTTCTTTTTTGATGACAGTCACGTTGACCGGCTTGTTGACTAGCGATTTACTCCCCATCGTGGAGATCGTGAGGGGATCGCGTGTTTTCGACGAGCTCACTTTGCACCGTAAAACACCAAACGCGACCAACTCAGGTTGTCGACTGACGCCGGGGAAGAGCGCCAAAGACTGGAAGTCCCTTCACCACCCGCCAGGCTGCGCCGCCAGCGCCTCTCTCGAGTGTCCGAGGAGTAGTATTACTCGCAGGAGATCGCGAGGACTCAAATTCAACCCTCTCCTCTTCTGAATCTTTGTTTCTACTACCTACTCGGTTTTCAGTCATTAAAAATCTTTCATAATTCCATATGGTGGTGTTTTTTTGTAATGACGCCTTAGTGCCCCCACTGACAACTTCACGAGAATAAACTACCTTGAAACGAGGTAACTTGTCTAAAAAAAAATTCGTTGTGTCATGACATCACTAAATTAGGTAACTGGAGCCCGTCGGAAAAAATGCACGTTGTTCCTGACACACGTAAGAAGTTTTGTATAAATTCCTATTAGGCCAAGTGAAGAACATTATGCAGTTAACCTTCTCAAACAAAACGTGCTATTTTCTTTGCTTTTCTCATTACTTCTACTTTTGGTGGCATCTACTTTGGGATAAAGTTGTATAGATAAGGAGCTTACTCCATCATTATCTAATTAGCCTAATTTTGGTTTATTATTATCAACAACGAACCTTTGGAATGGACCGAGAAAAAAAAGTTTAATCGCTTCTCAAAATTTGGTGATTTACGTTTCAAGGTACGTAGAATCCAAAAATCGAATAAAAATTTGACTGTCCGTCCTCCGTCCGCAGCACTTTCTTTAGTTACCATGGACCGATTTTGATGACATTTCGTGTGTGGGCTCCATTTGGGGTCTAGTTGTGCCCCAAAGCTTTTGGTTGAAAGACACTTCTAAGAGTTGAAAAATAAGGGCTCAAATTTTCAAAACGCCCCAGCTTAAAAAATTTTGATATTAAAGAATTGTTTTTTCTTCAATTTAAAATAGTATTGAATTTTTAGAATCGAATGAGTCCACGCAGAGCTCTGTAGGATCAACCGTTCGCTCCCTATGAGAACTTAAGTGTTGGTCTTACACTAAATCAGAAACACGAAGGTGAATCGCAAAAGAGGCCTAGTCTCCTTTGAAATTTTAGCTGACTAAAATGCTATCGTTGTTTGAGTTGTACTACTAAGTTTTGCGTCCTTAGCAACCAGTATTCAAATTTCCTAATGAAGGAACTCCCAATTTCTTCACTGAGATTAAATCGTTTATCTTCAAAATAAACTTGATTGTGAAGGTAAAAATATGTTTGGTAGGTGCCTAGTGACAATGGCAAAGCTGTGTACTTTGCAGGCGAGTGAAATACAGAAAAATAATAAACCTTTTTGTAATGATTTGCAGCGTTTTCCGCCTACGACTGCTATCCCTGATGCTACTGCTGCTCTGATCCTTTAAAAAAGTATTATACAATTGAAAAATAATAAAATAAATACCTTTCTAACAAAAAACTGATGTCGCTAAACCACCAAAAAGGCAACAATGATAATCACGGCGTATTCCGATAGGAAGGTGGGAAGATAGGTATGCATTAAAGTCGCCGCCGTGCTCATCTGTAGACACAAACGTACTTCTATATACATCAACTTAGGTAACAATTCTTTTTTTCGCAAATATACATATCTACTACACACATGCTCCCACACTTTTGACAATGGTTACAGTAAGATTTTTTCAAGCTAAATCCGAGAAAAATCCACTACGACGTTCAGTTTCCAAAAAATCTATTTTAAGGGGGTCTCAGGCGGTCGCGGTTCGTTCCTCGTTCCGGGCCAGGTTGTAAGGTATTTTAAGAAATTTTAGAGTATTTTTATGCACAGGGTGCCATACGTTTTCGTAAGTTTTATTCATAATTGCTAAATTATTTAGTAGCCCTAAGTTGAAAAATAGGTACAAAGTTGAAAATAGGACTTTTTAGACCCTAAGGGGGGTTTCAGTCGGTCGCCGTTCGTTCCTTGGTCCGGGTCAGTATTTCGCGAAATTTAAGGGGCAAAAAATTAAAAAGTTGTACCTTACTTTGCAATTTTAAAGGATTTCAGAACTTTATTAGTGCACGGCCCTAGGGAATTGAAAAACTGAAATATTACCGCTGGAATCATCAAAATCGAACAATAATTGCCAGAGAAAAATGGAAAAAACTGTTTATTCAGTAGTTTTCCCATTTTTCTCAGGCAATTATTGTTCGATTTTGATGATTCCAGCGGTAATATTTCAGTTTTTCAATTCCCTATGGCCGTTCACTAATTAATTTCTAAAATCCTTTAAAATTTAAAATTTAGGTACAATTTTTTGCCCCTTAAATTTGGCGAAATACTGACCCGGAACGAGGAACGAACGGCGACCGACTAAGACCCCCCTTAAGGTTTAAAAAGTCCTATTTTTAACTTGGTACCTATTTTTCAACTTAGGATTACTAAATAATTTAGCAATTGTGAATAAAACTTACAAAAACGTATGGCATCCTGTGCATTAAAATACTCTGAAATTTCTTAAAATACCTAAAAACCTTGATATTCATATTTTGGTCTGAAATTTTGAGGAAATATTTACTACACACCTTTTGGAAGTGAATTAGATTGTGCCTGCACGGTGCCAAAAGCTTCGTACTTTTCCAGGTCGTCGTCTGGAAGTAAACCCGCGTAATGAGCATAAACTCCTGGCTAACAGACCTAACAGAAGGTGGAATATTTACGATTACATAATAAATTGGCTTCAAAAGAATTATTATCACCATCATTCTACATTCTACCCTGCTGGAGTTGAGCCCGAAAATGGCGCTCTTAGGAATGGCAACGATATATCGATATATTACGTTTGCTATATCGATATAGATAACTGATAATATCGATCAATATCGATATATTGACCGATATATCGCGGCTTGTTTTCAACAAGTAAAAATTAAATATTGAAATGAATGGATGAGAAGGGACGCCTGTACCTGTAATAACAGCAAGTAATTGTATTCCAAATTTTGTAGGTACCTACGTGATGGGTAGATTCAGACTGTTGACTTCAATTCAGACATGACTGTATACATAGTTTACACCTACAGTGGCTCTCAAGGCTCAATTACTTGACTTGAGCCAAGTCTAGTCTCCAAGTGATGGAGGCTAGTCTAGATTAAAACTACCTAGGTTCTATACGAAGTGAAGTAGGTTTTCACAACAATTATTTTCAATTTTGAAGGATCATGATTGTCTACAGTATACCTACCCCTGTCAATTTAAAAATTAAATCAACATTGCAATGACATTTTCGCACTTTTTTTTCGTTTTTAGTTTATTATTTTCAATGATGAACCTTTGGAATCGACCAAGAAAAATTTTTTTTTAACACCCCCTCAAAATTTGATGGTTTACGTTTCAAGGTACGTAGAATCCAAAAATCGAATAAAACGCTGCAAATTATTACACAATGGTTTATTATTTTTCATTTTTCTATATACATCACTCGTCTGCAAAGCCACCAACCATCCAACATGAAGAAAAACATCGATCGCATTTCGGTCAGCTATAGTTTGAACGGAGATTAGGCCTCTTTTGCGATTTATCACACTCGTGTTTCTGATTTATCGTACGTCTAAACTTTAAATTCTCGTAGTGAGCGAACGGTTTGTCCTACAGAGCTCCGCGTGGTCTCAAAAAATTCTAAAAATTCTATAGAATCTTAAATTGAAGGGAAAACGATATCTTTATATCAACATTTTTTGAGTTAGGGCGTTTTCAAAATTTCAAAATTGATTTTAGAACCTATAGAAGTGACCTACGTCAACCAAAATCTTCGGGGCACAACTAGACTCCAAATGGAGCCTACATACCAAATTTCATCAAAATCGGTCAATGCTAAGTGGCAAAAGTGCCGCGTACGGCGGACGGACGGCCAAATTTTTATTCGATTTTTGGATTCTACGTACCTTGAAACGTAAACCATCAAATTTTGAGGGGGTGTTAAAATTTTTTTTCATGGTCGGTTCCAAAGGTTCATTATTGAAAATAAATAAACCAAAATTTGGCCGTCCGTCCGCCGTACGAGGCACTTTTGCCACTTAGCATTGACCGATTTTGATGAAATTTGGTATGTAGGCTCCATTTGGGGTCTAGTTGTGCCCCGAAGATTTTGGTTCATGAAGGTCACTTCTAAGGGTTCCAAAATCAATTTTGAAATTTGGAAACGCACAATCTCAAAAAATTTTGATATAAAGGTATTGTTTTTCCTTGAATTCAAGATTCTATAGAATTTTTAGAATTTTTTGAGACCACCCGGAGCTCTGTAGGACAAACCGTTCGCTCACTACGAGAATTTAAAGTTTGGACGTACGATAAATCAGAAACACGAGTGTGAATCGCAAAAGAGGCCTAATCCCCGTTCAAATTAAAGCTGAACGAAATGCGATCGATGTTTTTCTTCATGTTGGATGGTTGGTGGCTTTGCAGACGAGTGATCTACATAAAAATAATAAACCATTGTGTAATAATTTGCAGCGTTTTAAACTATGAATTTTGATAATTCATATCCAGTAACTTTTGAAAGTAGTTAATACTTATTTCACCCGGTTTTTCTAAATAGATCTTCCGATATGACGAATATATCGATATATTTCTTCAAAAATGATGTTAGAAACGTTTCAATTCACCTACCTACTTACTTCTGCAATTTCTTCCAAGTACATCTTCCGATATGTCAATAAATGTCTTCGTAAATTAATTTTTTTATATTTTTAAAACTTTCTATTTCACCTACCTATTTCAACACGTTTTTCGAAGACAATCTTCCGATATATCGAAATATCGATATATTTTCTCCGATATCTCGTAGGTATCGATATCTCATTGACGATATATCATTTGAGATGTATATCGATATATTTCATTCGATATGCCATCCCTAGGCGCTCCCTCACGATCAGCTGAAAAAGTGGTAGTGGGTTGGATTTGATACCAATAATAATCTATTGGCACTTGAAGATACCGGCATATTACGTAAATTGAGGCTGCTGGCTTTATGATCGGTGTCATATGCACCTCCCAAAACGATATAGGCATGACCAATGGTCATTTACCATACAAATAAGTGTTCTCTTGGGTTTCAAGTAGTAAAGGTTATATACGTAGTCTATTGAGGTACACAATTGTTAAATGTAGCCGTCAAGAATGTTAAACGATTCTTCAGTTCTGTTCCGAACTTGATGTCATATTGTTGTAATTCGTTTGTCGACAGTGTACTGTGGTCTATGAAAGTCATTTGACGAGTCTATTCAAGAAACCTCCACATTCTCTAAGAATACTTCTCTCGATAGAATGGGATCAGAATGTCTCTCCCGTGGAGACTCGACTTCCCTTAAAAAGACCAATTAATCGTGCGGAGGGTCGAGGTCAGCAGAAGGCTGCCTCTTGCTCAGAACGAGTCCAAGGAATCGGTAGAGAACTTCAACTTCGTCGGCAAGTATAAGGTGCGTACGAGGAATTTTCCCGACACCGAGAACCCAATTTATAGAAAGATGGATCTTACTCAAGAAAATTGTACCATTTAACGCAGAAAAGTCCCATTCGTGCTGCATGAGTGAATGAGCGAATTTTCAATGAAATAATCACTTATTTTTACACATTTTCAGACTTTCATGAATTATGGATATTGTGGATTATTATTTTCATAATGAGCCTTTGGAATCAAGCGAGGAAAAAACAATTTTAACCCTTCTCAAAATTTAATGGTTTACGTTTCAAGGTACGTAGGATCCGAAAATCGAATTTTAAAAATCTGACGAGGCATGGACCGATTTTGATGAAATTTGGGGTCTAGTTGTGCCACGAAGTTTTTGATGTCAGTCAGTTCTAAAGGGGTAAAAAACGCTGCAAATTATTACGCAAAGGTTTATTAATTTTCTATGTAGATCACTCGTCTGTAAAGATTACGACTTTGCCATGGTTACCACCAACCAACATGAAGAAAAGCATCAATCGCATTTCGGTCAGCTAAAATTTGATCGGAGATTAGGCCTCTTTTGCGATTCACACTCGTATTTCTGACTTATCGTAAGTCCAACCCTCAAGTTCTCGTAGGGAGCGAACGGTTTGTCCTACAGGGCTCCGCGTGGTCTCTAAAAATTCAATACTATCTTAAATTGATGGAAAAACAATACCTTAAAATCAAAATTTTTTGAGTTTGGGCGTTTTCAAAATTTTAACTCTTATTTTCCAACTCTTAGAAGCGACCTACATCAACCAAAAGCTTCGAGGCACAACTAGACCCCAATTGGAGCCCACAGACGAAATGTCATCAAAATCGGTCAATGCTAACTGAGGAAAGTGCCGCGGACGGACTGCCAGATTCTTATTCGATTTTTGGAATCTACATACCTTGAAAGGTAAACCAACAAATTTTGAGGGGGGTTAACATTTTTTTCTTGGTCGATTCCAAAGGTTCATTATTGAAAATAATGAACCAATAGGGGTTGTAATTTTCATAAGCGCCCTAGCTCGAAAACTCTCGAAATAAAGTTATTGTTTTTTCACCAATTGGAAATGTTGTTGAATTTTTAGAATCGAATGAGACCACCCGGTGCTCTGTAGGACAAACCGTTTGCTCTCTACAAGAACTTAAGGGTTGAACTTACGATAAATCAGAATCTCGACTGTGAGTCGCAAAAGAGGACTGAAAATCTCTGTTGAAATTTTAGCTGACCAAAATGTGATCGTTGTTCTTTTCTTCGTGTTGTAGTAAGTTCTGTGTCCTCAGCAACCAGTAATCGAATTCCCTAATGAAGGCATCGAGAACTTCTCTCCTCGAATTGAACTTGATCGTGAAGCAAAAACCTAGGTTGGTAGGTAGTAACAATGGCAAAACTGTATTCTTTGGAGGCGAGTGATTTATACTGAAAAATAATGTACCTTTGTGTAATAATTTACAAAGTTTTTGTGTAGTTTTTTTACAGAGATTTTTATTTTTTTATTTTCTACCTATAATGACCGTACTAGTGACCACTCAAAACGAATTGAATCACTGACGACACTACACACTTAATAATCGCACGTTAAACTTAAACAGAAAATACGAACTTTTCCGCCCAGAAACTTTCACGAGAATATATTTTTAATAATGTTACACTGATGACTTTTCAAAAACATATCGAAAATGGATTTAGAAATCTTGTGGCCAAGAGTTGAAATTTAGGTATTAATTTAATTCATTGCTGAAGCGGACATCCTCCCCCACGCTGACAGCTGTCATTGGTCCTCCGTCAGCTTGAGAGGGCACAGCTTCCTAAAACACGTCTACTACTCGTGTTTGCTTCGTCTCTTCTTCTCTTATTACGTGCTTGGTCCAGTGCGTCATTTGAAGGTTTGTGGTAGTACTGCTTAAGGAGGCTTCCACGAATTTGCGGGGAACATTTCCATACAGCACCCATCCTAACCACGTTAGGGAGACAACTGGGCCTCGCCATGGTCCCTGGAAGGATTTACGAACAAAAAGGAGTGGCCAGTTATCTTGCCCTATTATTATTCGTGGCACCGCATTTTTCAGTACAGTCACTCCGCCTCTCTTGACATATGGAAACCTTGTAGCCAAGTCCTCCACATTCACTGACTGTGGTTGCATTGCAAGGCCCTTTACGGTTCTGGCCTCAAAAACGCTGTATTCTTTAGCACCCTCTCGAGCCTCGGAAATTCGAAAACTGAAAACCTTTGAGTCTTCCTCGGTTCTGCTCACATTTCCTGTCAAAGCCAATGACAACGGTCTGGTCTCACCTTCCAACCCTATATCTTTGGCTAAACTGCTCTCTACCATAGTCAGGCTGGATCCCTCATCGAGAAGAGCGTAAGTGACACGCGAACCCGCTGGCCCTGAGACTCTGACTGGTACTACCTTCAGGATTGTTGCACATTGATTGCTGTCTTTTGGTTCCAGCAAAATATTATGTGTCTGCACAGTGTTCTGCACCGTTGCAGCCACTTCATTTTTATGTAGAGTCGTGTGATGTACTCCATTGCACTTGGAACACACACTCATCTCTCTACATCTGAATGTTCTGTGCTCAGGTTTGAGACACCTGAAACAAATCATGGCTTTCATCGCCCATTCCCATCTTCTTTCCACCTTCTCTTTCAACCACTTGTCACAATTGCCCAAATTATGTGAGCCATTGGAACAAAACGAACAGCTTCAAATTATAACAAATATAATGACCGTACTAGTGATTTAGTAATTCAAATAAACTCCCGAAGAGATAATATTTTTCATAATTCAAACAAATATGAGATGAGGAAAGATCATATTGAAAATGGATTTAGTAATCATAAGACCGAGATATTAAATTTTATTATAATTTACCTAACAACTGTTCGTGAAGCGAACACTACCAACTTGAAACCAACGAACATGAAACATAAACTACCAAACTTTGTGGAGGAATTAAAATTTGGTTTTTATTGCTCGATTCCAAAGCTCCTAAAAAGTAATGAAATATAAAAAACCAGAAACAAGAATAATGCACCTAATTTCAATTCTTCATCTTCGTGTCCTACTTAGAGCTTGGTTAATTGTGACTCAAATGGACTTTTCACCTTGCTGTGTCCAGAGCTGTTCTAATTCCTAATTTATCGCTGACAATTCTTTGTGGAGATCTTTGGTTGTTGTTTATCTTCCTTTTTTATTGATAATCTTTCGTAGCGATACCGACTTCTAAGAAGGATGTCAGGATTTTTCCTTTGTTCCGTACGCAGCCACCGACCGCGCTCTACTGGGGATGACTCACGGTTCCGTGAAGTTCCTCGGGAAACGAAAAAAAAGGCGGTGACTTTTTACCAGGACGCGGCTTCAGGTGAGGCGAGCGATTGCTGAGAGAAAGAGAGGTCGAATCTAGGCAAGGCTGCTAGAGAAAGGCCTGCGATACCTCAGCCTGAGAAGGCAGAGTTTGGTAGTAATGTGATCGGCACAGAAGAAACTTGTCAGACCCTTCAAAGAATCCACTTCTCCAATGTTCCACTTCCACTTCTCCAAAATAAATTTATAGTAAAAGTTATAACAGTTCCAACCATAAGGAGAAGAAGATAGGGTAAAAGCACCAATTACTGACACTTTAAGGAAAATTCTGTGGTTTTTCAACAATTTCTCTCGTATTTATTAATCTTTTCTCACAATTGAAACTTTTTCCCTTAGGCCAACATCAGTTTCTTCAATTTTGCTCATTAGAATTATCAAAACGACAAATCAATTCATTTATTTGCTTAAAATTTGGATGCATCTTTTTTCTCCTATTACCGACATGCATTCACCAGTTACTGACAGTGTGAGGAACCAATTACTGACACCCTGTATCAGGTTCAAATTATTTTTATTTCCAACTTTGAAATAGAAAAAGTAATTTACTTAGTACCTATATTTTGAAATCACAAAGCACAAGTTTTCGTGTTTTCAACCTTCTTTCTCGAATTTTTCGACAAATTGAAAGCGAAATCAAGCTTTCGAAGATGTCTTGTCTCGCGAGTAAACAAACAAGTTTTCGTGTTTTCAACCTTCTTTCTCGAATTTTTCGACAAATTGAAGGCGAAATCAAGCTTTCGAAGATGCATAAATTCGAGACTGTTTTTTAATGATAGAGAATAAGAATAGGAGGAAAGATACTGGTAGGTTCCTACCAGGGAGAGGGGTGTCAGTGACTGGATATGCTCAATGTTAGTATCTGGTGTGCGAACATCCCAAATACTGACACTCCCATAACTAGTTACTAACACCCCTGTTAGGATATGGATCCCTTGCTTTTTTCAAAACGCAATCAAAACATCGTATTCTACGTAAAAACCCTAGTTAATTAGGCTTTGGAACTAAAGATTTCGGAAAACCCCAATTACTAACACAAGTGTCAGTAATTGGGTAAAGGCAGGTTCTGGGTACCCAAATCCTAACACTGAGGAAAAAATGTTATTTTATCAGTTATTTGCACTGGAATTGTGTATTCTTGTTAGCAACATCAATACTAGAGCGGTAAAAAGTAAATTGAATGTAGAAACAAAGATGAAACGGTTATAATAGATGAAATTGCGACTCACCTCCTTAGCAAAACCGCTAACGATTGGACAGCAGGTGTTAGAATGATGATAAAACTTCATTCCCGAACCCCTTATCGTCAATGCCGACTAGATTTTGGCGAGAATCGGTAGAAAATAACTGTGACATTGATTTGGTGCCAAATTTGAATCCCTAGTTGACCAGGAACGCTTATTTTTCAAGGAAGAATGAGCATGTGTTAGTAATTGGGGTGGTGTTAGCAATTGGTTCCTTCACCTGTTGATTTTTTTTTTCAATATTCTCTATTGCACCAAGTATAACTTATTAACAATATTATTTTGAAAATATGGACATATATTCAAAACTAAGATACATCACTGAGTTTTGTTGATTATGGTGGATGTTTCACTTCACTGCTCCACAAGTAAGCTAGGTCAAGTGGTTTGGTACGCTTCAATCTTTTGATGGTATCACTTGTATCAAGGAGTTGGACAGCTCCCTCGTTGATGTGACATCTTAGCCGCTGTAGGTGTCTCACAGCTTGTCGCTTTATAGCATCGTTTATTGTTTCGATCCGAAGCTCATGATGGAGACGTTCGTCTCGATAGTACCATGGTGCATTGACCACCGTTCTTAGCACATTGTTCTGGAATCTTTGGATAGTGTCTCGATTTGACTGAGGCGTACAGCCCCAAAGCCGAGCTCCATATGTCAAGACTTTTAAGGACTTGGTTATACAATGTAAGCTTGTTCTGGATTGGCAACTTCGACCGTCTCCCCATTAGCCAATGCATTTTTCTGAATTTTAAAAGGATTTCTTCCTTCTTTTTTTTGACATGGGCTTTCCATCTAAGTTTAGCGTCTAGTGTCATGCCTAGGTATTTGGCTTCATTAGCCTTCGGAATAACTTTTCCCATGAAATGTACCGGAATATACTCGATTCTCTTGTTAGTGAAATCGACATGTACCGACTTAGTTTCATTTATTTTGATTCTCCATTTTGCTGTCCGCTTTTGTATGCTGGATATTGATTGATTTAACTTGTTGGTGGATTCAGTGTTACATTCTCCGACTGCCAAAATCGCTCGCACTGTTGATTGTGGTTGTCACCAAGTTTCCCTCACAATACATTTAATTTTCCAATTAAAACTTCTTTTGCTTCCGAGTCTACCGAGGTAGCGGAAGCTTTGTTTACACTTTTCATGGTAAAAAAAAAAAATTTCTCCAAAATCAAAATTTTTACTTGCGTTTTAGATCTTTTTTCAACAATTTTGGTTTCGTGTCTGTGTGTCTGTCATGAAATCCTTGGTCGGGCATAACTATACGAAGTTATTTCCCGATTTCGATGACATTTTCAGGGATTGTGTAGATTGGCGTGTATACGATCCCCTATGAAAATCATCATCCTCGGATTGGTAGAAGCGACTGCGCATGCGCTAACGTGAATTCCCTTGTAACGGCCATAACTTTTACATTTTCCATCCGATTTCGATGAAATTTTCTGGATGAGATCTTTTTTTAACAATTTTGGTTTCGTGTCTGTGTGTCTGTCATGAAATCCTTGGCATAACTACATGAAGTTATTTTCCGATTTTGATGACATTTTCGGGGATTGTGCGGATTGGGATGTAAATGATTCCCTATGAAATCCATCTCCTCCGGACTGATGGTAGCCACTGCGCATGCGCTAACGAAAATTTCCTCGGTAGGAGTACTCCGTGGTATCTCCACTCGCGTCTTGCTGGGCTCATACCTCAATTGGTGGTCTTTCTATAGAGGCACTTTCCTTCATCCCTCTCTCCCACCCCCACCTTCCTCATCATCCCTCATCCCTAGGGCCGGCGTCGGGTGATTCCTGGGCGTCCTCCCCATTATATTTGATTGCCACAAAAGATAATTTGTCTTTGAGGGGAGATAGAAAAAAAATAACAGCCATAACTTCTCCATTTTCCATCTGATTTGGTTGTAATTCTTCAGGGGTTATGCGGATTGAGATGTAAATGGCCCTGTATGGAAACCAGTGCTCCCAGACTGATAGTAGCTACTTCGCTACTAGCTAGCTTCCATCCGATTTTGAATAAATGTTCATAGATGGCACGGGTTGACGTGTAGGCGGTCCCCTAATACGGTAGTGCAATTGATGTTGTGCAAGAAGGGCTTAAATTATTTACAAGATCTGTGGAAGTGGCAATTGTTTCCGTTTTGAACCCATTTTTGACAATCGATATTTATCAATACTGTACGAAACAATCATCAGTCAGTAGGTGCAACTGATGGCCTACAAAGGCAATTTTGTGTGTTCTTGAGTCTCACAGGGATGTTCCCGGCCACAGTGGGCGACATCAAAGAAGAAGAAGAACCGGGCCAAACCTACAGCATCGTCCAACTCTCATTCTGTTCACCAGCTCTATGCAGCTTTCATCAAGAAACAGAACCAGAATTAGTGACTCAGTGCTATGAAAGTAGTTACCGTCTCACGATTCAGCCTTGGCTACGAATACCTTTCCAACTGCAATGATTTTCTACATCTATAATTGCAATCAACGTTCCAGCTGTGACCTCCAGATGTAAAAGCGCTGGAGACCGAGTAGTCAAAAATCTGTGATTGACAAATCTTTTATCGTGATTTTACGAAAATAATTTCTACCTACCTTATCTGAGGTCCGACCTTGACCATTGCTGTTCCTCGGGATGACTTACGTCATTAATTAAACATCTGTTTAGTTTAGCTGGTACGAATGTTATTACGGTGAAGTTTCTGTTATTTCATTCTGTGAACGTTATTCAACAAGTTGTTGTCCATAGTTTTCACGAACCTGAAGCGTTGAATTGGACTATCGTGGTCAGGGATCCGGATGAATATGAACGTACATGACAAAAGACATAAATCCATCGTAACGCTAAAGCTAACTATCCAATCAACCTGCTGTTGGTGTCATTCAATTATACGTGGAAAATACCAATGTCATAAAATAACATGAGAGTTGATGTAAAAATGCTGTAACTTCAACCACTCACTAAACCATTCTTTACTTACCCCCGTCTTCTCATCAGCCATTTGTTTACTCCTCTTTCAGAATGGTGTTTTTAAAATCAATCTTAGAAGGGAATAAAAACATGGTCTTTGCAAACACTGTTTACAATGTTTCCAAACACCCTTGAAAGTGTGTAAAAGAACTTTCAAATGTGTTTAGAAGTGTTTGAAATGACCGACAGATGGCTTTAAATGTGTTTTAAAACACTATCAAAGAAGTCTCTTAAAGGTGTTTAAAAAGTCACTTAAAGGTGTTTAAAAACTATCTTGAGGGGTTCAAAAAACACTCTTAAATGTGCTTGAAGGTGTTTAAAAACACTCACAACTAATGTGTGAAAAATACTCACAACATTTAATCACAAATGTGTTTAAATGTATTTTAAAACACTATTAGAGAAGTTTAAAAGTCTCTTAAAGGGGTTTAAATAGTATCTTGAAGGTGTTGAAAAACACTCTTCAATGCTTTTGAAGGTGTTTGAAAACTATCTCAAAGGTGTTTAAAAAACACTCTTACATGTGTTTAAAGGTGTTAAAAACACTCATAAATGTATTAAAAGGTGTTTGAAAAACACTCTTAAATGTGTTTAAAGGTGTTGAAAACACTCATAAATGTATTTAAATATTATCTTGACGGTGTTGAAAAACACTCTTCAATGCGTTTAAAGGTGAAAACTATCATGAAGGTGTTTGAAAAACACTCTTAAATGTGTTTAAAGGTGTTTAAAAACACTCACAACAAATGTGTAAAAACACTCACATTATTTAATCACAAATGTATTTAAATGTATTTTAAAACACTATTAGAGAAGTTTAAAAGTTTCTTAAAGGGGTTTAAATAGTATCTTGAAGGTGTTGAAAAACACTCTTCAATGCGTTCAACGGTGTTTAAAAACTATCTCAAAGGTGTTTAAAAAACACTCTTAAATGTGTTTAAAGGTGTTAAAAACGTCTGCCAAGTTGGGTGGGCAGTATAGCTTCCTCACTCATTGTAACATGGACGTATAGAATCAGTTGGCGAAAAAATTATGATTCAAAGAGTTATTGAATACCAAAATTTAGCGGTCCACCGTCTAGGACCTAACCCACACAATCCCTGAAAATTTCATCGAAATTGGTTGAATAGTTGCGGAGTTTTGGTTGTAACAATAATTTTAAAGTTCGCGCATGCGCAGCGGCTATTGCTTGACCAATTTGATTGAAACTTATAGGGTGTCTCTGAGAAGTTAGTCCCTAACTAATCTCCAAATTTGAGCAAAATTGGTTCATTAGAAACCGAGAAACCGAGGTTCCAGGAAATTCACGTTTGCGCATGCGCACTCGCTCCTATTGGTCCGAAAGTGCTGAAATTGATAGGGGACCGTCTAGGACCTAACCCGCACAATCCCTGAAAATTTCATCAAAATCGGACCACAGGTTAGTATAGTTTTGCCCGGGACAAGGATTGACCACAGACAGACCGACAGACAGACAGACAGACAGACCGACAGACAGACAGACAGACAGACACGGAACCAAAATTGTTCGGGAAGCTCTAAAACGCAAAAAGCAAGTGGAAATTTTGATTTTGGAGGACATTTTTTTTTCACTTCTTTCACGAATACAAAGCTTCCCTACCTTCGGTAGTGAGGAAGCAAAACATTCATAAATGTATGTTAAGGTGGGTTCCTCCTCCCGAAGCTGACCTTCCTCATCGTCGGAAGACATGGTATTTGCAAAGGAACAACACTTCCGAATTGTAAACTAATTTTATTACCTGACGAAACTGTACTATTTCAGAAACGGAACTCGAGTTAGCGATACTCCCCCTCGGACAGTATTTACTACAAATTTGATATCAAAATGATCACATGACACCTCAAAGGTTCACACTCAAGCGAGGTACAACGATAACTGTTCGGGCAGAACTGAAGGAGGGCTTAACAGGTGCCCCCTCTCTTCTCTCAATAGTTTCAAAACCTGTCACGAGGGGATTTACGAGCAGCTTGTGGCGACACTACTGTGTTTTCGAGTTTCAAATAATAAAAATTGTTTAAAATAACAATGTCAGTAAATCTGATGATAATGCAAGTGAAATGGAAAACGTTCAATCTGGTTCAATCAGGGTTTCAGTCTTCGTTTTCATCAATCCATCACACGGCGATCCTGACGTTGCTTCCGTCCTCGGGAGCTCAGTTCACCTAGGGGACCAGACACAGCCCATTAGTGAAGAGAATATCAGCCTACTCCCGTCTCCATAAGTGAAGGGTTTCCCCTTCAGGCAAACAATTCAAAATAACAGCTTAGAACTGGCAAGTAAATTAATGCACATGCACAGTGGAGGTTGGAGGCACGAGGAAAATTTCAATGAACAAACAATTCCAAGTAACAAACAAATTGTGCAAGGAGGTACAGGAATTATCCTTTGATCAATATATTCGAGCCAGGTGAATCCAGTCGTTAGGAATCATTAAAAGCAACTCGTTCAAAAGGAACTCATTCAAAAGAACTGCTTGGGAAGGTTGTCTATCTCACTTGGGCTTGACAGTCACACTATCAGAAAAGTAATGACTGTAAGACGTAGACCACGTAAAGGGAAGGACATAGAACAAGGGTCCAACTATGACGCAGCCAACGTAAGGGTGCCAAGCAAGGTAGACTCCAGCCCACATTCCAAAATTAGACTCATACTTGACTGAGAAAATGATTATGATGATCACTGAGAAGACTTGGGGATCCAAAGTCAACATAGGTGGGATAGTCCACATTCAACATGATGATCACTGAGAAGACTTGGGGATCCAAAGTCAACATAGGTGGAATAATCCACATTCAACAAAATAACAAGACTGGGCGAATCCACAGTCACCTTGGAAGAGCAGTGGGTAGTCCACTATGAACAAAAACAGTCAAGAAAGTCAAAATTACTTCGATAAATCCCTGCTATCATCAGGGATAGTGCTAGAGCCATCAAAATTAGGAGCCTTGCGCAACTGTTCGTGAGGGTATTTCAAGTACTTCCTTGATCCTCCAGAAACATACTGCAATAAGTAGCGGTCATTTGGTAAAACTTTAACAATTTAAACGGTACTCGATAAGCGTTATCCAATATGATTAGATTCCTCACCTCCATCTGTGCAAAAACCAAATCGTTTTCCTCAAGCTTTATGCTGTCAAATCGACTTATGCATCAATCGAGTAGCAGTATCTCGAAATTCATGTGTGCTAGTGAATAGAATGCTTCTAAGGTTTTTCCATATCCAAAATGGAAAAGAGACTCTTGTACATTGTTGACAACAGCATAACGTAGTGAATGTTGTACAATGTGAAGATATCTTGGGCGTGTATGTCTCTGTACTTTCCTACACAAAATTCTTCCATGAATTTCATAAGTGTTTTGAATATCAGGATCAATATACGATGTTTTCCATGAGGTCTTAGTTTTTGGTGTTGCTGCTCTATGAGGGTGCTGATTAACAAAGAATTTGCATTTGGATTTTCAATAATTGGTTCCGAAGTTACAGTACTATCATTATTGTCATCAATGGGTTTTCAAACCTTGCAAAAAGGACCACCTTCTTTGGACTCGTGGTATTAGTTCTTGTTTATTCTGTGTTGCACGAAGCGAAGCACAGTCAGTTACTACAATGAATTGGTAGCTTTGTAAATAGTTATGAGAATGAATTGCGGCATAAACCACAACAAGGGTCTTCAGCTCTTAAGAGTGGTAACTGTTGTTCGGGTGAATAAACATTTGAAAGTGAACAAGAAGAAGTTTCCCCCACTCTAATTACTAGTTTTGTTGTCCGTTATCTGCCTAGTCATACTTACCGCTCTCGTACCTTTCGTTATTTGAATAAATAGTTTTTCTACAAGTTCTTGTTCCCATTAATTCAATAAAAACCCTTCAGTAACGTGATTCTGATAGAGTGGTTCTTTTGCTATTGTCAGACGCACATGCTGACAAAGTTTCGTATGGGACAAATCTCTAAAGATTATCTGGACCCAAGAGGATCGCCAGGTCAGTCATACGTCTTTAAACTTCAGCTTACCCAATCCCCAGCTAGGATTGTTAGGAAACTTAGTACCTAGGCAGGACATAAGAGATTTACTGCAAATAATTTTAATTCACAAGTAGGCGCAAAAATAAGTCAGGCCTAACCACTGAAACAGCGGAGGAGACGACACTAACAGCTGTAGTATGCAACAGGTCTTGGCTTTCATCAATGATGTTAATCAGTATTGATCCAAAACCTAAAGAACTTTCATCAATATGCAATTCAATTGGATAAGAAGGGTTGAAAATGGTTAACATTGGCTCTGCAATTAGGAGGCCAATAAAATGTTGTCTAACCTTTTCATGATCTTCCATCCTTTGTTGTCATCAATTGGAACAAAGGGGTTGCTAACTGTGCAAAATTATGCACAAATTGTCTAAAATTTGAAGCTAGACCAAGAAATTGGCGAAGTGTACAAAGAGTTGTGGGAGGTCGCAATTTGTGAGAGCTTCAACTTTAGTTTTATTGGGTCGCAACTCTCCGTTCTCTATCTCATAACCTACATATTTGATTTTAGTTACAACAAATGAGCATTTAGAGAAATTGGATGAGAAACCAGCAGCTGTTAATATTCCCAGAATACAATCTAAGCGTTCTAATGCCTCACTCGGAGTGCTAGCAGAAATCAACATAATTATCGTACATGTTGCATGTGACATAATCATGTGCTAAGACTCCTAAAGCTTTCATGATAGCTCGTTGATAGACACTTGGTCCGTTACGTACCCCAAAAGGTAAAACCAAAAATTCCCACTGTCCATCTGGTGTTACAAAAGACAGTTTTTCAATGGAGTCTTCCTGAACAGGAATTTAATAAAATCCACAGGCAGCATCCAAGATGGTGAAATACTTAGCTCCACTAAATCGAGCAATTTGATCAGTAATCAACGGCAAAGGAAAATGTTCTGGGACTGTGTTCAAATCCAAGGAACGAAAATCAACAGTCATCCGAAAACCTCCAGTCTTTTTCTGAACAAGAAGTACCTATTGGACTAAAAAGGGGATGAGCTAGGACAAATTACTTTTGCATCTTCAAGTTCTTTTATGTGCTCTCGAACTAATTCACATTGTACAGGAACAGGACTGAGTCTATAAGGACGTTGTTGTACTGTTTTAGTTGAATCAATGAGAAGAATTTTAAATGTTCCAGTGGTAATGCGTGTGGTTAGAACTCCTGTGATGAAGAATTTTGAATATTTTTGTAAAAGATTAACGAGTTTTGATTTTTGACTAATAGGAATATCTGTGTGTAATTCGTTGAAATTCACATCGTTTACTGGTGAAACTTGACGACTTTCTGATAATGAGTCTGTAAGTGTGGGTAAATCAAAGAATGGAACGGTTATGGTGTGACAGCCTGGGATCTCACTGAACAACACAGCCACATTCTTTGTAAACCGATCCAGAGAACATCGATCTATCAAAAATCAGAAAATTCATAATTAGATTTGCAAGTGTTATCAGTTCCAGAATGCTTATCTCTCTTAATATCATTATCCAATAAAACTTTTGACTCAATTCCAAGAATTGTGTCCTCGATTTAACACGAATTTCATTCATAAAAGTCCAGTAGTGTCCAGTAAAATATTCTCAGTAGTAGAAGACATGATAGGAGGATCGTCCTTCCTCAATTTGCACGTATTTGGGATAATCACCATATAATAATCTGTCACAAGAATTTCTCGCCCCAAAATTATGGGCACTGGAAGACATCCCAATGTGAATCTGCCACTATGTGAAACAAAACATGGTATCACGACCATTGGTGGTAATTAAAACTCGTTTTTGGCATTTAGAAATGGTTACTGCAGATCCTATTCCATGCAAATGAACTATATTGTTAAAGGAAGTGCCTTGTAATTTAGAACTAATGGACATACGAAGGAGAGAGCATTCTGATCCTGAGACGAAAAACGCTGAATATGATTACATAAAGGTTTATAAATTTTCTACATAGATCACTCGTGTTTCTGATTCATCTCAAGTCCAACCCCCAAGTTCTCATAGGGAATGAACGGTCTGTTCCACAGAGCTCCGTGTGGTCTCAAAAATTCTATACTGTCTTAAATTGAAGGAAAAACAATACCTTTATACCAAACTTTTTTTTTTTGAGCTAGGACGTTATCAAAATTTTAACCCTTAGAAGTGACCGACATCAACCAAAATCTTAGGGGCAAAACTAGACCCAAAATCGAGTCCACATACTGAATTTCATCAAAATCAGCAGATTTTTGGATTCTACATACCTTGAAATGTAAACCAACAAATTTTGAGGAGGGGTTAAAATTGTTTTAATCTTGGTCGATTCCAGAGGTTCATTATTGAAAATGATAAACCAAAAATAGTGGAATACATCACCTCGGTAAGTAAAAGTGCCTTCTGGATTAGCAACGCACAGGCCAACGTGCTTCTCTGCTGGCTTGGACATCAGACTTCTGTATTCTCCCGGGCCTGGTCTTGATGACTGCTTCTTCTTGGGACAGTTCGGTGCGATGTATCCTCCTTGGTTGCAGGCAAAGCAAGTAATAATTGTACTGGTGATGGGTTTCTTTGATAGGTGACTTGCTGAGGTAGTCTCAAACACTGATGTGTGACGCTCAAAAACTTTGTGTTCAGTTCGTTGACAATGCCCACAGCGAAGATTGAAGTTTTGAGGAGATGAGAAAAAAGAGGTTTGATCATTTGGGCAGCGTTTTGAAGAGAAAATTCTTGATTCAAAGAGATTTTGTCAGCCATTTCTTTCATAACTCTCGCTTGTTCAAATAATAAATTGTGTAATTCATTCCTGAAATAATACTTGTCATGAGCGTATGGTGAGGGGGGTGGAGGAACAGGAGGTCTCCGACGATCTCCACTCGTGTTTCGTCAGCACTCGTAAAAATTCGGCAACATCGCGTTCGGAAGTGCGTGATCTTGGAAGGGTGTACCCCCCTCACCTCGTCCATCCTCTCTGGTCCGGTGGAGGGTTTTCCCCCTCGAGGTATTTTCGACTCGTCCTGAAAATGGCGGACGTAGACTTGAATGACCGACGTTTTCACAAACATCCCGAGCGTTTCCGACGTTTTCACGAAATAATTGTTCACAGAGCCACTATTGAATTCACAATTTTCACTAAATCCGGCACGTAAGTTGTTTATCCCATCTTCTGATGTTAAGGTGGGTTCCTCCTCCCGAAGCTGACCTTCCTCATCGTCGGAAGACATGGTATTTGCAAAGGAACAACACTTCCGAATTGTAAACTAATTTTATTACCTGACGAAACTGTACTATTTCAGAAACGGAACTCGAGTTAGCGATACTCCCCCTCGGACAGTATTTACTACAAATTTGATATCAAAATGATCACATGACACCTCAAAGGTTCACACTCAAGCGAGGTACAACGATAACTGTTCGGGCAGAACTGAAGGAGGGCTTAACAGGTGCCCCCTCTCTTCTCTCAATAGTTTCAAAACCTGTCACGAGGGGATTTACGAGCAGCTTGTGGCGACACTACTGTGTTTTCGAGTTTCAAATAATAAAAATTGTTTAAAATAACAATGTCAGTAAATCTGATGATAATGCAAGTGAAATGGAAAACGTTCAATCTGGTTCAATCAGGGTTTCAGTCTTCGTTTTCATCAATCCATCACATGTATTTAAAGGTGTTTAAAAACACTCACAACAAATGTGTAAAAACACTCACAACATTTAATCAGAAATGTATTTAAATGTATTTCAAAACACTATTGAAAAACACTCTTCAGTGCGTTTAAAGGTGAAAACTATCATGAAGGTGTTTGAAAAACACTCTTAAATGTGTTTAAAGGTGTTTAAAAACACTCACAACAAATGTGTAAAAACACTCACAATATTTAATCACAAATGTATTTAAATGTACTTCAAAACACTATTAGAGAAGTTTAAAAGTCTCTTAAAGGGGTTTAAAAAGCATCTTGAAGGTGTTGAAAAGCACTCTTCAATGCGTTTAAAGGTGTTCGAAGACATTATCAAATGAGTTTAAATGTATTTTAAAACACTATTATGGAAGTTTATAAAGTCTTGTAAAGGTGTTTAAAAATACTCTTAAATGTATTTAAAAGTTTTTAAAACACTCATATATAAGTAGGTATGTTTAAAGGAGTGTAGTATTTTGAAGGTGTTAAAAAACAATCACAACATTAATTTAATCAAAAATGTGTTCGAATGTATTTTAAAACACTATTAGAGAAGTTTAAAAGTCTTTTGAAGGGGTTTAAATTGTATCACGAAGGTGTTTTAAAACACTCTTTAATGTGTTTAAAGGTGTTTGAAGACACTCACAGATGAGTTTAAATGTGTTTTAAAACACTATTATGGAAGTTTATACAGTCTCGTAAAAGTGGTTAAAAGTACTCTTAAATGTATTTAAAAGTTTTAAAAACACTCATATATATGTTTAAAGGAGTTTAACACACTTCAAAGTGGTTAAAGATGTTTAAAAACGGTGTTTAAATAGTATCTTAAATGTGTTTAAATGAGTTAAAAACACTCATAAATGTATTTAAAGGTGTTTAAAAACACTATTAAAGGAGTTTAAAAACTCTCTTAGATTTGCCTAAAGGTGTTAAAAACACCCATAAATGTGTTAACAGTTGTTTTAAAACACTATTAAATATACAATTATTATCTACGTACTGTGTTGGAGAATCCTTCGTAACCAGCAAGTCGAGTACGACAGCTTGTTTCGACGGATTCTCCAATACGGTACGTAGATAATAATTGTATATTTAAGTACAGTAGATGATGATTGTATTCTTATAACTAGCGGAACTAACCCCATTCATTTAATACAACTAAACATGTTTAAAAACTCTCTTAAAGATGTTAAAACACTCTAGAATGTGTTTAGGTGTATAAAAACAATATTGGAGATCTTTAACCCTAAACTCGGCAAGGAAAATGAAATGTCATTGAGTTAATCCAAATATTTTTTTCCTAGTGCTAAAGTTACTCAGAATGATGAGAAAAATAACTAAAAAGGCTCATTACCGAGTTACCCGTCAATTCTATGTGAGCCTCAAAAGGCTCAATGCCGAGTTACTTGTAAGTCACATCTGATCTCAAAAATCAACAGAATTATTATGTAAAAAAAAAATTTGGGCCTGCACAGCGTCTAATATCAGTCCCGGGGGTTATGACTTTCATAGGGGACCATCTACAACCCAATTAATATAATCCTGAAAATTTTATCTAAATCGGATGAGAATTGTGGAAGTTATGGCTGTGGCAAGGATTTAACGTTTGCGCTTGCGCAGCGGCTACTATCAGTCCGATGGTGATGATTTTCATAGGGGACCATCTACACGCCAACCCGCACAATCCCCGAAAATTTCATCGGGATCGGATGAGAAATGTAGAAGTTATGGCGGTGGCAAGGATTCGATTACAGACAGACAGACACGGAACCTAAATTTTCAGAGATGTCTGAAATGTAAAACGCGAGTGGAAATTTTGATTTTGGGGAACTTTCTTTCTTCAACCTTGAAAAGTGGAAACAATGCTTCCGCTACCTTGGTAGAGTCGGAAGCAAAACGAGGAAAATAATCCAAAAACATTGTGTAACTGAATTGTATTTTTCATTTTTCAATATACCCCTTGCTCTTGGTCTCAAATACGAATACATTTCACAGCAATAACATAGGTATATTACACAAATCACCAGAGAAAAAATCTAAATCACAAACTCGTAAGTACAAGAAATAGGTAGGTACGACGATCCTGAAAGACCTCAAACACTTGAAAAAATACTAATCAGCCTCATCTTCGGGAGCCTCCAAAGATATTGGACAGAAGAATCTTAAATTCTTCACATTCTACAGCTAAATTCTTGTGGAAAAACAATAGATCATGGATATGACCATTGTTGTAGGTGGATTTTGAATACCTATTAATTTTTTTCTAAAAAAAACTCCGATCCCACATAATAATATTGCAGTATTCTAGAGAACCTTGCTTCATAGCTACCGATGTGTAGCTATGATTTTGTTTAGGTACTGGTATCCGCGTTGCATTTTATGTGGCAAAAAAAAGTGTCGCGAAAAATTCCTTGACCCCCAGCCAAAAGAAATATTCATGACAGTAATAGGAAACAAGATTCTTTCATTATCATGATTTAGAAAAATTAGGTATACCAACCTACCCAAAACAAAATATTGATAAACAAGAGAACTAAAAATATCATGGAAATCTGCTCGCGATTTGAAATTTCTATATTTCCTGGAAAAAATGGATAAACTAATAGGTAATGTTATTACACAACGATCATTGATGATCAACACCCGAATTGCATACGTTGAAACATGTTAGAGCTCGACAGTGAACTCGGCAATGAGACTAAAAAGGCTCAACCACTTTTTGCTTCCGAGTCTACCAAGGTAGCGGAAGCTTTGTTTTCACTTTTCAAGGACGAAAAAAAAAATTTCTCCAAAATCAAAATTTTCACTCGCGTTTTGCGTTTTAGACCTTTCTGAACAATTTTGGTTCCATGTCTGTCTGTCTGTCTGTGTGTCTGTCATGAATTCCTTGTTACGCGCATAACTATACGAAGTTATTGTCCGATTTCAATGAAATTTTCAGGGATTGTGCGGGTTGGTGTGTAGACGGTCCCCTATGAAAATCATCATCCCCGGACTGATAGAAGCGACTGCGCATGCGCAAACGTGAATTCCTTGTAACGGCCATAACTTCTACATTTTCCATTCGATTTCGATGAAATTTTCAGGAATGTTACAGATTAGTATTTAGATGGTCGCCTTTGAAAATCATCACCTTCGGACTAATATTAGCCACTGCGCATGCGCAAACGTGAATTCCTTGTAACGGCCATAACTTTTACATTCTCCATCCGATTTCGATGAAATTTTCAGGGATTATGCGGATTAGGTTGTAGATGGTCCCCAATGAAGATCACCATCTTCGGACTGATAGTAGCCACTGCGCATGCGTAAACGTGAATTTCCTTGTAACGTCCATAATTTCTACATTTTCTATCCGATTCCAATGAAATTTTCAGGGATGTTACAGATTAGTATTTAGATGATCCCCTATGAAAATCATCACCTTCAGACTGATAGTAGCCACTGCGCATGCGCAAACGTGAATTCCTTGTAACGGCCATAACTTCTACATTTTCCATCCGATTTCAATGACATTTTCAGGGATGTTACAGATTAACTTGTTTTGATGTTTTGAGATTAACTACTATGCATCGGATCATCTATGCAATCGGGTTATGGATACGAGGAAGCTGTGTGCCACACCCACTTGGCAGACGTTCTTCAACAGTGCGGGGAAAATTGATGAGCCTAAATAGGTTCAATGCCGAGTTTAGGGTTAAAAACTCCTTATTTATGTTGTTTAGTGATGCGAGCATTCCGCGGGACGTCCCATTGGACAAAAATAATTATTTTAATTTTCAACAAGTGAGCGTTAAACATACTTCTTATTTACCCCCCCCCCCCTCGTTCTTATCTTCCATAACATTTCTAGCGACATGCGAGCCTCGAATTTCAACTGCATTTTGAAGTCTTACTGTGAGATGTCGTAAAAACCCTAAAAGGTGTGGCCCAATCTGTTCGTGGGGTGACCCAATAGTAATATCTCCATGGAGGGTTAAAGACAGTACTGACCCTGATGTACTCCCTTGTACCACTCCAATCAGTCACCACTGAAATGACCTCTCTTCTGTTTGTCTGATAGCTCCTAAACTATTTTGAGGTCGGACCTGTGATTCCTGAATCCTCCAGACCTCGTAGCCAGCCCAGTGAAGGCACATCCTGGGATCGCCAGGCCGGTCTCCCTCTGCGGGCCTTGGGCGCGGTCCCGCACTCCCACCAACCGCTCTTCCCCTGGTCGTCGCAGGATCCGCTGGAACTCGTCGGCGCCCCAACAGTCCGTGACGTGGCGCGGTTGCCGTATGGCTCCTCCTAGCTTCACATCCGTGTTTTGTTTGTGTCTCGAGCTTCCATCTACCGCCACCTGCTTCTCATAAGTCGGCCGTTTCTCCATTCAAATTCTCCATTCGCGCTGTCACTTATCAGCCATGTCAATAAAATAGTAAGTCAAAACTTCCGAATATGGAATTTGTTATATACGTAATCTATTCATGATAATAAGAGTACAAATAATGCAGGCACAAACTTCAAACGGTGTCATCTTTCGATTATTCCTCTGGATAGAAAGCTATCCAGTAGGTACCTATAATTGTATAATTTCATACTTTTATTTATTTTCGATATGAAGTAGAAATTTAAATAGAAACGTTCTCTATGTACACTCAAAAACCCGCTTCCTTCTGTAAAAGTTTAATGTTAAGTTTTGGTATTACTATTTTGAATTTTTTGGTCTTAGCTTCTCACTGGTTACAAATTACAAAAACAAAATTATTACAATTATTACAAACAAAATAAATAAATGAACATCATTACCTAACATAATAATGATAGGTACTAACATGTATTATACATTTTTGTGTTTGATACATGGATACACTGAGTGCGGATATTAAGAAGTACGGGTAATAGCCCATGTTTATTTTACCTAACTCACTCAGGTAGAACACTATTTCTGAATGGCAGAGGTTCTGTTTTTCCCAGGTTGGACTGAAGGAACCATCAATGATTTTAGTTTATCTGCTTCATTCTTCCCTCTAATGCTTAAGGAACACTACACAATATATCAATGAGGAGCTAAGATGTATCGTGGAGAGGAGCGTTGTCAATAGATGAAACAAACCAAGATGTTTAAAATTTGGTTCTGTTTTTACGACTTCAATTTTTGAACTACGTAACCTCTATCGACCAAAAGGCCTACAATTTATTATTTTCAATAATAAACCTTTTGAATCGAGCAAGGACAAAATATTGATCTCCCTCAAAGTTTCATGGTTTACGTTTCAAGGTACGTAGAATCCAAAAATCGAATATCAAATTTTCCTTCCTTCTGCTGTATGCGGCACTTTGTCCATTTCCCATGGACCGATTTTAGTTAAATATGGTATATTGGCTCCCTTTGGAGTCTAGTTGTGTTCCAAAGCTTCTGGTTATTGTCAGTCGCGTCTAGGGGTGAAATGTGGGGGCAAATATTTTTGAAACGCCCAACCTTTAAAACTTTTATTTACAGGTGTTGTTTTTTCATTAATTTAAAAGTCAGGATTACTTAGAATTTTTTTTTACACCATTCAGAGCTCTGTGGGATCAACCTTTGGCTTCCTAGTGGGATAATTAATTACTTATTAATTCAGTAATAATTAATAGTTAATTACCAACATTTTTACTCCAATTTGAAAATTTTTTCAAGTTTTAGAAACGATTGAGACCATCCAGGTGTCGAAACGATGAACCATGGGTTTTAATGTGAGTTGATTGAGAAATTAATTGGGATTCACGTGACGGTCTGAGTCTCCCGACCAAAGGTCCCCCCCCCCCTCCAACCACAGCTTGACTCACCTACCGATAATTGGGACGAAATTGCGATCTCTTCCGTTTCTTCTTCGAATATAATTTTTTTAAGTCACGAAGTTGTACCTTCTTAACAACAACTAAAACCCTAATTTCGTAATGAAGGCACCCACAACTTTGGGATAACGATTGGGATTTAGAATCGAACGAGACCAGTTAGAGCTCTGTAGGGAAAATAGTTCGGCACGTTGAGGGCTGGAGGGTTGGGCTTACAATAGATCAGAAAGAATCAGAATCGCAAAAGGCTGTTCACAGACGGAAATGCTCAAATTCCGTTCACATTTCAGCTCATTTTCGGGCAAAAATGAGGAAATTCTAAGTATTGTCTGTTTGTTAGATCAAAACTACAGTTATGATTGGATTCTCTTAGGTATTCGCAAAGGCAGAATCATCTTTGTTATCCCTGAAATCCTTCTCATGCTCTTTTATTCTTTCTCTAAATTTCTTACCAGTTTGACCACAATACTCAAGCCCACAAGAACATTTCAGCTTATAAACCCACTTTTACCTTGAACGCTACTAACCCAACGAAGCTTTAAGATAGTTTTTATTTTTAAACCCTACTTTGGAACCTCTAGATGATAACATTTTGCCAATTTTTTTCAGAAATCTTTCCATAATAAGGTATATTAGTGAGGGAAACTCTAACATAAATTAATTTGCCAGGTGGTAAATGAATGCTCTTTTTGTTTAAATTTTCTCGATATCAATATCCCGTGTACGAATGATACAAGGATAGGACTGTACAAAGTGTCCCGATTGACATGTGTTTCGTCCAGATGAGAAGGTTACTCACCTGCCCGCATCCTTTTGCAAGCTGAACCCTCAGAGTAACAGAGAAAACTTAACCCATATAGTTACGAGCTTATAACTTCAATATAATTTGAACCCTTCGATGATGACCAACTAAGATTACTGGTGTCTGTAGTTTGATTTTTTTTCTTTTTTCGGCAGGCATTTTTTCTTCAGATTATGTGGGAAAAACACCTCCTTTTCTCCCACGTTGGAACTCAGCCCGGAACCGTTTAACACATTACTTCAGGCTGAGTCCTGGGGCGTTAAATCAATTATGGGTGAGGGGGCGGACCAGATGTCCTCTCTCTTTCTCGTTCTAAGAGTATCTTCCTTGTCAGGATGCTTTCTGTGCACTCTGCTACAGCAGTCCATCTCCTGTCACCTTCCAGCATCCTGCTGACAACATCCTCTGGTGTTGAGCTCTGGGGAGCTTACTCCACGTCTGCCATCAGCTGATTTCTTTCAGGCGCCCATTTGGTGCATTTGAAGAAGGTGTGGAGCACATCATCTTCTTGGTTCGGGCAGTGTAAACATGTTGGGGCTGATACCTTCCCCATTTTATGCAAATAGGCATTAAACAGTCCTGTAAAGAACTGCGTAAGGAAGAAGTTCACTTCACCATGTTTCCTTTCCATCCACGTCTGAATGTTTGGCACCAGTCGTGCAGTCCACCTTCCTCTATGTTCTCCCGTCCATATATCTTGCCAGATTGCCATTGTGCGCTCCCTTCCTTCCTTGGCTATGCAGGCCCTGTTTCCTCCATCCCTTCTCTCATTGATTCTTTTCCTCTCCGAAGCCATCAGCTGAATGGGTATGTCTATCGGAGATATGCCCACTCAATGCGTCTGCCCATACCTCCGCTCCGTAGAAGAGAATTAACTGCACCACTGCAGTTCTTCTGTTCTGCTGTTCTTTATAAAGTGACAAAGAATTTTTTGTGCTGCTCTATCTGCAGATCTTCTTATATGTTTACCAAATGTCATTTTGGCTGGTTTAGTTGTTATTTCGGCATTTGCAATCTGCAATAGGATGATTGCAATCGGCAATAGGTATACGCTTACGTGTAAAGATGACTACTTCAGTCTTTGCTGTAGCTAGTCCAAGGCTATGGTCTTCCATCCACTCCATTACTCGTGACATGATCTGCTCCAGCTTGACTTGGGCTGAATCCATTGTCCTTGCCAGTATTACTGCCGCCACATCATCAGCATATCCTACAAGGAAACAGTCCTCAGGCATTTCCAATCGTAAGACACCTTTAACACCAATTGTAGTTTGACTTTTAACGATCAAGAAAATACTCCCA
Organism: Apolygus lucorum; assembly: GCA_009739505.2. Classification (NCBI taxonomy): domain Eukaryota; kingdom Metazoa; phylum Arthropoda; class Insecta; order Hemiptera; family Miridae; genus Apolygus; species Apolygus lucorum. The sequence goes on along the minus strand of CM019178.2, from coordinate 50,439,687 downwards.
CAATAAAAACGGAGTTGAGTAGAATGTTGTCTATTTCCACGAAAATAATGAGTTACAAGTTAAATCGATTTCGACGGTTAGGCCATCATCAGTAACAAACAATAACTTTTTATTACTACATTAATTACATTAATAAGTTATTACATTAATAACTTTTTATTAAAATGGTTTTCCACAATCTCATCGCGAGTGATTTTATTCGTATCAATACTCCCACAGATTTTCTTTCAACCTATGATGATTATGGTTACTTTATGATGATTATGGTTACTTTATGATGATTATGGTTAATTGTGGTTGGATGGTAAACAAACACGTGACTGTATAACTAATCTATAATTGAAGGTTTGATTAAAAAAAATTATCGTTTCATTTTCAAACAAAAATGTCAACTCGCTAATTTGCACAAGTTCGGTTGAGCCAGGTATCACTCGTGCCAACGTGTTGATACTGTGACTGCATGATTTCAAGCGCAAGTTTACCAATTGCACCTTGAAACAGAAGTACCGATTCGGAACGGGTGCGGCAACAGTGCTTCTTACTCGCAATACGTCCAGATCTCTATCATCTTTCTTTTTGTCAAAGAGCCGTAACGGAACGAATCGTTCACTTCCACAGTTGTTCACGAGTGTCCAAAATTGAGAAATCGACGGTTATTAGTCAACGGTGTGAGGTTCAGTCGCCATTCGATAGACCGCCAGCTGCATGGTACCCGCGAGTTGCACATGACAGATGTGATAATGACTATTTGTTTGTTATCCTGCAGGACCCTCCACCGTCTAGTTATTGAACTCTCAAGAAGTGAAAACATTCTTCAGTAATGCGTGCATTTCAGGGGACTTCCCACTGGATAAGTGTGGTGCGTTTGAACTTTTCCAGGAATTATTATTTTATCTAAACAGTCCGTACAAGTTTTAGAGAGCGAATGAATACTTTTATTTTTAACACCTGAAATAATAGGGTAGTAACATGATGGGAGGAAACTGGGTAACTGAATTGTCCGAAATCATAATTTAAGTCTTGAAGCAGTGAGCTTATGTTTATACTTCCATAAATTTAATGGCTAAATACATTAATATGTGAGGCCTAATAAAATAAAATAAAAAAAATAAAAAATTTAACAATTTAGATTAAAACGTTGGGAATAAAATAAATAAATAAACTTGTAGCTTCTCCACAAACCACATTCCCCCTTAACCGAGGACGTAGTCCTGGAAGCGGACAGGTATTCTCCAGATTCCTCCAGAACGTCTCAAAATGGGTGCCTCAACCCAATCAATCTTCTTCTGTTCTTCTGACTCCAATTTGTTCCGTCCGATCTTCTCCAACTGACTGTCGGTCTGTGGCTGGTTCAGATTGAGCTTCTGCCTGCTGCTGCCTCTGTGGTGCTGGTTCATCTCTTGGCCTTTCCATCTGTATGCTCCTTCCTGCTAGGCTTTCCTCTTCCCTTTCCACGAACGCTGGTTCCAGCCGGTCAATGGGCACAGGGGTATCTTTCCCTTTCATCTTTACCACAAAGGTAGTTTCACCCGATCGTACCACTGGGAAAGGTCCTAGATATGGCAGTTGCAGCTTATTCTTCATTTCGCACCCAGACTTGCTAACATGATCGTGGCTCATTTAGTTAAATTTCAACCATATAATAGCGAGAAAACATACACTTTTATTTAACTTTCTTCTGCACCGCACTGTTCCGTTCAATGTAATTTAGCTATCATTGTGAGTAAGAAATAGTGGACTCCCCCCACCCCCACCCTACACCCTTTGCCACTAAAACATTTCTAGCGAATTGCGAGCCTCGAATTTGATCAGCATTTAAAAATCCATGATCTACGATACCCAACATGCGAATTCACTCCACCAAAGGAGGCACCACAGCGGTAATTTCATTTTTGTTAGTTTTGGTAGGTACTCCGTAGTGGATCACATCCGTATTCAAGGTGAAACATTCAAGAACCCACGAAATACGCGGTTTCTGGTGCCCTGGCATCTATCCTATCTATACCTGTGTTGGTTCTCGTTATTTGATTTCGGCTTTTTGGGTGTGAAGGTGAAGAAATAAATAGTTTTCTACGATTTTTTTAAGGTCGGCCCGACTAGTTTCGCCTGTAGTCTCCTATTGGCCTCTCCAAGGACTTGTTGATTTTTTGAGCAGTTATTCCACAAGGTCACATTGTCAGCTGGTTTGACATTTCTGTATAATCATTTGAAGAAACACACTTCTACCTTAAGTAAATCGATAAATTGAATATAATTTTCAAAATCATCAAGAAAACTCAAAATTGTTGAGTTTTTAGATGTTGTTCAAGTTTATTAAGGTTAAAGAGTTTCGTGTCTTCCAAATACGTTCCTAGGGGTACTCTATAATTTATTATGAGAGAATTAGGTAATGATTCAAATGAATAGCTCAAAGGTATTGGGAGCTGAGGAGGTGTTACCCCAACTGGAGATCTCAGTATGAAGTGTTAGTCATTCTGTCATTACGATTCATCCATCTCTCCCACCCCCACCTTCCTCAATATTCCAAATCCATGGGCAGACGTTAGGCTGTCCTGGGCGACCTCCCCTTCATAATATAATTTATTGAGTTTTTTTCTTATGGCGTTAGTTCTTTTTCTTATTGTATTTCTTTCATATGGAATGTTTTTCTTCTTATTCCCTCTGTCTTTGAGGGGAGGTCATAAAAAAATTTTAAAAAAAGAAGTAGAATTCGCTTTTCTAGAAAGTCAAATTTGGAGTTTTTTCAAAGGGTGTTGTTTCCCTCATCCGGTCAATGCCTTGTCCAGGCAATTGACTAAAAACGAAGTTGGGTAAATTGATGGTTTGAAATGATTTTGCGTGGTGAGTTCAATATAGCTGAACAAGATCCCTGAAGTGAAACGAATACCGCTTGGTCACGATGCAGTTGGAAGTCTTCCAACATTCGCCATGACAGGAGTTGTTACTTCTCTCGCCTTCAGCGTTGTCTTGTAAAAATAGGTAAAGAACAGCATCTATGTTCAATGAATTTCCTCCTCATGATTGATAATAGCTGGCTTCTACTGAATAACTGAGGATTTCCTCTTCATGATTGATGGTGGTTGGCTTCTACTGATATACCTACTAAATAATAGATTATATTTCAACATCATCTCGCACGCTCGCAAAAAAACCCCTTTGGCATAAATCAATTCCAATTTTTGGCAAACTTTTGGCATACCATTTGAACTTTTGGCCACTCATTTTGAACTGTCGGCATATCCCTTACGTTTCGACAACTACTGAAGTCCTTGCCCACCTTCATTCCTTCTACAATGTTCAATAAAGTGTTTTTTCTCTCTCAATAAATTATATTTTATTTTATTGATTTAAATTTGTTTTATGTTATCCTCAATTAATTTCCAAAGTTAGTTTTTTTTTAAATTTTGGTTTATTATTTTCAATAATGAACCTTCGGAATTGACCAAGAAAAAAATTGTTTAACCCCTCAAAATTTGTTGGTTTACGTTTCAAGGTACATAGAATTCAAAAATCACGCGGCACTTTCTTCAGTTAGCATTGACCGATTTTGATTAAATTTGGTATGTGGGCTCCATTTGGGGTCTAATTGTGACCCGAAGCTTTTGGTTGATGACAGTAAGGGTTAAAATTTTGAAAACGCCCTAACTCAAAACATTTTGATATAAAGGTATTGTATTTCCATCAATTTAGGATAGTCATGAATTTTTAGAGACTACGCGGAGCCCTATAGGGCTAACCGTTCGCTCCCTACGATAATTTAAGGGTTGGACTTACGATAAATCAGAAACACGAGCGTGAATTGCAAAAGAGGCCTAATCTCCGTTCAAATTTTAGCTGACCGAAGTGCGATCAATGTTTTTCTTCATGTTGGTTGGTGGTAACAATGGCAAAGCCGGGTCTTTGCAGGCGAGTGATCTATATAGAAAAATAATAAACCCTTGTGTAATAATTTGCAGCGTTTTTATCCTATACGAGCGGTGGGTTCGATTCGCCCTGCACGCTTCCTTGTTTCATTCAACCATTGGCTTCTAATTCCTCTTGAAAGTGTACGAATTTCGTCAATAATGAATAAAAATAAAAATATTAAGTTTTGTCCGTCGTTCCTGTTTAATTTATGGACCTTTAGGAAGGAATATACACGAGCATTTGTTTGAAATTTCTTGTGCATCCTATATATAACATCTATGCCTATTTATCTGCCAAACATCATTGTTGGACTGGAAAAATAATTTATTAGACCTAGGTGTTCTAGGACCTTCAAAAGGTCTAAATAAGAGTTCTTTAACAATGTAGTTGGAGTTCTAAATCTAATCTAAATCTAAAAAATAAATCTAAAAATAATCTAAAGTTCTAAATCTAAAAATAATCAGAAACACGAGTGTGAATCGCAAAATAGGCCTAATCTCCATTCAAATTTTAGCTGACCGAAATGCGATCGATGTTTTTCTTCATGTTGGTTGGTGGTAACAATGTCAAAGCCGTGTTCTTTGCAGACGAGTGATCTATTTGGAAAAATAATAAACCTTTGTGTAAGAATTTGCTGCATTTTTTCCTTAGTTTGAACGTAACAGGTGAAGGGAGGAACAAATAACACTTGGACAGTCTTCTCTCTCCTTTGGCGACTTTTAATTTTTCAGACCAGTGAAGCCTGTTAGTACAGGGGCTTCGAACAAAATTTACTCGTAGAAGAAAACAGCTACTTGTTACAGAAGAAACAGACTTTGCAAAATTGTTCCTTCGGCATTTAAAAAGATTTAACCCGAAGCTTCTATAAAAATGTTCATGCTGAGGACGGCGAGGAGGCGAAGGTGGGGCAAAACGCCTTAAAATCATGTGAATGTCGGATTACAAGTGAAAACCATTCAGAAATTCATCTGAGCGTTCACAAAACTTTAATACCGTTCTTTCGTCATGAAAGTCTCATTAGCGTTTTGGCCAATTAAAACTTTGTGGACTGACGAATACGATCAAACTGTACAAATTAATCTTCATTATTGTATCCATCGCGTTACACCCCACTGAAATGAATCGCCAGCTAATGATGGTTCCAGTTTCATATTGTCGTCTGAACGCATAACTTAAACTGCTCAAATATTTACATGCAGCAGATTGACAAATTTTATTTTCATACGACGAGACAATCTCAGGTAGACCGCATTTACCTATTTTCAACCCGACCTTCACTCAATTAGGAGAAAGGTGTCTCCGAAAATGTGATGTAGATATTCATATCTCTGTACGCAGGAAACTGGTAACTCGTACGTCGTTATGTATAATTTGCAACGAAGCGACAGTAAGGCCACTAATGCCTCCTTTGATTTCAGCTTCAATAATCTGAACGTTCACTTTAAAACCATAAGCCGTCATTCAAAATGATAAGCCAGCGCGACATCGATAAATTGTTAGAATCTTTCCGTATTATTTATTTCTTGTTTGTTGGAACCTTGGTTACGGTCCCTGAAAATGTCCCACTATTGGGGAAGTATCATGGAAGTAGGTATTTGAAATTGATTTATTAAGCCTAATCGCTGAAGGTGAGGGAATTTCTCCCCCCCTACCCTACTCAACTCTGAAGGAATATATTGATTCCATGTGAAGGCATTAAGAATTAAAAATGAATATGAATACTAAAATCTCAACATAATTAGAGCAGGTGTCCCGCAGGGAAGTGTTCTTGGACCCCTCGTTTACTTGCTATATGGGTCATTTTCACTGAAAGGGCGAATCGTTGTCCAGAGAAGATTCCGAATGCACATTTCGCACGTTGGGAAGAACACTGGTACATCTCCAAAAAATGATATACCATGGGATGAAGTTTGAAGTGGTCTACCTGGGGGTGATAGTGGATCAACGATAGTTGAAACTGAGTCCGTTAGAGAGCAGACGAACCGTTGAGGTTCTGAACGTTATGACCAGCGTGTGCAGTTGGCAAGAACAGTGGTTCATCAAGTCTTGTTCCGAAGGTTGTTGAGTAGCGCATTTCCGGAGATGCTCCAGTGTTGTTCCCAGTGTGCGATTTATGATTTGGGTGTCAAAAAAAATTCTCCATAAACTATCAACTTTGTTCTACTTCGGGCAATCAATAAAATATGCACTTATTCACGCTATAATATATAAATTAAAGTTTAAACCGCTAAATGTCCAGTAATCTGCCATGTCCGGACCCCTAGGTAGTCAACTTTGCTTGAACACTATGACTCACCTATGAAAGCAGCGGCCTGAATTTGTAGTGATTCTTTGATAGTGATATACCTGGACATGAAAAAAATGGATTTGCAGATTTTTGTCAGAAGCAAATAAAGCGAGCAGGAGGATAAAATGTGCTTGTCCGGAGGTTTTTGTCTTTAATCTGCCTTTTTTGTGTTTTCGTATTTTGGCGGCTTTTTATCGTTTCCCGCGGTTTTACTACCTCTGTAAGAGGTGAGGTTAGTCGTTAGGTTATCAAAGAAAGCGGCGGGAAACGTATTCCTTCTGTGTGGAAGCGTGCGCAAGTGGAGTCAGTTGCGAAATTGTGGTGTCACATTCACCGTCTGTCTTTCATCTGCCCTCTGTAAGAACGGCAAGAAATCGAAATTATTTTTTCTTTTTGGTCTCTAGTTCTTGTTTTTACCGAGCTGGTTCCAGCGATATGGTTACACTTCAGCAGAACAGCACCAGAACGCGAGAAAAGCTGAAAAACCTAAGTGCCACCCAGGAATTTTGTGTCTTTTTTTGTGTCTTTCATCTGCCGCTGATGGTGGCTTTTGGAGAGATGAAAGACTTTTTTCAAGTTGTTAACAATTTAATTTGAATTTCCCGTTGCAATTTAAAAACTTAACATTTTTCGACCTCAAAACTGTATTCAGCAACCGTAAAAATCCCCTAGTACCAAGTTTTGGCTCAAAAACCGATAAATTGAGATTACTTGGTTACTTTCGGACGTTTCTAGGTTGCTATCAGAAAAACCGTGTTCCACGTTGGTTTAACCCTTTTCTACACCTGCGTCCCCCCCCTGGTTCAATTTTAGGAATAACTCCCAGTTCTCGCTACTCATGGAGATGGGGTTCCGAGTATTCTCCTTTACGCGGAAACCATGCCAATAGGTTTCTTTCGATAGGTTTTCTTCTTTAATTTTTAATTAATTAATTAAGCGTCCCACTGTGTGTTCTTTCGTCGAAATTCAATCAGTATGGTGTGAGGTTAATCCCTGATTTTTTGCAGAACTTGAGTCGAACTTTAAGTTTTCTGAAATCTTGGGATACCGATTGTACTTTTCCAGGAAAATGACCCATATACAAATGATGTTCCTCGCAAATTGGCAGTTGCAGACACAGTTGAAACCTCTACAGAAAAGCTATAGGAAGCTACGAATGCTATTGGAGATTGGACTCGAAAATGGCGCCTCAAATTAAACGAAACCAAATCCACTCATGTGAACTTCACCAACAAAAAAATTACAAATATGCCGCTGATATTGAATCAATGCACAGTCCCATATTCCAACTCAGCTAAGTATCTGGGAATGACACTAGATACGAAGCTGAAGCGGAAAGAACACGTCAAAAAGAAAAAAGAACAGCTATCAATCAAATTCAGAAAACTGTATTGGCTCCTGGGCCGACATTCACAGCTTAGCTTACACAACAAAGTGCTGTTATACAAAACAGTACTTATGCCATTTTGGACCTATGGTATACAGCTATGGGGATGCACAGCTAAAAGTAACATGAAAATTATTCAAACGTTCCAAAATAAGATACTGAGGAGTACTGTGAATGCTCCGTGGTACATTTGTAATGATGACCTCCACAAGGTCCTCAAAATTGAGACTATTAGCGAGGTAGCAAAAAGATAAGCGAGAAACTACGAAAAGAGGCTTCACGCACACACAATCCCAGAAGCCATCCAGCTTCTGGACAACACTCAAGAAATCCGACGTCTTAAGAGGACCAAGCCACTGGACCTTGGATGCTGTAGTGCAACTTTAATGTAGTGAAAGTCATTGGACTAACACTTGCATGAGAAATGCGTAATATATATGTGAAGTAAATATCTAGATAGTTACCTGATGTACAATACCTCAACTGTAACTAGTTGATATATTGACAATTAAACGCTCTTAAAAAAATGTGAAGGCGGTAGAAGCTTTCTTTTCACATTCGGCAGATAAAAAAATAAATTCTCTAAAATAAAAATGTCCGGACGTTTCAAACCATTATGGAAAATTTTGGCCCCGAGTGTGTATTTGTTTGTCTGTCCTCAACCTGATAAGGCAAAACTATACGAAGTTACAGTCCAATGGGGTATTTTGGTGGGTCGGATATTCAGGTTTTTGACCTCAAATTTGGGTTCAGCACCACTGAAAACCTCTATACTCATCTAACATGTGGTAGAAATATTAAATAAAGAAATCACACGTTTGAAGAAGAGGCGGGATCCATGAACGCACACACACTACGCCGCGGGCGTGTGTGCGCAGTATTTTGTAGTATCGAGACCTCACGGGTTTAGTGGAATGTCTCGATCCAAGGTCAGCAAGTTAATACGTCACATCATTCAAATCTTCAACTTTCATTAGCTTCCCTAATTTCTTCCAACCATTTTCTCGACAAACAGACCCGAATACCGTTATTCCTGACCCATGCTCTTTTGAAAAAAATAAATTAAAAAAAAAAAAAAAAATTGACTGAAATACCCCATTTCAATGAAAGTTTTAAGGATGTGCGGGTTGGGGTGTAGATTGTCCCATATGAATTTCATTACCTCCGGAGTGCTAGCAGTCCCCGACCTTATAAAATTCTTGTAACGTAAGGAGTAGTTCAGACTGAAGGCTCTTGGGGGTCCCAGTCGGTCGCAGTTCGTTCCTCGTTCCGGGTCAGTTCTTATTTCCCTAAATTGAAGGGGCTCAAACTCAAAAAATTGTACCTAAATTTGAAATGTTCAAGAATTTTTGAAATTTATTATAGTGCATGAGTTTAGGGAATCGAAAAACTAAAAGATTGCAGCTGGAATCATCAAAATCGAACAATAATAAATTGCCAGGGTTTTCCCAAATTTTCCCAAATTCTCGACTTCATCGAAGAATCTCTTTTGTGTCTGTCATGAAATCTTTGTAACAGGCAAAACTATTCAAACTTTTTCTTCGATGTCGGTTAAATATTCAGGAATTGAGCGAATTGGGTTGCAAATGGTCCCCTATGAAAATAATCACCCTCTGACTGATATCCACTTCTACAGTTTCCGTCCTATTTCGATGAATTTAGTAGGGATGTGCGGATTGGAGTGTAGATGAAAATCATCGCCCCGGACTGGTAGGTACTTACAGATTGTTGTTTTGAGATAAGCTACTACATTTCTGAAGCTTTTGGTTTCTTATTTTCAATAATAAACCTTTGGAATCGACCAAGAAAAAAAGTGTTTTAACCAGTTACCGTTGACCGATTTTGATGAAATTTGGTATGTGGGCTCCATTTGGGGTCTAGTTGTGCCCCGAAGATTTTGGTTGATGTCAGTCACTCTCAAGGGTTAACATTTTGAAAACGCTTTAAGTCAAAAAAATTTTGAAATAAAGGTATTGTTTTTCCTTCAATTTAGGATAGTATTGCATTTTTAGAATTTTTAGAGACCACGCGGAGCCCTTCAGGGCAAACCGTTCGCTCCCTACGGGAATATAAGATTTGGACATACGATAAATCAGAAACACGAGTGTGAATCGCAAAAGAGGCCTAATCTCCGTTCAAATTTTAGCTGAACGAAATGCGATCGATGGTTTTCTTCTTGTTGGTTGGTGATAACAATGGCAAAGCCGTTTTCTTTGCAGACCAGTGATCTATATAGAAAAATAATAAACCTCTGTGTAATAATTGGCAGCGTTTTTATTTCAAAATGTCCTTAAAAACACGAATTTTGAGAATTATGATCATTTATTTATATTTTAATTCAAGTAGAACCCTGGAAAAAGTCGAAAATTGGCCCTGAAAAATTCGGGGAATTTTTTTTCGGGGAATCGCTGGACACCATGAACAATTTCAGCCAATTTAAGACCTATATCCAAGACAGTAAATTGATGAGGAGGAAAGCAAAATTGTTTTGAGTCGAAACTAACAAAATTCTGGAGTCAGAACAAATCATTTCCGTTGTAATGTTCGTGAATTGCCGTTATCATGTTCAGCTATAACGTGTAATGGGTGGGTTTATGACCTCTTATTGTATGAACCCTGTACAGGTGAATGTACTGAGATAACTTGTAATATTTTTCTCATCCCTCCGACGGATGAAGGGATTTTCGACTGCATACCTAGCTAATAGGTAGTTAGTTGTAGGTGTACGCTATTACGCTTCACGTTCAGATTGAAAAATGAAAGAAGAGCTTTATGGTAATCAAAGAACTTCTATTGTGGTCCGGACGAACATTCCCATGGTAGTTGCCGGAAATAATGGGATCGAATAACCGTCCGAAGGAGATTCTTTCTCCGGTTGAAGACCTCAACAATGAGTCACCGGAACTATGCTCCTCTATTTACTGGTACTTGGACGGTTGACTCGATGTTATTTCATTTCTCTCTCCGGTGGTAAGCAGGCTCTATGAGATGGAGCTTGAATATAACGAGGTGGAAGTGTGGAAGTCATCATCATTTGTGGGTTGGACCTAAATCGCTTCAAGAGAATCTGATCCAATGTGAGTTGGTAAGGAAACTGATCCAATATCGCTTTGGATGTGTCTCCATCACGATCATCGCAATTTTAAGTTTTGGTTTATTATTTTCAATAATGAACCTTTGGAATCGACCAAGAAAATTTTTTTTTTTTTAACACCCGCTCAAAATTTGATGGTTTACGTTTCAAGGTACGTAGAATCCAGAAATCGAATAAAAATTTGGCCGTCCATCCGCCGTCCGCCGTACGCGGCACTTTCCCCTCTTAGCATTGACGATTTTGATGAAATTTGGAATGTAGGCTCCATTTGAGGTCTAGTTGTGCCCCGAAGATTTTAGATAGATAGATAGATATAGATTTATTGGCAATAACAGTAAATAATACAAAGTACATTCTCATTAAAAGTAAAGCACTGCGAAAAATAAATAAAAAAAAAAGGTACTTCAAAATACAAAATATAAAAACAGATATTGCCCACCGAAGAATAAGTTCATTTTAATATAAGTTCATAAGTTAATTTTGGTTGATGTAGGTCACTTCTAAGGGTTCAAAAATGAATTTTGAAAATTTTAAAACGCCCTAACTCAAATTTTGATATAAAGGTATTGTTTTTCCTTCAATTTAAGATTCTATAGAATTTTTAGAATTTTTTGAGACCACACGGAGCTCTGTAGGACAAACCTCCGAGAATTTAAAGTTTGGACGTACGATAAATCAGAAACACGAGTGTGAATCGCAAAAGAGGCCTAATCTCCGTTGAAATTAAAGCTGACCGAAATGCGATCAATGTTTTTCTTCATGTTGGATGGTTGGTGGCTTTGCAGACGAGTGATCTATATAGAAAAATAAAAAATAATAAACCATTGTGTAATAATTTGCAGCGTTTTAGAGTGAGATGAATACGAGATATTTCAAAAATATGCATTGAATGAAGCCAAAATGTGACATTAGGTAACTTTAAAATCAGATAAATCAGAGTGTGGAGGTGCTCTTGCTTACAAAGAGCTCTAGGAAGTAAATAGAAAGTTCAGTATCTGACAAAATGAAGATTTTTATTATACAGGATTGTTTAAGAATTTCTTGAGCGCCCCTTAATTTTCAAAATATCAATTTCACTATCACTCTATTTTCCTGTGTCGGAGAGAAAATCCTTTAATGGTGCCTCTCACCACGGATGCTCAGGTCCGTAGAGATATCAAGTACAATTTAAAGCTTTGAACAGGTACTTGGACTGGAGAGCGGGAACTTTATTTCCTGGTCGGGATCTTCTCTAGAATCTTCTCGGAATCTTTAGGTAGAAATAGAAAGGGGAAAATCTATATTATTGTTTGTACACCTCACTGCAGACTTTCCATTGCGATTTGCCCCTTCCTACCTGGGAAAATACTCTAACTAATAAACTTACATGCATTACTGACCGTGAAAAGAGTCTGCCAAGTTGGGTGGGAAGTAAAGCGTCATCATTAAAAATGGAATCAAAAAACATCTTGAAAATTTATGTAAATTTTTCAGAATAATAATATTATATTATTATCTTCTTTTTTGTTATTCTCTCAAGAATTTACCTGCTATGAAATTCATAAGCAAATAGGTACCTATTCTATAATTAGCTTCCAACTATCCTCCAAATTGGAGAAAAATCGGGCGATTGCTTCCTGAGAAATTGACGTTACAGAAAAATCAAGTGTGTTTTGTTTCGTGCAACGGGGATAAAATTTATATGGGACCATCCAGGGAATGTCACCGCTTTTTTCTGTAATTTACTCTCCCTAAAGCTTCTACTGATCCTAATACAATGAAATTTGAGCGAAGTGAAACAAAGTGATAAAATACATAGCAGCTGATCTCAAAACATCAATCTCCAAGTGCCTTCGAATACCCTTAAAGAGATCCATCTACAAGCCAACCCGCACAATCCCTGAAAATCACAGCGAAATCGGACGATAACATCTTATAGTTATTAGATCTAATTCTGTCAGTGAACACCGTTTGTGTTTCATTGTTGGAAACAATAAATCAAAATCTTAGTTTAAAGAATCTCTCGTTCACGCATGCGCAATGACTACCGTTGGAATTACGACTAGAATGATTTCATAGCGGACCGTCTGGTCTCAATGCTACATGAAACTACATATCCCTGAGGGAGCTCCAAATTAGAATCGGAATTGTACAAGTTACGCTTGTTACAATTATTGTACCATTATAACTAATTGCAATAATTATTATTGCACGTTCACGCCTGCGCAGTGACACATGCTATTCGACTTCAATCATATTAATACGGGACCGTCTAGAAATCACACAGTCGCTAAGAATTTACTACTTGCTATACATTTCCATATAATATATAGAAATGTATAGCAAGTAGTAAATTATTGGTGACCATGTAATTTTTAGTCTGTAAGTACATAATATTATTATGTACTTACAGACTAAACATCGAAGCTGTCAGAAAAGCCTTGTAACGAAAAATACGAGTAGAAATCGATTTTTGACGAACCAAATTCTTTTGACCTTCTAGACGAATACTGAGCTTCTCTATATTCAACAGTGAAAACGCTGCAAATTATTAAACAAAGGTATATTATTTTTCTATATAGATCACTCGTCTGCAAAGAACACGGCTTTGCCATTGTTACCACCAACCAACGTGAAGAAAAACATCGATCGCATTTCGATCAGCCAAAATTTGAACGGAGATTAGTCCTCTTTTGCGATTCACATTCGTTTTCTGATTTATCATAAGTACAACTCTTTTCATAGGCAACAAACGATTGGTCCTACAGAGCTCTGTGTGGTCTCATTCGATTCTAAAAATTCAATACTATCTCAAATTGATGGAAAAACAATACTTTCATATCAAAATTTTTTGAGTTAGGGCGTTTTCAAAATTTAACCCTTATTTTTCAACCCTTAGAAGTGACCTACGTCAACCAAAAGCTTCGAGGCCCACATACCAAATGTCATCAAAATCGGTCAAGCTAACTGAGGAAAGTGTCGCGGACGGCCAAATTTTGATTCGATTTTTGGATTCTACGTACCTAGAAACGTAAACCAACAAATTTGGGGGGGGGGGGGGGGTAAACAAAAGTTTTTCCTGGTCGATTTCAAAGGTTCATATTGAAAATAACAAACCAAAAAGCAAAAAACAAATAAAATAAAATAAAATTGAAAAACAAATACCCTTTGATTGAATAGGAATTTGTATCGTTATTTAAAGCTATCTAGAGGAGAGCAACGTGAGAAAAAATGCAATACCTCGCTGCAAAGGATTCCTCGAGGTTGCAAACCAAATGGTGTAATTTAGTCTGGTTAAATTTGGCTATCTATAATTTGAAGTCCTGTTCAGATCGCTCTAAAGCTATATTCCAACTCTAATTGAAGATGTGGTGAATCGTTCTGCTCCACTGCAAACAAAGTAGGGTCGAATCCTTACTGCGTCACGCGCCATATTCGGCCATGTTTCTTAGAACCTACTCCGGAGCCGCTGACCTATTTAGTTTACAAGTTTTGTAGAACCCTTCAAAGATCTATATCTTTCTAATTTACACAATCTGAACGACACAGCTGAAAAAGTCCACCGAGTGTCCTTCTTCGAATTCGGTCACACCTTTTTTGACCTTTTTTGATTTTAAAAACCAAACAGTAAATCGCGTGAAAGCCCCCTGCGGTAAACGATCTACGCGGATACCTACCAGGAAAAACAAAGATGAGCTCTGCGGTCTGTGGGAACTTCGCTCCACTTTTCCTGGAGATCCTGAGAAAAGAGAAATGCTTGAATGGGCTGAGTAGTAAGGGAGTAGCGGAGGTACGCTGATGGGAGTTGCGGCCAGTGAAGCAACAATTGACTCTCCTTGACCTCTCCAGTCCCGTCTCCCGGTCGGGTCCGTCGACTTCTTTTATCATCCGCGAGCTTTGCTTGCCCTGCAGAGGCGCTCGCAATTCTACGGTTGCGTCAGCGCTACAATAACCACCCGCATCTTTGGAAGCAAAACGATGTTCTAAAGTGACGAGAGAACAATTGGGAGATCGTAGTCTGTCTTTCATTGTTGAATCGTCACCGGCAGACTAGATATGATGTTGTGGGAGACGTGATGGGTCGCAGAGGCAGGTACCCTCTGGTGCGTAGAATGTAAGAATTAGTTACTGGTCTTGAGAAAACTGCCTGTTCCTTAACGATTTTCAACTCTTTGGGTGTGAATGTCGAGTGTTTTGGCATTTTTCAATGAGCATTTAATACTCCCGTCCTAACAAGAAACGGCCGAACCAATATGAGAAGATTTTCATTTGGTTTATTATTTTCAATAATAAACCTTTGGAATCGACCAACAACAAAATTTTTTAACGCCCCCTCAAAATTTGTTGGTTTAAGTTTCTAGGTACGTAGAATCCGAAAAAGTATGGTTTATGTGCTCCATTTGGGGTCTAGTTGTGCCCCGAAGCTTTTGGTTGATGTCGGTAACTTCTAAGGGTTGAAAAATAAGGACTGAAATTTTCAGAGCGCCCTAGCTCAAAAAATTTCAATATTTAAAGGTATTTTTTTTATTAATTTGAAATAGAATTGAATTTTTGGAATCGAATGAGACCACCTAGACGTCTGTAGGACCAACCGTTCGCTCCCTACGAGTACTTAAGGTTTGGGCTTACGATAAATCTGAAACACGAGTGTAAATCGCAAAAGAGGCCTAATCTCCGTTCAAATTTTGGCTATAATAAAAAAGTCTGCTAAGTGGGTGTGGCACATAGCTTCCTTGTATCCATAACCCAATTGTATAGATGATCCGATGTATATTAGTTAATCTCAAAACATCAATCTTTGAGTACCTACCACTATCACAACGATCAATCTGCACAATCTCTGAATATTTTAGGAAAATGTAGAAGTTATGGCTTTATAAGGATTTCACGTTTGCGCATGAGCCAAGATATTCATAGGGGACCATCTCCACCCCAACCCGCACAATTCCTGAAAATTCCATCGAAATCGGATGAGAATTATTGTGGAAGTTATGGCTGTGGCAAGGATTTCACGTTTACGCATGGGGAGCGGCTACTATCAGTCCAGGGTTAATGATTTTCATAGGGCACCATCTGCACGCCAATCCGCACAATCCCTGAAAATTTCATCGAAATCGGATGAGAATTGGAGGAGTTATGACACAGTGACAGAAAAAAGTTAGTGGAAATTTAGATTTTGGAGAACTTTTTTTCAACTTTGAAAAGTGAAAACAAAGCTTCCGCTACCTTGGTAGACTCGGAAGCAAAATGAATGGGGTAGGTGATGAGAATGGCAAAGCTGTGCTCTTTGCAGGGGAGTGATTAATACAGAAAATAATAAACCTTTGTGTAATAATTTGCAGCGTTTTTTGCCAGTTCCTTATGAAGCGTATTATCATTTGTTCCAACTAGCAACGACCTACGACGATTACTCGGCTCTTGAGAACTCTTGAAATAAAATAAGTGTCCTATCTACAGTTTCCTGAAATATACGAACAAAATACGCCCCATCTGACCTTTTCTAAGGAGAATAGTCTTAAGTAGCCACACTGCAAACTTGCTATGATCACTTTTCTTCTTGACATACACTGCTATAAGGGACGATTTTCCTCGGTATCTGCCGTCTTGCCAGAGGCCGCTTGTGACAGCTAATTTTCTTTTATCCATATTTTCGACTTCATCTACACTCTTGTATCAGGATTACACGTTTTAATTTTGGGGGATTCAACTCACAGTTCTCTTCAATGCAATGTCCTGGGTTCAAATTTGATTCAATTTACTTACTTGGTTAAAATTAATTCAAAAACCTAGAGAAACTACGTAGATCATGAGATTCTATATAAAAAAAGATTCTTATATGTCAATTATCCTAGGCAAGACGTCCTAACTGACAGTCCATCCTGAGGTAATACGAACCAATTTTCAATTCATACTGAATGTAAAACGTCTTATCTACCAATTCATCCCGAGTTAAAACGTTCTATCTGTCAAATCATTCTGAATGTGAAATGTTTTATCTGTCAATTCCTCCTAAGGCAAAACGCCCTATCTAAAAATTCACCACGAGGTAAAACGTCCTAACTGACAGTTCATCCTGAGATAGAACGTACTACCTGTCAATTCACCCTGAAGGTAAAACGTTCTATCTGCCAATTCATTCTGAACGTCAAACTTCAATGTCTAAGTACTCATACTAGCCACCTAATTCGGCGGTAAGGTGACGATGAAATTTACAGGTGACATCATCCAGAGCCCCAACCGAACAGTTCCTGAAAATGCCATACAAATTAAATTAAAACTGTATAAGTTGTGCTTATTATTCCACGTTTGTGGAAGCGGCTTCCGATGATTTGATCGTAAAACATTTCATAGCGACGCATCCCTGAGGATTTCATCGGTTTATGATCGGAGTTGTACAAGTCAAGCTTGTTACGACGATTTCACGTTCACTGCTGAGAGTGACTACGTGTGATCCAATCACAATTAAATTATTAGGGAACCATTTAGAGCCCTAACCAGACAGTCGCTCAGAATTCAATTGAAGTTTGATTGAAACAGAAGAAATTATGCTTGATACGAGGTATTTACTTGCTCTTGCACTGACAGACATGAAACCAAAATTCTGGAAGGTTTAAAAGGTGAAAGAAGATTGAATGTCTCTTTTTAAGAGAACATTTTTTGTCTTCTTCAAAAAGTGAAAGCAATTTATAATCGGAAGCAAAAATCGATAAGTGCAGCATCTTTTTAAAAAAACGCTGCAAATCATTGCCCAAAGGTTTATTATTTTCTGTATAGATCACCCTTGTATAGATCACTGGTTCTCCATCAATAGCGCCTACCACCATCTGTATTCTCCCTTGACCTTCCCTCTCAAATTTCAGCTTCCTGCGTTCAATAGGATTGAAAATGGCTTCGGAGCTCACTCAACTGATCAGTGATCTGAAGAGTGAAGAAGATCTTCTTAACAACCGAATTTAGGGGAGAAATTTGTGTTTGACGAGGAGAAACGTGCATTTTTTCAACAAAATCGGCGCTCCAGCCTCCTGTTTCCGGAAGCTTCGGGGTCTACTGTGGCTTTTCTGGATGGATTTCTATCGTCTAACCCCTGAAATCGTCTAGGTGGAACGCTGATTTCGTTGAAAAAATCCACGTTTTTCCGCGTTCAAACACAAATTTCTCCCCTTAATTTGGTTGTAAAATATTTTTTAATTATACCATTGTAGAGATGGGCGAAACGGTTACATTTGCGTATTAGGTACCACTGTCACTGCTCTGGATGGGTAATAGGTTCCAATAACCTGTTATTTATTAATAGGTTATATGTAATTCTGACATATCATACCAAAGTATGGTTTTAATATTTTCGTTCCCGACCTACGTTCGTATGTTTATCATGTTAAATTGTTTTTATCCATTCCAAAGTATCATTCCGTTGATCTCTAGTTTTCATTTCATACCCAAGTTGGAGTTTCTGTCAAGTTATTTCCGACATATTTGCGTGTTAGTGTATTTCCACTCGTTTTCGATTAAAAAAACCCAAGCTATTGTTCTGGCTCCACACATTTTGGAGCCTTCTCCGAAACGTTATTTAAAAACAGGGTTATTGACATTTTATGTCTTTACTATGGCACATAAATGAAAAATCGTCACGCGGGGATCGTCACGCGGGGAGCGTTACGAGGGGAGCGTTACGCGAAAATTTCTAATGATTTTCACGTACAACCAATCGTTCCTAGGGAAAACTAACTTCCTCATTTTCCACCCCACAAAAATCGTTCACCACTCATTGGAAAGCTCTCAATTTATTAAACGTAAGACATAAAATGTCTCTCGTGGTTGCGTACTTGTACGAAAGCTGTATCCACCGTTTGTGTTTGTAGGTATATGTAATATTTTGGTAATAGGTTCTAAGCGGAATTAACGAAACCTGGTAATAGGTTATTTTTAACTGTTACGTTAAATACCGCCCATCTCTGTACCATTGGAAAGCTGAGATATTTGCGCAGTTTTTACTGGTCTTGCATCTTGAAAAAATATTGGTTCTTGTAGTTCAATTTGCGATTCAAAAAATTCGAGGTTTCCCAAATTACGTAAAATTCTCTATTCTATCTATCTATTTTTCATGTCTTAAACTTCGACTCAAAAAAAGGTAAGGGACCTATCCGATAGGAAATTTAATGCTCTTTCCAACGGTATCCTCAAATTGTAATTATTACAGCCAATTAAAGGAATTATGACCTATTTAATGACGTAAGGTCAAAATCACGACAAACAAGTTTAAAATTAAAATAACTTGAAAACGAAGCTTTTGTTGCACATTAGTTGTAGAATCGACCTGTGCAGTGTGACAGACCAGTTAGGCTTACACCCTGTATGCAAAAAATATTATACCATTGGGTAATCATTTGCAGTGTTTTCTACCATGAATGATCTCAGGATAATGGTCAACGTCTAGAACTTAACCATCCACTTGAACTCAGAACAGTACCTTCTTCGCTCAAAACTTCTCTGGAGGTGTAGGTACCGTAAGGTTGTTGGGTAGGTACCGTAAGAAACAAAAAATGAGGTTTACGAGAAAACAGCTACTCCTCCCAGAATGAAATGGAAGAAACAGAGTCAGCGTTTCACCTAATTTTCCCTTAATGCATCCTGCGGGTTGACACATATTCCTCAGGACTGAGTAGATGACTTATCGGAGCTGTGGGAAGCGGTTCCCGACCTCGAACAATCGGTTGGAACACGGCAACCTGCCACTAGTGTTGCCCGGGTGTTGGTCGTTGATTATGCAAAAAGTCGCAATGAAAAGAGAGCGCCCTAATTAGAGTTTTCTGTGTGAACTTGTGGAAGGAACGAGACCGTCGGCCACATCGCATCAGACGAGTTAACGGAAGTATACCGCTTCCCACGGATCTGGGTTGGAGAACATACGAACGCCCGAAAAAAATCCCGATATTTCGAATCGTCTAATTGCTCACGAACCAAAGACCAATCTATCGCCAAATACGGTCGGAATGCGACTCAAAGCAGGAAGTACGGTAAGACTGAAAAGCGAATTTTCTCAATTCAATTTTGGTTTATTATTTTCAATAATGAACCTTTGGAATCGATTAAGAAAAAAAAAAGTTAACCCCCTCAAAATTCTTTGGTTTACGTTTCAAAGTACGTAGAATCCGAAAATCGAATAAAAATTTTACCGTCCGTGGCAGTTTCCTTAGTTCCCATGGACCGATTTTGATGAAATTTGGTGTGTAGGCTCCATTTGGCGTCTAGTTGTGCCCCGAATATTTTGGTTGAAGTCACTTCTAAGGGTTGAAATTTTGAAAACGCCCTAGCTCAAAATCTTTCGATGTAAAAGGTATTGTTTTTCCATCAATTTGTGATGGTATTGAATTTTTAGAGACTTCGCGGAGCCCTGTAGGACCAACCGTTCGCTCCCTACGAGTACTTAAGGGTTGGGCTTTCGATAAATCAGAAACACGAGTGTGAATCGTAAAAGAGAACTAATCTCCGTAGAAACTTCAGCTGACAAAACACAACCGTTGTTCGTTGTACGTCCTTAGCAACCAGTAATCAAATTTCCTATTGAAGACACCACACACTACTCTTCATTTCTTCGAATCGGGTGTGAAGCGTTTATTTCTTCCAAATAAACTTGATTGTGAATTAGGTATGTTGTAGATAGGTAGTACCTATGCTTGGTAGGTGGTGACGATGGAAAAGCGGTGTTCTTTGCAGACGTGTGATCTATATAGAAATAATAAACCTTTGTTTAATAATTTGCAGCGTTTTCACTTCGAAATCCTCAAAAATCACTCTATTCGTCTCATACAGTACACACATGTGAACTGTTGTTGTAAATTGTCGTTTTTCAGTACAAAGACGCTTTTTCATGACTTTTTTTCGTTTATGTGCCAAAGTCAAGACATTAAATGTCAAAATACTACCGTACTTAAACACTGGGAATGGTTTGAAAATTTTAATAGCCCATATTCATGCTCTACTCGTACCCACGAACACGTTTTTGGATACGATGCCAAAATACCGATTGCATAATAGACGTAATATAAAGGTATATAATATATCCCTGGTTCATGTTATGAACCTTTGTTGGAAAATTCTGAATCTGAAATTGTACTTCTAACAGAAATTTTGAGCTGAATCCGAATACCCATGTTATATTAGAGGTGATTATGACGATAAATGCCACACAAAAAACCTTGAAATACGTTTTTTGACACCATTTTGGTCTATTATTTTCAATAATGAACCTTTGGAATCGAGTAAAAAAAAATTGTTGATTAAACGTTTCAAGGTACGGAAAATCCGAAAATCGAATAAAAAATTTGAAGAAATTTGAAATATTGGCTCCATCTCTTCTTAGGGGAGAAAAATGGGGGTTGTTCTCAAAATACCCTTTCTCGAAAACTCTCTATACAAAGGTATTGCTATTTCATCTATTTAAAATAGAATTGAATTTTTAGAATCAAATGAGACCACGCAGAGCTCTGAAGGACAAACCGTTCGCACCCTATGAGAACTTAATAACTTGAGGGTTGAACTTACGATAAATCAGTAACACAAGTGTGAACCGCAAAAAAGGGCTAACCTCCGTTCAAATTTTGAAAATCTAAAATTTTTTAAATCAGAAATTTGAGTAGCGGTTCATACATGAAATTTTCGAATATTTTCAGACATATTCGTGCCACAATGTGAAGCGTTGATACTTTCCCAACATTTTGACATTTTCATGTCTTTGCTTTGGCACATAAACTGAAAAATCGTCACGAAAACTAAGCAAGTCTTGCTCACGCGACCAATAAATAAGTAAAATAGACTCACTGTGTTGCGCAGCGAACAATCAACTGTTTTCTTATTTTGATGCTTGGCTACATGAACTTGTAATAAAAAGAAATGTTTGGCGTTTTATATTTAAATTGATTTTATTCTCAACTATCGACTTCGTGGCTTTGGTAGACAAAAGATCTCACCGCTGCCACCAATTGTAATGGTAGGAAATTTGGTTTAGGTTATTTTACCTTTTGATTGGTTTTTATTAATTTATGAATTGAGTTCAAATTCTAATGTTGCAGAATTAGGATTGAATTACAGAAGAATTCTGTAGAAAGTGAAATAGGAAAATTACTATATATAAAAAAAGAGTATTGGTAGAGCGTTAGGCAAGTGCACTGGAAAGATTCTAATAAAGGGTTATTATGCGAAATTTACGTTTATATTAAAATATTATGTTCCTATGGACAAAATATACTTTCTTTACTCAATCCTAGTCCCGTTAGGTTATTTGCTTTAAGCTGTGTGTTCCTAGGGATTTCTCTCAGGTAGAAGGGTGCAATGAACTGAGGGTTCTTGAGGTTATTACTCCTACCTAATTGTTGAAATTCCTGAGAGGTTGCTGCCACCACCCTGGGTCGTATTCGGACACAGGGAATTACCAAACCTTTTTACCTGCAATATACCTGAATGAGTGAAAAGAGGGTGAACTGCTGAAATAAGTAACGACAGGTTAACACGTAGGGTTTTTATTCAGAAAAATAGCAATATTAAACCGTGAAGCGGAATTGATTTCAAACTGCTCTGAAGGAGCTGACTTTCATTGAATATCAAGAATTATGCTTCAAATACTTCAACACTGTTACGCACGTTATTTAAGTAAATGTATGAACAAAATATATATATGTTGTGTGACGATATTTTCTTATGTCTAATTATGACTTAGACTTTGACTGACTTTTACAATAACAAATTGACTTAGATTAACTTGACTTCTACTATCCTTCGACTTTACTTCTATTTTACAACTTAGTTACGATTCAACTTTACTTTACAGGACGTTATGTTAAGGGGGAGTTTTTGCCAGATTTTTGAGAAAGTAAGCGCTTACTGGGATTTTGAGGGAATGGGCTCACCCTTTAGCCGAGCTTGGATCGTTTGTAGATCTCCGTAGCAGGTAAGTTGTCCAGGGCCTCGTCCGAATAAGGCTTGTAGAAAGGGGGTGCCTGGAATCGGGGCAGTTCTGCCTCGGTTCGGAGTTCGATCTTGACACTGGGTCGATCTGGGCGGCGAAACGGAGAAGGCGGCGGTGTTGTGGAGTTTTGGGCCTTGGCTAACAAAACTGCACGAACACTGACTGGCGGGTAGACACTTTATACTTTTATGTGAAATGTTCGCACTGGATCACCACGGTAAATTCTCAGTTCATAAAGGTCTCGTTACAAGGAGAGGGGATGAGTCGTGAGCTGGGTTCCAACACAATGGAGACGCGTGACTGTAGACTGAAGTCGGCGGGAGGGGGCAGGCCCTTATAACCCCTCGGCCATCTTGGAAATTGGCGATGGTGAGGGTTCCGACGGTGGCGCGCTCGGTGTTGGTGACCTCATGGCGGACATTGGTGTTCGGTTATACGGTTGCTCGGGGTGATTTGTATGGAAGTAGGCAGTTGACATGGAAGTAGGTTTGCTGACAGGGAACTAAATGGTGATTTATGGAGTTGAGAGATGGGGTTGCTGAACTGGCTCATTACACCCCCCTCTTCTCCCAAGGCCGATGCCCTCATCGGCTACTTGCCTTTGGTGACGGATGGAATCGGCAATGTGGTGTCTGGCGAAACCTTGAGCAATGCTGTTTCGTATCTCCAACGTCGACAACCTGAGCATTTGGGTGGACGTGCTTCGGCATGTTCTTCTCGAAGGCAAGGTTGTGGGAACGAAGGGTGTTCCGATGGATATTTCTGGCAGGCCGTAACAAGCCGGTTCCAAAAACTCTTGCAGCTGGAGCAACGGAATTTGATCAGTTCTTTCGGGATCTTGTCGCAGACGGGGCATGGCGCAGCATTGTTTATGGTGGTATTTTCTGGCTCATCCTCGCGGGCAGGGGTAATCGGTGAGAAGGATGGCGATGGCTCTTCCACTTCCGTGCGTTTGGTCGCAGGCGGCCTTGGCTTGGTCTTTGGCTTGGTTTTCTTCTCAGTCTTTGCCTCACTGTCAGAAGACGACGATGAAGATGACGATGACGAAGATGAGCGGGCACGCCTTCGGGGAGTGGAAGCAGTTGCTTCTCCGGTGGCCGATTCCCAAGCATTTTCCAATGAGGCCGACGATTGGTTAAGGACATTGCTGCTTTGGATCGCCATGACCCGTTGCTCCAAACCTCTTAATTCACATCGTAGCTCCTCGACAGGGTTAGGGGTGCCTCCTGCTGAAAGACCAGCTGCATCCGAGCTGACAGCCTTGCTCAGGTTGTGTGAGAGCCCGGCGATGCAAATCATAATTTCCTTGCGTTGCTCTGGCATGTCGGCGAATTCAGTCAGCCAGGTTTGCAATTGTGCCATGCATGCTACGGTACGTTCAACCCATCCTGGGCTGCCTACGTTTATTGTGGGTACTGGCTCTAAACGGGGTCTGGGGAACGCCATGTCCTGAAACAAAAGAATTCAGCCTTCTTACACTTCTACCCCAGGTCTCTCGCATCCGTTACTCCACCCCTCCGCCCAATCCGCACGCGCTCGCGATACCGTTCCCTAACTCCTAGGTGTTGGTGAACTCGAGGCTAGTCTTTCCCTTTGGCTACCTATGAGATGGATCTCTGCCTTGACTCTCCTCTACGACGTCCGGATTCAGGTATTGGGTAGGTGAATGAATACAAGGTAGGTGTAATATAATTCTTATGTTTTACAGGTTAAATTTCGTTTACATGAATAAATTTCCCTTTGTGTTAGTATTTTAATTTTTTTTTTTTTTTTTTTTTTTTTTTTTTTTTTTTTTTTTTTTTTTTTTTTGTTCAAACAATTTACATAAATTTGTTGCTTTTTATGTTACAGGTTATACTTCGGTTTCCTTCGGAGCGACTTTAATTGTGGACACCTTGCCAGTATGCAACTTTTTGTAGTCGATGACTTTTCGGGGTCGCAGACTGTATGAAGAGGTGGTGGTACTGGCATCGGCGTTGGGCAAAGTTCGTTCTGCGATCGGTTCGTCCGGCGGACGGTTGCATGATTGCTCCAAGCGTTCGAGGTCCGGAGTAACACAGGTTCGTTCTATGAGTTCGGGTTCTGCTTCGTCGTCCGATTCAAACCATGGGTCAAGGTCGGGTTGCTGAGTTCCGGCGGGGGCATCTGGTGCGGAGGCCTCGCGCCTGTGCGGCTCCTCCCGCGTGATTGCTTCATCCGGGACTCGGTTGACGAATGCTGGTTTCAACCTACTAAGATGATAACGAGTGGT
Organism: Apolygus lucorum; assembly: GCA_009739505.2. Classification (NCBI taxonomy): domain Eukaryota; kingdom Metazoa; phylum Arthropoda; class Insecta; order Hemiptera; family Miridae; genus Apolygus; species Apolygus lucorum. Next base: position 50,414,821 of record CM019178.2, on the reverse strand, counting down.
CTTTCCTAGAGCATCCTCGACCTCGTAATTTACATCGGTGAGCCTTCTGGTGATAGTGAGAGGTCCGATCCAGGGATTCCAAAACTTACGGGTGGCATCCGCTGGGGCAACCATTTGGCGCGCGTATACTGGCTGGCCCACCTCCAATTCCCTCATATGGCGCCGATTGTTGATGGCTTTCTCCCGAGCGCACCAGGCCTTTTTGATTTGACTTTCTGCCAGCTGTCGTATTTTCTGAAAGCAGGGTTCAGATGGATTACGGTTTGGTTCATCGGTGGCCGTCAGTTCCCGGTTGTTTGGGAGCCGAACCTCACGCCCATACGTCAACTGGAACGGCGAATATCCTGTACTATGATGAGGCAAGTTTCGGTATGCTGCCAGAGCGAACGGTAATGCCGCCTCCCATCCTCGCACGGTATCTTGAAGCTTGGCAACGATATTTGCTAGGGTTCTGTGGAACCTTTCGCAAACACCGTTGCTTTGCGGATGGTATGCTGACGTTTGGATATGGCGGATGTTCCAGTTAGTACACAAATTTCTAATTACGCTAGACACGAAGGCGGCTCCCCGGTCCGACACCAGTACTTCCGGCGCTCCGTGCGTTGGGAGGTATTTTGTTGTCAACACTCGGGCCGTGGTTTCTGCCGTGCAGTTTGGGGTCATATACACTTCAGCATACTTGGAGAAGTGGTCGACCACCGTCAGGAGATATTTGGTAGAGTGGGTTCCCTTCAGGGGACCGACGTAATCAATTCCGACTATTTGCCCTACACGAGTGGGAAGTTCAGGTCGCTGTATCGGCGGATTCAGATTGTTAGGGGTGTTGCGTTTCTGGCATTGTGGACAACTCTGTACGAAACTCTTGACGTCCCTTGACATCTTTCGCCAATACCCGTAGCGCCTCGCGATACTCTCAGTGACGTCCACGCCTGGGTGACCTGCCCATAGTTGTTCGTGGCAATTTGTCAGGAACCATCGTCGCAGTGTCTGTGGTATTAGGGGCACCAACTCCTCTCGTCCGTTCGTGTCAGTGACAAACTTCCAAAGTTCTCCGTCCAAGCGAATGCGCGGATTGGTGTTTTCACGATCCAGACTTCTTATCCACGGGTCCAGGGCCTGTGCTGCAAGGAGTAGCTCTCTTGGCATGCTGAGGGTGGTAATAGCTCCAATCGGAATCCTACTAAGACCATCGACGTGGCCCATTTTGGACCCAGGCCGATACCTCGCCTCATATTCATATTCTGTGAGCCGGAGGATCCATCTTCCGATACGGGAGGTGGGATCTCTGATATTCATGGCGGCTGTCAATGCGGCATGATCCGTCTGGAGGATGAAACGGCGCCCCAACAGGAATTCCTGAAAATGACGCACCGCCCAGACCACCGCGAGCAGTTCGCGCTCTGTGGTTGAGTATCGGGTTTCAGCGTCGTTCAGTACGCGACTGGCGTAAGCCACCGGATGACTCTCTCCGTCGATTTCCTGTGAAAGGACCGCACCGATAGCTTTCCCTGAAGCGTCCGTAGACAGCACGAAGGGTCGCTCGAAGTCGGGGTAAGCGAGCACGGGTCCGGTCATGAGCGCCTCCTTCAGAGCCTCAAAAGCTGCCTGCTGCGCCTCCGTCCACACGAACGGTTCGTTCTTCCTTAACAATTTATTCAAAGGAACGACAATTTCGGAGTAGTCGACAATGAATCTTCGATAAAATCCGGCGAGACCGAGGAAGGAACGCACATCGCGGGCGGTGGTTGGTACTGGATGGTCTCGTATAGCCACAATCTTGTCAGGGTCCATCTCGACTCCGTTAGCGGTCACCATGTGCCCCAGATAATTTACCCGATCCTTCAGGAACTCACACTTTCGGAGATTTAATTTGAATCCCGTTTCCTCAAAGCGCCTCAGGACTGTCTGCAATAATTCTAGATGTGAGTCCACGTCTTCGGTAAAGAGAATGACGTCATCTAGATAGATCAGACATCCATGTCCTATGATTCCATCCAGAACATCATTCATTGCGGCCTGGAAGGTTGCTGGCGCATTTTTGAGTCCGAACGGCATTCGAGTATATTCGAAGTGTCGATTTAGGGCAGTGAAGGCGGTCTTTTCTTGTGATTCCGGTGCGACGGGTATTTGGTGATACCCCATGGTCAAGTCGAGCGTCGTGAACCACTTGCTATTTCCCATTAAGGACAAGGTTTCTAACAATCGCGGTAACGGATATCTGTTTCCCTTGGTTATCGCGTTCAGCTCCCGGTAGTCGGTACAGAACCTCCATCGCTGGGGTTCTCCGGGCGGAGTCTTTTTCTTCGCCACGACAATAGGTGCATTCCACGGGCTTTTCGAAGGTCTGATTATTCCCTCCGCGAGCATGTCATGGACCTGATCTTCCACGAACTCCCGTAGGGCGTGTGGCACTGGATAAGGTTTTCGGCACGTCGGTCCAGCATCTCCCGTCTCGATTTCGTGCGACACCTCCATACTACATCCGTCTTTTCCAGGTTTGTCGAATAAATGTATATTTTGCAGGAGACATTGTTCGATCCGTCGTCGGTCGTCACCAACCAAATGACTCAACTGCTGGCGGATGTGTGTTACGGTATCCTCGCGAGAGGGTTGATCATCCCAGACCTCCGTGGGAAGTTCCTCAAGGTTTTGCAAATTTTCAGGTACCACCGCTCCTACTGCAGCTGGCTTCCGTTCGAGAGTGGTTCGGGGTTTCTTGGCCACGCGTTCACTCGGGTCGTACAGCTGGGGGTTTGGATTCGTCGAGGGCCGTCTCTTCACCGGTGCGCTCTTTGGATATGTCGATCGAGAGGGCTCGTCTTTCTTGGTCTTTACCTTCAATCTACGCAAATGGTTCAACATTTTGGGGCTCTCCCATACTGCGCCGAGTATCATCTGACCTCCGGTTTCGTTATTCGTCATGGTGACGATTCCGGTGTCGGTGCGGATTTCGATCGGGAACTTTCCCAATAGATCGAGTCCCATCAAGTCCAAGTGTGAATCGGGTCTTCGGAAAACATAAAATTTGTGCGACGTTCGCTTATCCCCTATCCGCACAGGCAGTTCTTGTGTTCCTAACAACGGTAATTTTTGACCGTCCGCTCCCCAGAGCTCGGTGTTAGTTGGTTTTACAGGAACTCCTGGTACTGGGTGCGATAGTGCGGATACTGCTGCGCCGGTGTCCAATATTACGTCACGGTTGTATTTTCCCAGTCCGATTTTCATTCGAATCATCGGACGCGTAGTACAATTGACCGTCGCCTGGAAAGCTACCAACTCGTCGCCGCGCACCTCTTCCTCGGGGTTCTCCTCTGATGGCTGTGTGACGACTGCTGCTGCGGTTCCGGCGAGGTTTCCTCGTGGTTGCGATACCGGCAGCATCTTCTTTTTCCGCAAGCATTCATTTTCTAAATGCTCTCGCGCGCCACAAAAGTCACAAAAGATCGCGCTCTGGATACCATGTGGACAGTTGACTGGAAAGTGAGCGTAGTCACCGCAGTACAAACATGGATATCTTGGCGTCGGCGAAGGTTGTCTCCAGGTTGATCTGTTTGGTCCGGGGTAGGGGGGGCTCGTTATTGGATTCTTGGGTGCGCCTTGCGATCCCAATTTTTGAGGGCACTTCCCGGAAAAATGTCCGAGTTCTCCGCAGGTATAACATTTTAGCGCTTCTTTATTCATAACGCCCGCTATGTCCCATTTGAAATCTGCTGCTTGCTCGCTCTGGGTCGTGTCTTCTAGGTCCTCAGCTCGCTTCACTGCTTCTTCCAATGTGTCAGGGAGATTGCTTTGAAGGAAGGGGCTGATTTCCTTATTTATCCCTCTGACGAAGGCGCGGAGGGTTTTTGCCTTTACCCACTCCTTCTGTTGTGCAGCGGTAAGCTCAATTTCATTACGGACGGCGGTTTTTGCGGTTTTTATCAATTTCTCTGCGAACCGTCTTACACTTTCTTCGGGCTGCCTCTTCGTTGTCCATAGGCGAATCATCGCCTTTTCGGGGTCCTCACTCTCATACCACTGGAGTATGGCATCTCGTAGGGTAGTGTAGGGTTGTGCTCCTAGATCTTCTTGTAAGAACCTCTTGGCTCCTCCTCTCAGGCGAGTACGTAGAAATCGTAGTCGCTGTTCTTGATCGAGGTCGTGTGTAGCTTGTTCAACTTCAGCGAAGAACGAGGCGGCCGAAATGGAATCGGGTTCGTCCGGGTTCCACGGTTCGATCTCTAAGAATAGCGATCGGGGGAGATCTCGTTGTTGGGGTGCCTGTCCTCCTTGAGTCGGGGATTGGGCGCTTCGGAAGAACTCTCCCATCCTATTCATGGCCTCTGTCATGGCGTCGGCCAACTCCACTGTCGTTTCAGTCGCTTTCTGCCAGGGCTCCATTTTGATGCTTGAAGGATTTTTCACAATTTTACGAAAAGAACTAGAAAAGGCCCGGGCAATAATCAGAAGTATTCACTACACTTTTCCCGCAACGCTGAATTCGTTGGTCGAGAGGGTCAAGCAGATAATGATCCAACTTCCTACCCAAGGGAACTTTTCTGAATGCGAGTTCGAAATAGAATTTGTTGTTGATTATTCGAAAATTTGGTGTTGGTTCGAACTGATGATCGGTTCGACCTCTGCACCGATATGGATCTTGACTCGATCCGAACTGTGAAGCAGTTCGTTCAATATCTATATGCAGGGGAGGTCGGTTCGAGTTGCGAATCGGTTCGAATCGCGCTTCGGTCCGAACAGTGAATCGGTTCGAATATTGGTCAGTACAGCAGTGATCAAGTTCGAACTGTGGTTCGGTTCGAACTGTGCACTGGTCTGTTTTGGGGATTGGTATGAGTTCTGCCTCGTTTCGAACTGTGATTCGGTTCGAACGGGGTACCAATACGGTTTTAAGATCGGGTCGGACTGTGACTTGGTCCGAACAAGAGTTAGAATAGTTCGAAATTGGGTCGAACTTGAATCGGTACAAACAGAATATCGGTACGAACGGAATTCGGCGGAGTGTGGAGCAACAATATTTGACAAAATACACAAGAAAAAGTACGAATTGCGTACTAAATTGACTCTCTGCGCTCCTCTCACTTTCCGGCTGAATTATTTTGTTTGTACAAGTGTGCGTGTTCTAGATGTGTGACATATGTTTTTAAATGAAATTTTCAAAATTGATGCTATATTACTTAATATTTCTAAATTATGATTACAAATTTCAGGAGTCTGATCACTCTTCAAACTCTTAGACAGGTATTTGCTTCTTGTTTGGGTCCCGAAAATCGCAATTTTCTTTGATCCCACAGCTGGTCACCACTTGTAATAAAAAGAAATTGGTTGGTTTTGGTATTTTATATTTAAATTGATTTTATTCTCAACTATCGACTTCGTGGCTTTGGTAGACAAAAGATCTCACCGCTGCCACCAATTGTAATGGTAGGAAATTTGGTTTAGGTTATTTTACCTTTTGATTGGTTTTTATTAATTTATGAATTGAGTTCAAATTCTAATGTTGCAGAATTAGGATTGAATTACAGAAGAATTCTGTAGAAAGTGAAATAGGAAAATTACTATATATAAAAAAAGAGTATTGGTAGAGCGTTAGGCAAGTGCACTGGAAAGATTCTAATAAAGGGTTATTATGCGAAATTTACGTTTATATTAAAATATTATGTTCCTATGGACAAAATATACTTTCTTTACTCAATCCTAGTCCCGTTAGGTTATTTGCTTTAAGCTGTGTGTTCCTAGGGATTTCTCTCAGGTAGAAGGGTGCAATGAACTGAGGGTTCTTGAGGTTATTACTCCTACCTAATTGTTGAAATTCCTGAGAGGTTGCTGCCACCACCCTGGGTCGTATTCGGACACAGGGAATTACCAAACCTTTTTACCTGCAATATACCTGAATGAGTGAAAAGAGGGTGAACTGCTGAAATAAGTAACGACAGGTTAACACGTAGGGTTTTTATTCAGAAAAATAGCAATATTAAACCGTGAAGCGGAATTGATTTCAAACTGCTCTGAAGGAGCTGACTTTCATTGAATATCAAGAATTATGCTTCAAATACTTCAACACTGTTACGCACGTTATTTAAGTAAATGTATGAACAAAATATATATATGTTGTGTGACGATATTTTCTTATGTCTAATTATGACTTAGACTTTGACTGACTTTTACAATAACAAATTGACTTAGATTAACTTGACTTCTACTATCCTTCGACTTTACTTCTATTTTACAACTTAGTTACGATTCAACTTTACTTTACAGGACGTTATGTTAAGGGGGAGTTTTTGCCAGATTTTTGAGAAAGTAAGCGCTTACTGGGATTTTGAGGGAATGGGCTCACCCTTTAGCCGAGCTTGGATCGTTTGTAGATCTCCGTAGCAGGTAAGTTGTCCAGGGCCTCGTCCGAATAAGGCTTGTAGAAAGGGGGTGCCTGGAATCGGGGCAGTTCTGCCTCGGTTCGGAGTTCGATCTTGACACTGGGTCGATCTGGGCGGCGAAACGGAGAAGGCGGCGGTGTTGTGGAGTTTTGGGCCTTGGCTAACAAAACTGCACGAACACTGACTGGCGGGTAGACACTTTATACTTTTATGTGAAATGTTCGCACTGGATCACCACGGTAAATTCTCAGTTCATAAAGGTCTCGTTACAAGGAGAGGGGATGAGTCGTGAGCTGGGTTCCAACACAATGGAGACGCGTGACTGTAGACTGAAGTCGGCGGGAGGGGGCAGGCCCTTATAACCCCTCGGCCATCTTGGAAATTGGCGATGGTGAGGGTTCCGACGGTGGCGCGCTCGGTGTTGGTGACCTCATGGCGGACATTGGTGTTCGGTTATACGGTTGCTCGGGGTGATTTGTATGGAAGTAGGCAGTTGACATGGAAGTAGGTTTGCTGACAGGGAACTAAATGGTGATTTATGGAGTTGAGAGATGGGGTTGCTGAACTGGCTCATTACAAACTAACAACCTTACGTCACTACCTTGTTGTGTAGTGGTTGGTATGAAAATGTCCCAATGTGTTGCAGACTCGTATGCAAGCATTTAAAATTTTCAACAATGTTTAGTGATTTTTCACTATCAATAATCCAAGCAGAGTGATTTTTTCGTAATTCGAAACGGTTAGGAAGTTTTACTACTAGTTTTGCTCCCAAGATTACCTAAGGTATCTGAAGCATTATTTTCACTAGGCAGACTTTTTTTAATGGTAATGACCTCCTAAAGATGGTTAAAATTACTGGCATTTTTGCAAAAACAAAGTTTGCACAAACTTTGAATTTCTGATGAAGAATAGCTGAAGATATCGTCTGCAGGGATGTTAGTTGAAATTACTGAAAATCTGAAATGTTCCAAATTATTTTGAAAATTGTCAGATTTGAAAATGGCGAGGAAGCCTTAAGATTGTGTGACTCGTATTTTTCGCTCGTCAGATGGGTTTTAAACAGTAAAAAATCTCATTAACTAACCAGGAAAATAGTTTTTTCTTCATAACTCCAGTTAACACTCGGGGACCTTGAAAACAATGATAGTAGCGGGTGAGTACCTCACAGGACTCATCAAAGTGGCGAGTAGGTAGTTTGAAACTGTTGACAAAAACCTCGTGCGGATTTTCGAGACGCGAGAAACACCTGGAAGGTACTCAAAGGCAAATCTGCGAGTCCATTAAGGCGAAGCCGAAATTAGGATGGACCTCCGAGGAGGTTTTCTCTTTTCGCGAACGACGTTTTAAAATCCAAAAATAACGACGACGTTAACGATAGTGCGGATGCCGAGGTGTCAGTCAGGTCGGCGAGCGATCGGGCACTTCGACACCGGCGAAAGTTTGCTGATTTCTGATTGATTAATTACTACACCAATTATTATGGGTGTCGCGTGTAAACGGGACCTTTTTAAACCAAAATGACGATAAAAATGAATGAAAAATAAATAAATAAATATACAGGGTGTCCCATATGTTATCCACCAAACTTTGGGAGTCGATTCTACAACTAATTTGCAACAAAAAATGTTTCACAGCAATTTTTTCAACCTTTAAGGGGGTTCCGACTTTTTTGACTTCTAAGATTTTTTTCGTGTTTTCAACCTTACACCTTTAAAACGGTCATAACTCCCTTAAATTGCCTCAAAAATTAAACGTAAGCATGCCGTTGGAAAGAGCGTGAAAGTTCTCAATAGATGAGCCGTTGACAAATTGAGAAAAACTGAACGCTAGAGTAGTTTTTTTTCCTCAAACTTTAAGAACAATTTCTGTTTTTTTTTCAAAAATTTTGATGATTTTTCCCCATGGAAACAAGGTATTTGCCAGAGCTCCATTAAAAACTGCTCCATTTCATCAGCTTTTCAACGGTCACCCAATTTTTAGTTTCACTGTGGAATTTGAGGGAGAAAATGGTGTTTCAATGCGAAAAAACGTGCATTTTTTTTTTCAACGAAATTGACAGTTGGACGGGAAGAATCCGGGGTCTGCTCCGCCGCCCCCTCCCAAGCACCACGTCCCCACGTCAAACCGTCGATTTCGTTGAAAAAAATACACGTTTTTTCGCATTGAAACACCATTTTCTCCCTCAAATTCCACAGTAAAACTCAAAATTGGGTAACCTTTGGAAAGCTGATGAAATGGAGCAGTTTTTAAGCTTTTGAGCCCCTCTGGCAAATACCTTGTTTCAATGAGGAAAAATCATCAACATTTTCACCAAAAACAGAAATTGACTATTTTTCAAGTTTGAGGTAAAAATACTACTCTAGCGTTTTGTTTTTCTCGACTGGTCAACGGCTCATGTATTGAGAAATTTTACGCTCTTTCCAACGATATCCTTATTTTTAATTTTTGTGTCTAATTTAAGGAACTTATGACCGTTTGAATGGTGTAAGGTCGAAAACACGAAAAAAATCTTAAAATTCAAAAAAGTCGGATTTTAAGGGGTTAAAAGAAAATTGCTAATTGACACTTTTTGTTGCAAATCAGTTGTAGAAACTACTCACGAAGTTTGGTGGATAACATGTGGGACACCCTATACAGGGTGTCTCGCGAGTTGACCCCCCCCCCCCCCCTTGCTAAAATCGTCCAGATAGTGGTAAAAAAACTTTTTTTGGTAGTGGTAAAAATGGCCTTTTTACTCACTACTTGAAGACCTCTTAAGTTAATTTCTGAATATTTGCTTGTGAAGAGTCGGTACCAACTACAAACATCCGCTTATCTTGGAAAAAAGTTTTTAAGTAGACAGGATGGTTTCGCCCTTAAGAAATATCATTTTCCTTTTAAAAAAGTTTATTTTTCGTCGATAATTTGATCAAAATGCAGTCATATTAAGAAACTAACTTCACCATATGATTCAGCTTAATAAAATACTAAAATATCATGTGTCACACTTGGGTACTTTGTGCATGCGCATTTTGACGCAACCTCGCGGTTGCGCATCTTTGAGCGCGCAATGAACCTTTGGAATCGACCATGAAAAAAAATTTTACCCCCTTCCACCCTCAAAATTTGTTGGTTTTCATTTCAAGGTACGTTAGAATCTGAAAATCGAACAACAAATTTTCCGTCCGCCCGCCGTATGGCGTACGTGGCACTCTCCTTAGTTCCCATGGACCGATTTTGATGAAATTTGTTGGTTTGTAGGCTCCATTTGTGCCCCAAACCTTTTGGTTGAGTCACTTCTAAGGGTCAAAAAATTATGGTTGAAAAAAAACGCACTAGCTCAAAAAATCTCAATATTAAGGTATTGTTTTTCATCAATTTAAGATATTATTGAATTTTTAGAATCGAATGAGACCATCCGGAGCTTTGTAGGACCAACCGTTCGCTTCCTATGAGAATCATGGGTAGGACTTCCGATAAATCAGAAACATGAGTGTGAATCTCAAAAGAGGCCTAATCTCCGTTCAAATTTTAGCTGACCAAAATGCGATCGCTGCTCGTTTCTTCGAGTTCTACTCTTCTACTCAGTTCTGCGTCCTTAGCAACCAGTAATCAAATTTCCCCATGAAAACTCCCTGTTTCTTCGAACTGAGTGTGAAGCGTTAATTTCTTTCAAATAAACTTGATAGTGAAGTAGGTATGTGGTTGATTAGTACTATTTTTGGTAGGTGATCTACATAGACAAATAATACATCTTTGTGTAGTAATTTGCGGCATTTTGATATGTTTTACGGCGTTGAATGGACGGAAAAAGTTGAAAATACTTGTCAAACTTTGCTTTTGTCGCTTGATAAATCATTGCAATCAACCTTAATGACGAAACTAGTTATTGAAAATATGAAGTATGATTCATGTTGATGACGAATCAAGAACTTAAGTTACCTGTATAAATTCTTCGCGAACACTTGATAAGTTCGAGGAGTCAACTGAGTCATCCATCACTTCGTCAAGTCCATTCGCACATTAATGTGGCACAATGATCCTCGTAAACGAAATGTCAAGGATGAAAGTAACTGTGGATGCTGTATGAATCGTCACCTCTCGGTTTCATTTTTTTCCTTTCTTGAAGGCTGCAGGTTCACCATGTTGGGGTGAGGAATGTTAGAAGTCGGGAAATTACCAGTTCAAGTCCAAAAATACGTAAAATGTAGAAATAAGCTATACGACAAAGGAAGTAACCTAGTGGGCGAGGCACATAGCACGAATCGTTAAAATAAATTATACAATCAACTGCACTTGATTAAATATTTTTGAGACTTTTTGGTGTTGAGTTTAATGAAAAACCATCCGGAAGTAAAACGTTAACAACCAAAAGAAAAATTTCGCCCATTCGAAAAGAAATTTCTTTACTAGTTAATTTTTCACCCTTCTGGATCCTTAAAAAAGTAGTTTAGTGCAGGCACTAGAAAATTTTGAAATTTGTCGCCTTTTCCAAAGAACACCCTGATTTTTACATTTTGACGGTAAATAAAGGTAGTTATGGTAATATTAGTAACGTAAGGTCAAAAAGACTAAAAACGACCTACAATTGAGGAAAAATTTGGAAAATCAAAATTTCTATGAGTCACTTTCTTTTTTAAATTAGTTGTAGAATCGACTTCCGAAGTGTTCCTGTACTTTACATGTAAGATACCTAGTGGGAAGGACATTTTACACTTGTAAGAACATAACAGCTCCTCCAAAAGTTACCTTATTAAACGGTGTTACACGTCCTTATCGTAGGGGGATGGGGTCTAGCTGACCCATGACAAGAAACGCTCATGCCAAGGAATGCCTTTTACCTCGGCTACAAAAAAGGTGAGAAGGTCTTATCGCCCGGCCCAGTTGTGGTTTCGCTGACCTTAGTCAAATATTCATAATTATATCCTCGAGATTGGATCTATCCTTGAGTGAGTGGCTTTTCTCCAGAGTCAGGGATGACTGAACTAGATTATCATTCAGTAATGGTATTTGTCATTATCATAACCGACTAGATAGTTTATTCGATGGTGTTTAAAGTCTTGAGGTGCCTAAGATGCTTTGCGTCATCACTGGTTATCTTTAGTTATAGATTTGGATCTGTCAAGTACCGATTTTGGTTTATTATTTTCAATAATGAACCTTTGGAATCGACCAAGAAAAAAAAAAATTGTAATACCCCCTCAAAATTTGATGTTTTACGTTTCAAGGTACGTAGAATCCAAAAATCGAATAAAAATTTGGCCGTCCGTCCGCAAAATTCGCCTAATCTGATTCGCGATCGATGTTTCTCTTCATGTTGGATGGATGGTGGCTTTGCAGTCGAGTGGTGTATATAGAAAAATAATAATCCATTGTGTAATAATTTGCAGCGTTTTTCAAATAGTTTCTGATTGAAATCCTTCTCTATTTTGATTTAATTTGGAAAAATGCGGGTCCTCAAAAGCCAAAATTTAAACTTTTATTCCACGTCTGTCAGGTTGGGTAGATTATTGCAAATCTGATGACGGGTTTGATAGCATTTACCGCACACAGCATTACCTTTATAGATCTTTGAGCCATGCCTAGGGACGGCACGATACCACCGATATATCGGAGTATCGATACTTTTTTGGTATCGATACCGATATTTTTATCTATACTTTTGATAAAAAACTCATACCGATATATTGGTATCGATACTTTTGCCTGAAATATCGGAAGTATCGATACTTTCTTGACGATATTATTGATATTTTGCCAAGTGGAATAGTAAAGAAAAAAACCAAATATCAAGTATTTAGATACCATACTATATCTGCCACTGAATAATACTCAGAATAGTATCAATCGAAACGATACATCGCTTCTAGTATCCTTCATCAATAACTTTCGACAGTAACCGTCCTTCGTAGCCTCGCATTTTTTTGCGGTTTTCACATGGACCTAGGGTACTATACTCTTGCCTTTATTTAAAGAGCTCTGGGATTTTTGAAGGCCCCGAAGGTTCGGCATCGCTGCAAGAATCCGAGCCCCAGCGGAAGGTCGAGGTATACCTGCGCGACCCCTCCGCCCATGAACCCCCCCAACAGTTTACCCTCTTCTGCAAATGCACACTTGATTCACAAATTATTTCGATCACCAAAATCGTGATCAGCGAGAAAAATTGAACATATCGAGTATAAACTCGAGGCAGGTACGATTAAAACTCAGCAGCCCTCTCCCGGCCAATCCACCCAAACGAATTACGCCCTCTTCGCCGAATTACAGGAAATTTGGACTCATTTTCATCAGAATAATTAGTACGTTACGAATTTAAATTACAAAAAATGTTCACCGAACGATAAGTAATTAAATTGTATGTTGATAGAAGAGGAAGAAGGAAGAGGGATGATGGGTTTTGACCACGAAGGGTTGTGAGTTGAGACCCCAAGGTGAGCACCTTGCAACGTTGCCACCTCTTGGCAGGTTTTGGAACCCGCGGTCCAGAGCTCTTCAAATAAAGGCAAGAGTATAGGTCCATGGATTTTAATTTCTCTGGGTTTCTTGAACAGTTCGAGTTCCTTGTGACCATTGTTTTACTTTCCGGTTCACAACAAGTTTTGACATTTTCATGTCTGCTTTGGCACATAAACTGAAAAATCGTCACGAAAACTACGCAAGTCTTGCTCACGCGACCAATAAATAAATAAAATAGACTCACTGTGTTGCGTAGAGAACAATCAACTGTTTTCTTATTTTGATGCTTGGGTACATGAACCTTATTTGGGTACCTTACTTCACTACCTTGTTGTGTAGTGGTTGACATGAAAATGTCCCAATGTGTTGCAGACTCGTATGCAAGCATTTAAAATTTCCTATGAACATCGAAATGGCTAGATGCAAAATATTTTGGAGGAGTTTTGATTTACTTTTTCAAAATTCAAGTCAAAATTCACTTCACGCCAAATTTTTGTTTGATTCGATAATAAATATTATTAATTTGTAATGTAACTGATTTATTACTTGATCGTTTCCATTTGTAGTGGATGAAAAAATCATATCACTGAACGGAGGATTCCTGGGAATAAGAATTGGAATAAATATAAAATGAAATGATCATTCATTTTTATTAAATTTTAGATTATTGACTTTTATAATATTTAAATACCACTGACTTTAACTACATTTTAAATTATTGACTTTTATTAATATATTTATAATGTTAATATTTATATTTCTTGATTAATGGAGTTTTTATTTGGTTTGCGAAATCATTTGTGGGTTATTTGGAAGTATCGATAGTATCGATACTTTGAGCCGATATTATCGAAGTATCGATATCTAATAATATCGGTATCGAAAAAATATCGAGTATCGATACTTCCTGAGAAATATCGTATCGAAAGGAGTATCGATACTTTGGAGTATCGTGCCGTCCCTAGCCATGCCACTACAGTAACATTGATAGCACTGTGGGTTGAGAATGAACGGCCGCACGTCTAATTTGAGAAAGTCCAGGAAGATGGAAGTTGAGATAGGGAAAATGTAATTAGAGATGGAGTAGGTGTGGCCATCGCGCTTTGTCTTGTGACGTTCCTTTATAGTTCTATCGGTGAGTCCACGCCCTGAAAATTATTTCGCCGTAATTTTCATCCCCCTTGTACCTCAAATAACCAAGAAAAGTGATAAAATCAATTTAAAAAACCCTCCATTACAAAACATTCCATTTTTGAGTTGTTCCATCAAAGGGACATGTTCCTCTCATCAAGATGTAAGATGTTCCTTAGAAGGAACATGTTCCTTGACAGTGGTACTATTCACTTGCTTTGATGAAAGGAAGGGTGATGAAATAAGGGATTATAGTTTCAGTATTTTCTAGTTGTATTACCTGTATGGATAAACGAGTCGTATCAACCATACTGAGACACAGTATTTTATCAATGGTTACTATACCGGGTTGCCCAGAAGTTATGGTCCACCCTCCGGCATTTCCGTATTTAATTACGTAATAAAATGGGCCCAACGCCATTTTTCATATTTTTTTGTAAAGAATTCAGGAAAAATACTTTTGCGCAAAACCATTGCGCGCAATTGACACTAACTTTGTTTTTTCAAATTGGAACCCCCATTTTTTATTGCAGATTCAGATTCCTCGTCAAATTTCATGAGAAATTCATACCCGAATCTATTTTTTCCATTGCGCGCAACTGGTGCTTTTCGCGCGCAAAGTGACCAGGGTGCGCAAAAGTGAATTTTTTTTAACCCCAAGTGTGGCACATTTTTTCATTATTTTTGACGCTGAATCACGTGGTGAGGTCATTTCTTCGATTTCATCGTTATTTTTCCAAATTTAGAAGGAAAAATAATGTTTTTCGACTTTATTTTCCCTCACCCTTTCGCAATACGGGCTGGGTGGGGACCTGGCTAGATTGAAAATAAATTCCTCACTTCTAAATTGAAAAAAAAAAAAATATTGGAAAGCAGGTAGGTACTTACGTACTTTAATGTTTTAAAAAAATCAAAAAGCTTCTCATCTCAAAATTTTCAAAAAAAAAAATAATAATAATAATAAAAGTTACAAAATCTCCGAAAAAAAGTAGTAATAAAAAACTAAGATAGTAATAATAAAATTTAAAAAGCTTATTGATTTTTTTTTACATTAAAGTAGTAAAGTAGTACCCACCTACTTTCCAACATTTTTAAAAATTTAGATGAGAGGAATTTATTTTTAATCCTGCCATAGCCGGTCCCCAGCCCGTGTTGCGAAAGGGGGAGGGAAAATTACGTCCAAAAACATTATTTTTCCTTCTAAATTTGGAAAAATAACAATGAAATCGAAGAAAGGACCTCACCACGAGATTCAGCGTCAAAAAATAATGAAACAAAATGTGCCACACTTGGGGTTAAAAAAATTCACTTTTGCGCACCCTGGTCACTTTGCGCGCGAAAAGTACCAGTTGTGCGCAATGAAAAACATCGGTTCGGGTTTGAATTTCTCATGAAATTTGACGTAGAATCTGAATCTGCAATAAAAAATGGGGGTTCCCATTTGAAAAAACAAAGTTAGTGTCAATTGCGCGCAATTGTTTTGCGCAAAAGTATTTTTTCTGAATTCTTCACAAAAAAATATGAAAAATGGCGTTGGGCCCATTTTATTACGTAATTAAATAAGGAAATGCCGGAGGGTGGACCATAACTTCTGGGACACCCTGTATAGTAACCATTGATAAAGTGAATTTCTATCACAAATGAATCATGGCGATTTGTGAAGGGAGTCCCCCCCCCCCCCCACTGTCATCATCCATCGATTCCGAAGTTAGAGCACGGTATTTTACGAAAAGGAAATATCGAGAGACGTAACAATAATTGATTTTGATCAGTGGAAAATTAATGTTAAATCATTTTACAATTTTTTTATGCACTTTATTTGGCATTTTATTAAAATTTAATATCATTTAATGATAAATTCTTATCTGTTCTGAACTCTGGAGAAAACAGCTTTGCGCTGATACGTCTGGTCACCTCGGAGTTAGAAGCGTGGATCTGGTAATCTTGAATTACATTTAATCTTGAATTTTACAATTGTACAAAGCTGACTTTACGAGTTGATTTTTCACCCACACAAAATACCCCATTTTTCGACCTTAGAAAAATTTTTGTATACTTAACTACTAGAAAGATGGTACATTTAACATCCTATCCAACGGTGTGATTAGATCTTGAATTGCTCGTAAATTAAGCGAGTTATGGTCATTTTTATGGCTTAAGGTCGAAAACACGAAAAAAATCTTAAAATTAAAATAACTCGGAAATTGAGCGTCTAATGAAAAATTTTTACGAGACACTTTCTTACTAAAATTAGTTGTAGAATCGACTCCCGAAGATTTTCGGTCCTTAACATGGGACACCCTGTAGATTTGGATCTGTCGAATAGCGATTTTGCTTCCGAGTCTACCAAGGTAGAGGATGCTTTGTTTTTACTTTTCTAGGTTGAAAAAAAAAGTCCTCCAATATCAAAATTTGCACTCGCATTTTACGTTTCAGACCTTCCTGAACATTTTTGATTCCGCGTCTGTCTGTCATGAAATCCTTACCACAGCCATAACTTCTACATTTTCCATCCGATTTCGATGAAATTTTCAGGGATTGTGCTGATTGGGTTGGGATGGTCTCCTATGGAAATCATAACCTTTGAATGAGAAATTTCACCATGTCGGAATTTCCTATTTTTGGCCCCAAAATCGGATTCAGCACCTCGAAAAACCCCCTATGGCAAACTTTCAGTCCGTACTTCCTAATTTACGAATAAACAAAACAGTGTAGAAAATATCGACACCTTAGCGCCCAAAGGGCCAAACTGCTTTCGTAACTACTATTTCTAAAACGCAAGCGATTGTAGCGTGGCCAGTGTATATGAAGTTAATTAGGTTTTTTTTTTGTGATTATCCGAAAATCTATGTAAGATTGAATTCCAACCCGTTTTTGAATCATGGCCCTTCAGACTTCTGACATTGAAACCGATTTCAGTTTGGCCCTTTGTACAAGAAAAAGCAGTTTGGCCCTTTGGGCGCTCAGGCGTCGATATGAACGTTTACGAAAATTGGGAGGATGACGTCATCCTGGAATAGTTCATTCATGGCCGCTTGAAGCGCTGAGATCTAGAAATCTATATTCCCCAGATGCAACATTTCACAGAACAGCCCAATCAGCGAGCGTTCCCGCTTCACGTTGAAGAGGTCCGTTTTCCCGGTTATTTTTTGAAATCATAAATTTTGATTGTCTCCCAAAAATAACAGGAGACTTATTTTCCAAAATCAACCCGATTTTCATCTGTCCCACACCATTAACTATTCAGGAAAAATGCAAACAGAATTCGGTAAAATTCCTCATAATAAAACATGAATTCCTTGTAATAGTCCTAATTTACATTTTCCACCCGATTTTGATGAAATTTTCAGGGATTTTTGGGTTGACTTGTAGATGGTTCTCTATGAAGGTATTAGAGATTGATGTTTTGAGATAAGCTCTCATGCTATCATCCATACAACGAGAATATGGATACGAGGAAGCTATGTGCCACACCGACAGTCGAAGTGTAATGTTGTGCTTTATTTTGTTCTCAGGGCTGAAATGGTCACGGAGGTGGAGACACTGATCGAGTTGGGGTCGGGCGCGGACGGCGGCGCGGGGCCCGCGGACGGAGGGAGGACGGCGGGCGGCAGTCGTGCGAGGGAGGCGCTCAACGACAGTCGCACGGAGTCGCTCGGCGACGCTCCCGCTCAGCCGCAGCCGCCTCACAGGAGGCTCCTCGTGAAGGCGTCGAGTCCGCAGCGGCCGGTGTCGTCGGTGGAGACGACTGTGTCGCCCCGGCGTTCAGGCACCCTCCAGAGCCTGGGAGATGACATCGGTAATGCTACCAAGTACTCAAACATCCTGTCAAATTAATTACACTCATCAAAAAAAGTTTTGCATCACCCTGATTCATTCAAAAATATGCACAGGCAAAATTTGGGGTTTGGATTTTTGAAAAGTGTATCTAATCACCAAATAGAAACAACAGAAAAAAACTTTATTTGGATAATCTTCTTTATTTAAAATTTTTTTTCTTCAAAAAAGGCAAAAACTGATAAATTTACTTTAAAAAAAAAGAAAAAAAAAAAAACACTCGGAATGTCGTCTAACAGGTTTGTTATTGCTGAGAGAGCCTTTTGACCTTTGTAATGAGTGTCAGGCCATAAGGATAAAGTTAAATAAATTCAAATTGATAAACCGGAACATTATCAATCGTGAATCCCGAAAAACGAGAGCTATTGACTTGGGCTCATCTCTCTCCACGTGCATCTTTATGATGAATCGAAACGTTTTGTCGCCGGGAAAGCGTTACCGGATTGTCGCGTTGAGCGAAGAAGGGATGTCCTCACGACAAATCGTTCAACGATTGAATATCGAGCAAAGCTATGTATGAAAACAAAATTTTAAATAAAGAAAATTATCCAAATAAAGTTTTTTCCGTCGTCTTTATTTGGTGATTGATGATTTTTTTTGATGTGTGTACTTTCAACATTAAAATTATTCAAATTATAAACGTGAAATAGAGTTGGAAATATTCTGATGGAGTAACCAGCTCGTATTTCTACCCTACAATTAATAAAATATAATTTAATTTGATTAATTAAATAATTATAATATAGATTAGAATTGGGTATGGTTCAATAACAAAACGGAGTGTGGTTTATATCTATTAACTCTTTAATCGTATATACTCGTAGGTCCGAAATGAAATGAGAATGGATTTTGGGTATCAAGGGAAACCGCAAAATATCAACATATGTGAAGAGATCACTTACCAGGAGCAAGGCAAGAAAGTGACTGAATGCCGAGCTCGTTCCCAGTCTAGGAGAGTAGCGACGCCTCATCAGGCCTATTCCGCGGAGTAGTTCGCGGAACTGCTACAAACGTATTTATACGTATAGTAGTTCCGCGAACTACTCCGCGGAATAGGCCTGAGGAGGCGTCGCTACTCTCCTAGACTGGGAACGAGCACTGCGAAACTTAAGTCAAATGAATTTATAAATTCATTTGACTTAAGTTTCGCAGTGCTTTACTTTTAATGAGAATTTACTTTGTTTTATTTACTGTTATTGCCAATAAATCTATATATCTATATCTATCTATATCTAGTTTAAATTATTTTAGCAAGTATGGATTGCTCCACCAAAACTTAACAATGTATCAATACCTACAATAAATAATAATAAAATTGGAAAATCTTTTTCAAGTTTTGGCACGACAAATTAGAAGTTTCATTATGCAAGTTATTGACTCCGTAGATTTTCATTCCAATTGAATTATTTTCGATGTTGTTCGTGAAGGCACACAAATATCATGGGAGTGAAAGAGGGAACATCTCCAAAACCCTAAGGAAAGAATATCATTTTTCAGAACTCGATTAAAAAATAATTATGCCCTATAATAAAATCCGCTTTTAGCAAATTTTGAAGGGAAATGAAGATATTTCAATGGACTTGAAATTGTACTTAAAGATTGATGTTTTGTGATTAGCTACTTTGCGTAGGATCATTTATGTGTACAATGGTTGTGGATACAAATAAGCTATGTCCCACACCCAGTTGGTAAATTTTTTTTTCGGAATCTGAGTAAAATTGTGTGTAATAAGAGGTTACGACGTGAAATGGTGAATGATGAAAAATCAGCATAATATAAAAATGGCTACAATATTTTTTTTTTTTTTTCAAAAATTTACTCATTTTCTCATGTTGCAGAAATTTGACTTATTTAATTTTTTTCGGTTGACAGGTATTTTGGACGCCATTTTGGGAAATATATTCCAGCCTTCAGTGAGTACGGTAGAAGAAAACGCAAGTGAGGAATTGAGTGAAGCTCCACAGCCATCAGCACCCCCTATGGAGGCGGACTGGGAAGCCGCCGGACCTTCGGGTTGCGCTCCGAAGCCGGCGCCCAAAAAACTGACGACCGCCAGAACGCGAAGAACGTCGTCTCCTTCGACATCGTCGACGTGCAGCTCGACTCTATCCCTGAGGCAGCTCGATCTCGTCATGGACAACGGAGAGCCGGCGTCGCCCGTTTTCTTGGCTCGCGGCGCCGCCCGCGCCACCGTCATAGGAGGCCTCCCTTTTAGCCGCCGGACGTGCCGGTGCGTCGGGGAGCCGCTGGCGGAAGTGAGTTGTCCCGATGACGACGACGCGTCGTTCGTTCGCGTTACCTCGTCGTTCCGTCGACCGCGATCGGCTGACACGGGCAGTCGCAGTGTGAGAGCGCGCGCCACCGACGACGTCATCGAGGTGCCTAGTCTTGACACCACTCCTCAACATCTCGGGTGAGCTGAATTCAAATTATTTATTAATTTCATATTCATTTATTTAATAATATTTATTTCACGGCTTCAGTAGAATTAGCGACGTCGCAGTGTTACAATTGGCCAAATTAGCCGAACAAAAATCAAATTCCTTCAGAAAATTATCAAAAAGTTCAGAACTGGACAATTTTGAGTTTCATGGAGTTTTTGGAAGTTTACAGCCCAGACTTGCTCGTTCTATTATTTTTGGGTAAAAATGGGTAGATTAAGAATTATTTGGATATTTTTTGAGGTCTTTCGGCACCTCTACATAATGGCAGGAGGTGTATCATTTTCCATGTAATTTTTCACTCCTAATCCATTGGAATATTGGTCCTGGGGTCGGCAAACGGTATAAAAGTTGAGAAAATGTACTTATTTGTACAAATTTTACATTTTTTTTCGAGATTTTAGGATACTTACGAATATTGGCTGTTAGCGTGTCGTTTTCCAAGTAATTTTTCACACCGAATCGAAATAAACCGGTTTTGGGGTCTTTAGATGGTAGAAATAGGAGAAATCATTTGTTTAATTCTTAAATTTCTCTCTTTAATTGCTTATTTCTTTATAGATTCTTATATAATTATTTTGGTGAATAGACGTAGGTATTTACTAAATAGCAGGTATAATTAGGCAGATTTTTGACAGTAAATTCACAGAGGATTCGCTTCCCAGGACTTCAAAAACTCTGGTTAACGAATTTTGTGGAACTTTGTTCTGCTCATCTTATAAAGAGAGTTGCAATGAGCTACAAATAATAAATTCCAGTTCCATTAATTTCCGTTACTTAGTGTGAATTTGAAGGGATGGATATTGCGAAGGAACTTGCAGATTCTCGGATGATGCACCAATAGTTGGACCGGTGGAGGTACCCTTGGAATGCAGACCTCTTCGAAGGCCTCTCGACACCTCAGATGTTCCTTGAGATTTCATTTTCATCTCCGACTTCGGATCCGACCAATACAGATTTGTCGTAGCGTGACGCGCAAGGCCTGTTATGCAAGTCATCCTTTCGTAAAATTATAAGCACCTTTTGTGCAGATGATTTTGCTCTGGTTGCGAAGTTTATCTCAACCAGAAATATTGGAAAATGTTTCAAAAAGGCTCCAACAATGATCGTAACTACAAACTGATAAGATTGACTACTGGCAAAGTGTTAACTTAACCAAGATCTCTTAAAGCCTGGTTCATGTTGAAGGAAGTGGATAAACATGGAGATACCATTGATGAGGACCGTTAGGTATTTGTATATTAGGTACCTCATCCTTACCAGAAATATTGGTATTTGTATATTAGGTACCTTATCCTTACCAGAAATATATATTTTTTTTCAAAAGACCCCAATAATGATCTTAACCACCAACGAATATGATTGACTACTTCCAAATAACTGTTAATTAAATCAACATCGCTAAGGAAAGCCTCGTTCATGTTGAAGGAAAACACATGGAGACCCCTAACGACGAGAACCATTTGTGTAAGTGATTTTGCTCTGATTGCAATTCGGTACCGACTTGTCCTTACTGAAATGTTGGAAATTTTTTAAAAGATTCCAATCATGATCATAACCACCAAAGAATATGATTGACTGATTGCAAGCTGTTAAATTAATTAACGTTGCTAAGGGAAGCAAGAACCTTACCTTTACCTCTTCTACTACCTATGATACCCTTAGTGATTATGTAAGTAAATATAGTATAGCAAATAATTTGTTTATATTCCACATGAATATTCGTAGCTTAAACAGAAACTTGGATGAAGTTTTGGGCTGGCTAGAGTCAGAGAGATCTAAACCGGACTTTTTAATTTTTACAGAAACGTTTAGTTCCTCTTCGAATACTACAGTTAACATTCCTGGCTTTACCACCTTTTGCTCAGCGTTTTCTCGGAATCGTAATGATGGAGTAGTTATATATGCAAACGAAATTATAAATTGTACCGCCATTACATTAACTATGACTGGAGCTACAGGACTTAACGTTAGCTTTCAAGTTGGCTCCGAAACCTTCAACATAATTGGAATTTATAGAACTCCTTCTCTAATACAGAGCGAAATCTTTTTTTTCATCTCGCAGCTAAAATCCAACCTTGAGAATCTGACGAGTAATCATACATTTATTTTTGGTGACTTCAATTTGGATCTGCTAAGTAAAAATGACAGTATTGACAGTTATATAGACACCCTATTATCGTTGGGATACATAGGTTTAATAAATGAACCTACACGTATTCAGGGATCCTCAAAAACAGCAATAGACCACATATTTGCAAACTCCAAATTACTTGATCTGGCACCAGCAATAATTAAGAGCTCGATTACAGATCATTTTTCAACGGCTCTTTTCATACCCACCAATAATCGTTTAAATAGGAAGAGATCCGAGATCGTGAAAAAAATAGACCAAGATAAACTTGGATTATTACTCTCCGATATTGACTGGACATCTATATTAGATAGTAGCAATGTAAACTGTACGGCAACTCAATTTATACAAATATTGAATACTGCAGTCTCTGCTGCAACAGAACTTAAAAAGATCCCCACCAGGGAAGTCAAACTAACCCTTTGGATTACACAAGGACTGATAAAATCAATAAGGACAAGAGACAAACTAAAAAAACTCTCCGTACGGAACCCATCTAACCAAGAGCTGAAAACAAAATTCAACCAATATAGGAATAGAATTAAGGAATTAACCAGAGCTGCCAAAAAGAGCTACTATGCTGGAATTATAGAGAAAGCTGAAGGAAACTCGAAAAAACATGGGATGCGGTGAAATCAGCCATTCAAGGCACAAATCAAACAAATAAGATTGAATGCCCACTAGTCAAAGAAATAATGAAAAACAAAAATATCCCCCACAAAGAAGCACAAAAAGAAGCCTGCGACTCACTAAATACGTTTTTCTCTCAAGTTGGAAAGAAGCTCTTCGCTAACTTTCCATGTATGCACCAAAAAACAAAACCTCCCATTCAAAAAACAACAGATTTCGCTCTCGTCTTGGATAGCATGACGGACACTGACCTAGAAAAAATCTTACAATCTATGAAGGGAAATTCAGCTCCCGGAATAGATGGAATCCAGTTGGGGCTGATAAAAAACCATATTAGTATTCTTAAAGAACCTCTCCTTCACATATACAATCTTAGTCTTTCAACATCCACATTTCCCGAAGCCTTCAAAGCAGCAAAAGTAATCCCTCTCTTCAAAGGGGGAGAATTGGGTGATTTTGGGAATTACAGACCCATCTCCATGTTGAGCACGCTATCAAAAATATTAGAAAAATTTGTCAAAAACCAGTTGTATTCATACCTTGAAGGAAATAAATTATTAAACCCCAATCAATTCGGTTTCCGCAAAAATATGGGAGTAAATGATGCACTATTTTCCCTAACTACTGACCTCTACAAAATAAGGGACAACAACCAGAAAGGTGTACTAATACTGCTTGATATAGCAAAAGCTTTTGACGCAATTCCTAGGGAATCACTAATGTACAAATTGGAGAGTCTTGGAATCGTGGGGCCTACCCTGAAATGGTTCAGAAGCTACTTGACTGACAGAAGGCAGATAGTCTCAATTGGCGACTGTACCAGTGAGGAATCCATTAATGATTTTGGGGTCGTTCAAGGAAGTACATTAGGACCAATACTATTTTTAATATATATAAATGAAGTAGCACATTTAGATTTACCTAACTCGAAATTATATTTATTCGCTGATGACACAGCAGTACTCTGTGAAGGTGACACTTGGGAAAACGTTTTCAGCAACGCCAATCAGGTTATAAATCAAGTAGGGAAATGGTTTCACAAGAGTTATCTCACATTGAATGCTAACAAGACCAAACTGATAGTTTACGGAGGAAATAAGTCACAAATTGAGGAAAAACACTTGAAAATCATCCTGCACTCTTGTGTAGAAGATCAAATATGCTCATGTGATTCGATAGAAAGAGTTGCAAGGCATAAGTATCTAGGGCTAGTTCTGGATGAAGAGCTTAAGTGGAAGCCCCATATAGACTACATACATGATAAGATTAGGAAATATATATATATATATATATATTCTACAATGTTAGACACACGCTCCCGAAGCAAACAATAAAACTTATATATTATACCATGTTGCAATCTGTATTGCAGTATGGCATAATAGCATGGGGAGGAACGTATTCCACCCATATAAATAAGTTACATGTTCGGCAGAAAATTATCATAAAAATGATGTTGTCATTACCGCGTAGGACCCCTTCCGTAGATCTATTTGATATTGCTAAGGTATTTACTATTAGACAACTTTATCTGAAAAATCTACTATTGCAATTCTTTAGGACACCCAACATAATTGAAGTTTCTCGAAGGGATCCGAAATACGATACTAGATATGCCGCCGCAGGGAATGTAATTGGCCCTAGACCTAGACTGACTCTGACAACGCACAGCCCGATCTTCATTCTACATTTGATACACCGAGAAATTGTTTGTAGCATGAAAAGTCCCCAGAAGTTTACTAGACCAAAATACAAAAAGCAAGTGTTAAGTTGGCTAGTTACAGAAGGGGGCTTTAGATGCGAAAGGCTATTAAACAGCATATATGTATAGGAGACTGTTTAATTTTAGAGATTATTAAAGTTAGAGAATATTAAAGTAAGTTAGTATATGTAGGAGTTTATCAAAATGCGTCCTTAATTCTGTCCAATCATGTATTGTTTATTAGTTTACTTATTACTGTAATTGTAAAGTATGCATCAATTTATTTACCGATATGGAGCGATTTTGCAAAGATCCTACCCTACAACACGGGCCAAGCCTAATGTCGGGTAGGAAATCTGAGCAGATTGCATCCCTTCATGCATTTATATTATTGTAAAAGTGTACAAACTGGCGAAATAAACATATCTATCTATCTATCTATCTATCTAACCATTTGTGTAAGTGATTTTGCTCCGATTGCAATTCGGTACCGACTTGTCCTTACTGAAATGTTGGAAATGTTTTAAAAGACTCCAATAACGATCGTAACCACCAACGAATATGATTGACTGATTACAAGCTGTAAAATTAATCAACATCGCTAAGGAAAGCCTCGTTCACAATGGAGGAAGTGGAGACTCATGGAGGCTCCAACGATGAGCACCATTTGTGTCGATGATTTTGCTCTGATTCCAAATGGGTACCGACTTATACTTTCCTGAAGTATTGGAAAATGTTACAAAAGAATCCAATAATGATCGTAACCGAAAAGGAATATGTTTGACTACAGACAAGCTGTTAAATTAATCAACATTGCTAAGGAGAGCTTCGTTCATGTTGAAGGAAGTGGACACCCATGGAGATGCCAACAATGATCGTAACCACAAACTGATACGATTGTCTACTTCCAAACAACTGTTAATTAAATCAACATCGCTAAGGAAAGCCTCGTTCATGTTGAAGGAGGACACATGAAAACCCCAACGACGAGATCCATTTGTGTAAGTGATTTTGCTCTGATTGCAATTCGGTACCGACTTGTCCTTAGGTACTGAAATGTTGGAAATTTTTTAAAAGACTCCAATACGGATCATAACCACCAAAGAATATGATTGACTAATTGCAAGCTGTAACATTAATCAACATTGTTAAGGGAAGCCTCGTTCACAATGGTGGAAGTGGAGACTCATGGAGGCTCCAACGATGAGCTCATTTGTGTAGATGATTTTGCTCTGATTCCAAGTGGGTATCGACTTATCCTTTCCTGAAATATTGGGAAATGTTTTAAAAGACTTCAATAATGATCGTAACCCCAAAGGAATATGATTGACTACTGGCAGGCTGTTAAATTAATCAACATTGTTAAGGGGAGCTTCGTTCATGTTGAAGGAAGTAAAATGACAACAATGATCGTAACCGTAAACTGATTTGACAGACAACTGGTAAACTATTAACTGTATCAACGTCTCTAAGGAAAGCCTCGTTCACGTTGAAAGGAGTGGATACACAAGGAGACTCCATAAATGTCAACATGGATCTATTGTGCAAACCAACAAACCCATATACAAACTTTGTCTTTATTTAATTACAAGATCAGATATGAATTTTATTTGCATTGTAAATACAATGAATTAGTAAGAAAATGTTTCAAAAGACCAATAATGATCGTAACCACATAGGAATATGTTTCACTACTTCCAAACAACTGCTAATTAAATCAACATCGCTAAGGAAAGCCTCGTTCATGTTGAAGGAAGTGTACACATGAAAACCCCAACGACGAGAACCATTTGTGTGAGTGATTTTGCTCTGATTGCAATTCGGTACCCACTTATCCTTACTGAAATATTGGAAATTTTTATTAAAGACTCCAATAAGGATCGTAACCACCAAAGATTATGATTGACTAATAATTAGTCAATTGCAATTATTGCAAGCTGTAACATTAATCAACATTGCTAAGGGAAGCCTCGTTCACAGTGGAGGAAGTGAAGACTCATGGAGGCTCCGACGATGAGGACCATTTGTGTAGATGATTTTGCTTTGATTCCAAGTGGGTACCGACTTATCCTTTCCTGAAACACTGGAAAATGTATTAAATGACTTCAATAATGATCGTAACCACAAAGGAATATGTTTGACTACAGGCAACCTGTTAAATTAATCAATATTGCTAAGGAAAGCCTCGTTCATGTTGAAAGAAGTGGATACCCATGGAGATGACAACAATGATCGTAACCACAAACTGATATGACAGACCACTGGTAAACTATTAACTGTATCAACGTCTCTAAGGAAAGCCTCGTTCACGTTGAAAAGAGTGGATACACAAGGAGACTCCATCAATGTCAACGTGGATCAATTGTGCAAACCAACAAACCCATATTACCAACTTTGTCTTTATTTACTTATAAGATAAGATGTGAATTTTATTCGCATTATAAATACAATGAATTAGTATAAATAATTTAATATTATCTAATTTAGAATGATTTTTTACAATACAATTATTATTTCACAAATTACTACGATTATTCAACATCATATTATGATTCCTAGGGCGGTATTGAGGATGAGAAGTTCTGTTGTAACGGAATGACGCGGCCGCGGGACTCGGGAAGTGTTGCGGGTCAGTCTAGATGCGCCTTAAATCTATGGCTGGGCGTCTTTCCGTTGAAATTGAAATCACTTTTTTCGACAATTGAGACCGCATCTGTTTTTTTATTCTCCACAATGTCCTTATTTTCAATTATGATTTTCCTCAACGTAGTTTTTTCAGCTTCGCTGAAAATGGCTCTCTTCTTTTCACTTTCCATTTGGAAAGTAATAAAAAAATGAAAAAGTAGCAAACACTATTTTATTGAAGAGGAAACGCGAACAACAGGAACACTGAGGTCCAAAGTCAAAGAACAACCAAACCTTCTCTATGAAACCTTCACTGAGCTGTTACCTGAACAGGGCTGCCAATTCTTCCTCAACCGTCGTTTGGTAACTCGAGGTCTCCTCGAGTTGAGTGAGGATGAGTTGAGGTGGAGCTCCAAATGCGTTCTGTTCGTCTATGAATAGGGTGAGGGATCTTCGAGAAAAGATAGCTTGCAGGAAACCTTAACCAGAGTCGAGGAAATCGGCGCCTTGAGGAATGACTATGAATACCGCTCCTAGTTTCATGCTCGGAGAGGGATGCGTGAAACATGTCGCACTGCGAGTTCACAAGGGGCGTTTTACAAAAAGCGCCCCTTGTACCTAATTTTTTGAAATTATACTGTCGGAACCGCAAAACCAAGATCTACACGTTGGTACTACTGGATTTTCGATACCTCCATCTGTTACCGAAAGAGAGCACTATAAGCCCTTATGGAATTTAGAGAAACAAAGGAAAAAGTTCATAACCAAGGGGCGTTTGATGGGACCCTCAAGGCCGGGTCACACTTGTCATACAAGCTTCAGATCCGAGTCCGATCAGAGAATCGGATAGACGTCGGAGGGGGCGTCGGATCGGAAAGGGGTGGGCACACCTGTCCGATACACGCGTCCGATTTGTTCCCCTCACCACTCGTCAGTCGCCTCCCGGCAGTTGTCAAAGTCGAGCGAAAAAATGTTTTCTAATTTTTCTTTAAAAGATTCAGCAGTTGTGGCAGTAGCTCTCGAGGAGGAAGATGAGAACAATTCAAGATCTCGTAATACTCAAAAACGGCGGTTCTGGGTCCATCCTGCGTGGAACGGAAGATGCAAAGAAGGAGAGTTTTTTACTCTTCTACCACACCTCGTAGACGATGAGACGAAATTTTACCAATACCAGCACTGGATACAGCCTCATTACTTCAATAAGTTCTTCCGGGTTGACGGAAGACATTGTAGGAGTACTAAAAAAAATATAATAAAAGATTATTAAGACCATTTACAAAACAAACACACGAGAAACACAACGACGGCGGACAAAAAAGAACTAAAAAAATACCTACCTTCCTTCCGATGCTCTTCCCGCAAATCGGACAGGGAACGGTTGACGAACTCTGAGTGGGATCGGAACAAAAATCGGAGAACATTCGGAGTGGGATCGGTCACGGGTGGGAGAGGTGTGAACTACGCCGTCTAGAGTCCAAAGACATTCCCTCTTCCTACTCCCTTCCGATTCTCTGATCGGACTCGGATCTGAAGCTTGTATGACAAGTGTGACCCGGCCTTCAGTTGTGATGTCATGTTCGGGTAGGAGGCCAATCGGCGTTTTACAGAAAGCGTCCCTTGTGCCCTGAGTTTCCTGTGAAACGCCTTCTTCTCAATAAAAAATGTACAAGTTTTTTCTCAAAGGGTCTAATGTGAATGGGTTCAACTTGATAGAACAAGAAAACACACGGGGCAATTTTACAAATTCCAACGTTTTTTGGTGATTTTACGTCTTTCTCCCTATATTATTGGTTGGATCCGATTCAGTTCTTAGTTCCATCGATAGTACACTAAATTCTGAACAGAATGCGAAAAAAATTAAAATCTAGCTAAAATAGCAGTGACACAATTGAGATGGGAAAAAAGTAAAATCTTCAAGCGTGTTTTACTCGTAATTTTAAATCTTTGATAAGCGCCCCTTGTCCCCAAAAGCGCCCCTTGAGAACTCGCAGTGCGATGTGCCTGCGGACCCCTCAGGAAGCTGACCAAAAGCCTCGCGCATGCGTGGATGGGCGCAAAAACCTGCCCGCTTGGGACATTCGCGTTCCAGTAGAAATAAAATAATCCGACTGTTTGGATGGCATTAAGCAGAAAGGAAACAACTACAAAAACATAGTTTTGAGTAATCAGGCATCAAACTTATTTCAAGTTTGCAAATTAGTTAATACTTTTATTGGAATCTCCTTCTTTTCCTCTCAAACCTAAATTAATTCTGCGTAATTTCCTACTTTGAGAAAATGCAATATAATATATTGTATTTAATCACATATAATTTGGATTTGAGGGGTTCTACCACATATTATGTGGTAGGACCCCTCAAATCCAAATTGTATGTGATTAGTTCCATTCTGAGGAACTCTAAACGATTATTCACATTCAACATTCAGTTGTTTTCAATCCAACATTCATCATTCTTCTAGTTGAAAGCGATGCTCTACATGACCTAACGTATCCTCTAAAATATGTATATAAGTTTTTGAGTATAATCCTACGTCTTCAATTTTTTTTCGATCAAACAATATTCTGGGTTTTAATGGTAGGCGTATTTATGCAGTTTGATGCATAGTTACACATTTTTCAATCAAATTGCAATTGCAATTAATTTGTTGGCGAACTTCTCATAAACTCATGAACACGAATAGTCTACACTGCAGTTAGTCAATAATGGAAACCATTGAAAGGAGTAAGTACTATTTTTTCCTGCTAAAATTTAAAAATAGCGTCTGATACTGTGTGTTTATGAGCAAACGCCATAACGTATTCTTAAAAATGACGTATTGGAGTTAAAGTAGCACACGGCCAAGAGTTGCCAAGGAAATCCGATTTTTTCGTTTCTTTAAGTGTTCTAGTTTCGGTATTCAACCACCTTTTTTTTGTGATTTTGTGCGTTTTCCGAGTTACTTAATAAAATGTTTGATTACAAGGTATAAATATCACGATTCCTCGCCATCAATGGAAGCTCCTCGAGAAATGGAAACAGCTACCGAAGAAAGATCGCCACGAAAACCTCACTAGGTATGTGATTGGGTTAGGTAATCTCGACGATTCTTCAGAAATATTAAATTTAAAAATTATCAAAAAAGCTCTGATGGACTTTTCAAAAAAATCGGAGAGAGGTGGGAAAATTGCCATAGAAAAGAAGACTTTTTTCCAACAAATATTCGACATGGCTGAGTGGGAAAGAGTATGAAGTTGTCATTTCCTATAAAATTACTCAAGCTATCATGAACCAACCACCTGTGCGTCCCAAAGAACCATTTGAGGACTCAGGCGATAAAACAAAAAGAAGAAAAGTGAAAGATTTGTTGACTTCTGGTCCCGAAAAGTTATTCTGCTCTCTACTCAGCAGAAGACAGGACCACAAGCCGTATCTTGAAAGAAGCAACTTCAAGCACGTCAACAGTTGAATCTTCTACAATGTCGAATAAGAACATGACTATAATATCTTCAAATTCAATATTTCAGAGTTATATCCGTTTAACACTGTAATAATGTCATTAATCTCAAAGTAATTGATCAGTACCCAATCATAATGTCAAGATTTAAGATAAAACATGTACACAAATATCATGATATACCGTTTGCCTACTTTCGTTGAAGTCAAGAAATCTTTTCATTATTTTTCCCGTAATCACCGTCTTTTTATTCCATTTTGAATAAAAAACCGACCAAAAAATAATTTTGTCCACCTAGATTGGTCATTTTGCCCACAGCGCGCCGTACGAGGCATTTTTCTCAGCAACATTTGACTGATTTGGTTCAAATTTGGTATGTGGGCTCCATTTGGGGTCTAGTTGTGCCGCGAAGCTTTTGGTTGATGTAGGTCACTCCTAAGGGGTGAAAATTGAGGGTTGAAATTTTCAAGAGTGCCCTAGCTCGAAAAATTTCAAAATAAAGGTATCCTTTTTTCACCAATTTTAAATAGTATTGAATTTTTAAAAAAATTTGAGACCACACATAGCTCTGCAAGACAAACCGTTCACGCCCTACGAGTATTTGTGGTTGGTTCCTTCCTTCTTAATGCCGTCCGTTTTACAGTGTGTTTCGTCATTGCCAAGTACTATGAGTATTTTATGTCCACACGTTCCTATGGTAGCAAACTGTCTGAAAATACTAACTCATAAGATCTCAGTTCTAATGAAAATTTTTAATATCATTCGTTTACCGAAGAGTGAGGCATCTTTCATACGGCAGAAGTTCTTCTGGGTGTTCTATTCGTGTTTTAAAAGATCGAAGCTGTTTGCGCGTACAACATGTTTCTACATGTATTGATGTGGATGCTAATCTCGTCAGGAGCCGATGGCAGTCCTCGTCGTGGTCGCTTTGAGAAAACCAGACTGCTGATGGGAGGACCAGCCACCACAGTAAATTTCCCTTACGTTTGCTCAGTTCTGTGTTGCGGAGATAAATACCACATCGCCGTGAGCATGTGTACGATAATTGCTAAAGGCTGGGCCGTTGCCAGTATGTCTAATATGGCTTTCGAGTTGAAATATGATGGCGAGGAGACGACTTTTTACAAATTATACAAAGAACTCAGGGTCGTTGCCGGAGCTGATGCTCTTATCCCAGGAGCGGAACTCGATCTTCACGAAACGATATCGAAAAACGTACAAACTGTAAAGGTGAAAAACGTACACGTCATCCGGAATAATAAGGAAGTTTTCGAAGGTTTTCGCCCTTTTAGATATAGTCACTTGGTTAATCCTTCAGATTTGGAGAAACCGTACCTTGTACGAAGGAATGTTTATGATTTTGAATTTCCATTCGCTTTTTTGGAGCTTGAAAAGCGTTTTAACACGACTAAGAACGTCGACCAGATTGAAGAAACCGACCAACTGAATGAAGACATCCGAGAGAGTTTCAAAACTTTTATAGCTATCAACCTTGGAACAAAACGCTTGACCTGCAAGGTGCCAGGATGGGGGTTGAGCGTCACCCGAAACATCGAAGGCGTGAGGAGGTTAGTCTATCAGAAAGTTATCAGCATCGAAGGTTGGGCTTGCAGGAACACGTACTGCACCAATGAAATCTCCACTTGCACCAAATACCCGAACGAGAAGGCCGTCGATGTGGCCTGCTTCAAGTCTCTGCAGTACGGCGATGTGTGCGAACTGGACGAGGGGGCTGGCTTGTACTGCCCCGACTACCACGGCGGAGTTATTGCTCTGGTGGCCAGCTCGCTCGACTGCGGTGTGTCAGGAACGCCTCCTGTGTACTACCTGGTGAGCTCGGTGCGAGCTGTTCTTCGCAGGATCCTCAGAGAGCCTTGGGGACCTCAGAACCAGTGATGAGCAGCAAGTGATAACAACTTTTATACTCTAAGTTTGTATTGAACAAAGGTGTTTATTGGTTTACTTTGATCAGCTGATTATTATTTTTCGGTATTCTGTCTCATGAAATAAATTGTGAAACTCGTCTAATAATATGTACCTACCTAATTACTCTTTCTATGGATGAACAGATTTTTTTTTTAGAAAAAAGAAAGCAAGCCCCCTGGACTCTCGGTTACCTCTATTTACATACTTCGGACGAAATGATAGAAACACAGAATGTGTTTTAGCTCACGCGTTTCACATAATTTCGCTACTTTCCTCCCACTTAATCAGAATCTTATGTAATCACCGCGTCAAAACAAAATATCTCATAGGTTACACCAGGTTACACGATCCTTAGTTCCGTATCATCGGGATCCATGTTGTCGTCCCAGATTTAGTTATGAAATTTCGTTAGCTTTTTTTGGCTAGTTAGTCCGTGGCTAAAACACATTCTGTGTTAGAAAGTGTCGCGAAAAATTCCTTGACCCCCACGCCAAAAGACCTTTCTATGTCAAAAGGAAAATGAGAAAAATGCGTTGTATGTAGTTCGGAGATAGAAAAAAAACTATTGTATTTACTCTGGAAGGGACACCTTCATACTGCTTAGGGACGGCACGATACCACCGATATATCGGAGTATCGATACCGATATTTGTATCGATACTTTTGATGCAAAACTCAAAACGATATATTGGTATCGATACTTTTGCCTAAAATATCGGAGGTATCGATACTTTCTTGACGATATTATCGAAAATATTGCCAAAGTAAATTGGTGAAAAAATACCAAATAAGTAACTAGAAAATAATACCATGTATTGTCTGCCACAGAATAACACTCAAAAGAGGCTCAGAATAGTATCAGTTGAAACGACATATCGCCACAATAGCCTCAAAATAGTATCAATATCCAATGTGAGTTTGCAAGGAATTTAAACCCGAACTTACAAGAAGAGGAAGGCATGCAAAATATCAATTGTGATGGCGACATCAGTTACGTGCGAACGGCTTTTTTCGAATAATAAATGAGGGGTTAGCTTTTTTGGTCAAGGGAGAATACAGATGGTGGTAGGTGCTATTGATGGAGAACCAGTGAAAAAAAGAAAAAACAAACAGAAGGAAAACACAGAAGAAAAAAATGTTTTTTCTACCTACTTTTTTTTACCTACCAACCATTGGTAGGTACTACCTACCACACCATACTGCCTTCACACCTTCATAATCAAGTTACCCTTAAGTACTCGTTGGGAGCGAACGGTTTGTCCTACAGAGCTCCGGGTGGTCACAAAAATTTTAAAAAATTCAATACTATTTAAAATTTTTGAAAAAACGATACCTTTATTTCGAGAGTTTTAGAGCTAGGTCTCTCTTAAAAATTTCAACCCTTAATTTTCACCCCTTAGAAGTGACTGTCGCGGCACAACTTGACCCCAAATGGAGCCCAAATACCAAACTTGAACCAAATCGGTTGTTAAGAAAAGTTGAGAAAAGTTGCTAAGAAAAGTGCCGCGAACGGCTGACGGACGGAACATTTTTTATTCTATTTTCTGATTCTACGTACCTTGAAACGTAAAACATCAAATTTTGAGGGGGTGTTCACGGAGATAAGATTTTGAATTAATTTATTCATACCTGTAGTGAACAAATAAAAATTAATTATTTTTTATCTTTATAATATAAATCTTTATACATATTATTTATCTATTTATCTAAGATTCAAATTAATAAGAAATTCAGCAGGAATGTTGAAATGTTAATCCAATACGTCATTGACCACGTGGCAAGGCGAAATACCTCGCGAAACGACCTACAGGTTTGGCTTATAAAAATAGCTCATTATCGAGAGGGAAACAGAACTAGTTTCTAAAAGCTGTCCAGACCCTAATTCAGTCATAAATTTTGCTGACCACAAGTTTATTCATCGTTATCCGAACGAGTCTTCGCGTAGAAAGGAATTTAAAAACAAGTTGATGACGTAAGGCTGCGTAATGTAAAAAACCCTTCATGCGCAATAGAATGCAAAAAACCATAGGTACCCGGGGATGGGGTTTTTGCTGAAAGGAGTACCTACGCGAAAGCGCAAAAAACACAATGAAATAACTATAAGGACTTTTTTCAGGGAAGAATAAAAAGTCGTTGGCCTCCAATGCAGGTTTTGAGGCTGCAGTCGCTAGCCGGTCCTAAAGACGAACTTCATCAAAGAATAAGCTGCTATCTTTCGGAATAACTCAAGAGTTTTGAGTACCTATCGAGTTTACTAAAAAAAAAGTCAAATTTCGGTCCCTTGAATCTGGATAGGAACATTATCTCACCTTTCTAACATCTTCTAAGTTCTAACATTGTGCATCTCAACTTTTATCACTTTACAGGGCGAGCAAAAAACTGCTTTCCTCTTAATCCTTAACCATTGTTATCGGCTGTAAGCTTCAACGAGCGAGTCTAAATATTTGAGATCAACAAACTTGAGTGCAAACGGAAAGTACCAAATATCATGCATTGTACATTATGAAGCGAACTCACCGTTGAACGAAGGTCTGGATTCGGGTATTCGAAAAGATTAAGACGAAACAGTGACTTTATGATTGATACTAGTTTATTCAATAAATATTGAATGACTCGAATTATGATTCAAAAAGGCAAAAGCGAACAAGAAAGCAGTAAGGGAACGCAACCAAGCAAAGTAGTAAGACGGTCGGAGAGCAAGTGGGGGAGAAGAAGGGATGGCATCGATATATGAAATATATCGATATATTACCCTTGATACATCGATATATTTATATTGAAATGGAGAACCGATATTATCGGTCAATATCGATATATTTACCGATAAATCGCGACCTGTTTTCAAGTTTAATTTTTTTGACATTTTCATGTCTTTGCCCTGGCACATAGCACAAAAAACTGTCACGAAATTGCGTAACGAAATTGTGTTACAGTGCCTTTATAATGATTTCCGCTTACAACGACCCCGTTGTTAGGTTTGTTCCTTTTCTACACTTTTTAACCCACAAAAATCGTTCACCACTCGTTGGAAAGCTCTCGATTTAACGAACATTTTCATGTTCTCCATAACATATTGACTATACGAATAGCGGAGCTATGGGCATAACTGTTCTCATATTTTGTTTACAAACTAATGATCGTGAGTGTAGAAGATAATTAATCCGGAATCGTCTATTTTATTGAAATTAGGTACCTACCTCTTAATATTAATAATTGTGTCAATTTGTAACATGATATATCTATGTTATTATGTTAATGATTCGTTTCACATTCTGACAACAACGGAGGGTGGGTTATAAAATCCTATAGTGAGGTAAAAAGCAATAGGTAAAGACATGAAAATGTCCCAATGCGTTGCAAACTCGTATGCAAGCGTTTTTTTTTTTTTCTCAATTACATGACTTGAATCAAAAGTAATGGAGGCTCGTCTAGATTAATACTACTTAATATACGAAGTGAAGCAGGTTTTCACAACAATTATTTTCAATTTTGAAGGATCAAGATTGTCTACAGTAACCTACCCCTGTCAATTTATAGATTAATTTAACATTGCAATGACATTTTCGCACTTATTTCCAGTTTTTAAACAATGAATTTCGATCAATCATACCTAGTAACTTTTGAAAGTAGGTTAATACTTATTTCACCAGGTTTTTTCAAATGTATCTTCCGATATGTCGAGTATATCGATAATATTTCTTCCAAAATGATGTTAGTAACTTTTCAATTCACCTACCTACTTCTTCGAGTTTTTCCAAGTAGATACTCCGATATGTCCATAAATATGATCCTAAATGATTTTTATATTGTTTTAAAACGATTAAATTCACCTACCTACTTCAAACGTTTTTGACATTTTCATGTCTTTCATATGGCACATAAAAAAAAATCGTCACGAAATTTGATGCAACGATATTTGTTGCAACGATATTTGTTGCAACGATATTTGTTGCAACGATATTTGTCCCAAGTCGCCACAATGATGATTATGACCATCAGAAGTGAAGTTGTTAGGTAGGTAGGTACTATACAGTTTGATATTACCAGGGGGGCATGAAAATGTTTCAATGTTTTGCAGACTCGTATGCAAGTTTGAAGTAGATCTTCCGATATATCGAAATATCGATATATTTTCTCCGATATATCGAAGGTATCGATATCTCATTGACGATTTATCTTTTGATCGATGTATCGATATATTTCATTCGATATGCCATCCCTAGTGGGGAAGAAGCCAAGATGAGCAGCACAAGCTGCTGACCGCGTACATTGTTACCAACTACATGATTCGGCTTAAGCTAATATGGTATGGTTCATTGAGTCTACATAATTCAAAGCTTACAAGCAAGAACATGTTATTCGAATGGGTACATTGAATTATATAAATATTTTCTAAATAGAAAATATTCAGAGTCAAGATACAATAATCATATGAGAAAGCAATGATACTCCATGTAGTATGGATACTCGGTACATGACTACTTGAACCGTATGACGTCACAGGGTAAGAGTCAATCATTTCTGGATGCTGTTCAACCTAAATCTCCGGTGCTATCATCCTGATAATTAGTTGAAAATCCCGAACAATGGAATTACTTAACACAATTTCGTTGATATGCACGAGATTGCTGAAATTTTTTTCTGTGATGCACATTGTTGACTAGGTATTGGATTTAATTTTTGTTTAATTCTATTGTTAAAATTCTCGCAAGTTATTTAAAATGCTGAAGTAAAGTATCAGAATGTCACTAAAAAAGGGTCGTTTGATAAAAATTTTGCAATAGGCATAAAATGAAATTTTTGTTAATTGAAAATAATTGCTACCACGCATTGTTTCATTGCAAAATAAAATTCAAACAGTAGTAAATTAAAATCTTTCAGTGTGATGAAGACTCACAGCGCTTTGATTCTTTTTGGATGAGCAATCTCAATAAAAACTATTCTTTTTTCTCTTTATCAAAAATTTGAGAATTATTATCACTTGTTACACTAAAGTTTAAAGAAGTAAAATTGCTTAATAAAAAAAATTAAGCTTGAGATGAAACAAAAAAGTAGGTTTTCACATCTTAGGAACTTTCAGTCTTATTGACTTTTTTAACATAACATCATCGCTTAGGATGCATCATGGTCTTGTGGTAAAATTATAAAAATTGAAAATTTGACAAAAAAGGTTTGAATTATGCCAGTTTAGCTTAGCAATATTGGTATTACTTCCTCTAGCTCGGATGAGGGCTCGGGGTCTTCGACCCCCTCCAATCAAGTTTGGGATATCCTCCTGGGGGATTATCGTCCCACTCATCTTTCGCTGCTGTTTCCAACTGCTGAAGATTGTTTGATGGTGGATCTCTGGCTCGAATTCTCCATTTCAGCGTCTCCCAAACATGCTCTATCGGATTCATGTCTGGGCTCCTTGGTGGCCAGTCCAGGATACGAAATGTATAAGGGAAGAATGGAAGAAACAACGAAAATCGTATAGTTATGGCTGTGGCAAGGATTTCATAATAGACAGACACGAAATCAAAATTATTTAGGAAGGTCTGAAACGTAAAACGCGAGTGGAAATTTCGATTTTTGAGAACTTTTTTTTTATCCTTGAAAAGTGAAAATACAGCTTCCACCACCTTGGTAGACTCGGAAGCAAAATGGATGGTGGTGCTCTAATTTTGAGCAGGAGTGTACATTATGTCGATCTCGTTTCTACTTATTAGATTATGTGGGGAAAAATAGGCTTTGAAAAACAACATGGCGTCGACTCCAGTTTTTGATTCTCTTTCTTTTAACACAGCCGACGTGATTTTCCGCAGGCACGAAGCGGCGAAGTGGCGAGTTCACGGGGAGCGCGAGGCGGAGCGTGACGAGATCGTTTCCGCGGTCGCGACTCCGACGGTGACACCTCGGGAGCCGCCGCGTCAGTCACCCGGCGAGAGGCGGACGCAACGTGTGGTCGCGACTGATCGCAGCAGACCGCAGCTTTTCATCGTTCCGCCGTCACCGATGGACGCCCCGTCGTCGGTCTCCGTCGCGTCGACGCCGCCTGCCGCCGTGCAGCCCTCGTGAGTAATCAACACAACAACAAATTATACAGAGTGTCCCAGAATCCTTGTTTTTCCAAGTTTTCGTTCAGTTAAGTAATTGTTGTTGAATTAACTTCAGTTGATAGTTGTTGTTGATTGTTTTCACGCCATATCTCCCATTGTTGAACAAGTAAATTCAAATATGAGGATACCAATGGAAACAGAATTCAATTCCCTTGCTCTTTATGCAATCAAAATATAATCCTAACAAATTACGCCAAATTGAAATTTTGTAAAGAGTTAGCTTTTTTGTTAAACTTTACAGTATTTCAAAACAATGTTTTCCCCATTCTCGAACATTCCTCTCTTCGGAAAAACGCTGCAAATTATTACACAAAGGTTTATTATTTTTCTATATAGATCACTCGTCTGCAAAGAGCACGGCTTTGCCATTGCACCAACCAACTTGAAGAAAAACATCGATCGCATTTCGGCCAGCTAACAATAGGGTGTGCGCCTAGGTAGGAAAAACCGCCTTACACCTTATGCGGTACATTCCTCAGTTACAATGGACTGATTTTGATGAACATTGGTATATTATGGACTCCATTTGGGGTCCCGTTTTGCCGCGAAGCTTTGGGTTGATGTCAGTCACTTCTGAGGGAAGAAAAATAAGTACTGAAACGCCCTAGCTCAAAAACTTTTGATATGAAGGTATTATTTTTTCATCAATTTATAATAGAATTGAATAGGAATAGGAATTGTAGGACCAACTGTTCGCTCTCAAACTTAAGGCTAAATGTCACGAGGTTTTAGTGAGATTCTGAGATAAGAGATGGCAGCACCATCAGGGTCAAATTTCGTTTACTTCCATTTGAGAACGGATTGAGATATTTTAATTCCGCAAACGGATTTCTCTTCAGGATCACCGTAGAATTGCGGGTAATTGGTTTAGAAAGTGTGCACATTTTTTTTTTCATACTGCCCCAACAAAACTTTGTTCAAATTTTAAAAAATTTTCAAAAAGTGGCCTTATAGCCACCTGCAGAACCTAATTAAGAATTAGCCCTCGCCCCCCAGCCAGCAATCGCCCCCCCCCCCCCTCGCCACCACTCCATATCGTAGAAACGCGAATCCGACGGCTATGATCAAGTTAGAAAAATTCTGCGAACGGATTCGTATTCTTAATTAAGTTCTGCAAGTGGCTATAAGGCCACTTTTTGAAAATTTTCAAAATTTGAACAAATTTTTGTTGGGGCAGTATGAAAAAAAAAATTTGCACACTTTCTAAACCAATTACTCGCAATTCTACGGTGATCCTGAAGAGAAATCCGTTTGCGGAATAAAAATATCTCAATCCGTTCTCAATTGAGAAGTAAACAAAATTTTCTTCATTTCGGTGCTGCCACGTGGTGGCAGATTTCACAACTAAACTCGGGACATTTAGCCTTAAGGGTTGGTTTTAAGGTGAATCAGAAACACGAGTGTGAATCGTAAAAGAGGCCTAATCTCCGTTCAAATGTTTGCTGACCAAAATGCGATCGTAGTTTGTTTCTTCGAGTTGTACTCAGTTTTGCTTCCTTAACAACCAGTAATCAAATTTACTAACTAAGCCACCCACAGCTCTTTATTTCTTCAAAATAAACTTGATTGTGAAGCAAAAATATTGTTGGTAGGTGACAATGGCAAATGTGTGTTCATTGCACGCGAGTGATCTGTGCAGAAAAATAATACACCTTTGTGTAATAATTTGCAGCGTTTTCTCAATGAATTTGACTTTTTGACCTCAAAGTCCCCCCGTTAAAAAAAACACAAAGTTCTCCCCCAAATTAAATTGTAAAAAAATTGTTGATCTCGAGTACTTTTGGAAAGCTGAGATTTTTGTGCAGTTTTTGTTGTTGTGGTACCTACGTGAAAAACGAACTTTAATAACCAAAAGATTGCCAATTACTTTTCCAAATTACTTTACTAGTTGATTTTTCACCCATCAGGACTCCACAAATAGTTATTTGTAGGCACTAGAAAGATGTGGACTTTGACGCCCTTTCCAACGGTGCCCTTATTTTTACAAAGAATTGTAGATTACAAAATCTTGAAATTATAAAAACTTGGAAAAACAAGGGATTAAAACAAAACTGCAAGGCAACATTTTCTTACTTAAATTAGTTGTAGAATCGTCTTCCGAAGTTTAGCGGTCCTTGACATGGGACACCCTGTATAATGGGGGGTGCGCCTGATTAAAAAAAAAATGTTTAATCGGAAGTAGACTTCATCTTGAGAATTTTGACACCAGCCGTTCTCTTTTTGGATGAGTAGATCTTTTTCTATGATTTTTCAAAATTTCGAATGTTTATGATGTCACGCGCCCCACCCTCCTGGGCGGGACCCCACTGTGACGTCATAAACATTCGAAACTTTGAAACGTCATACAAAAAGGTCTTCTCACGCTAGAAGGTCGCGATTGGTATCAAAATTCTCAGAATGAGGTCTAGTTTAGATTAAAAATAACAAAAAACAATTTTTCCGACCCATGCGCACACCCCATTATGTACCATTTTGTTTTCGTCCCATAACTTTTCCCCAAATTTTCGATCTCCTTCTTCTTGCTTTTGTTTGCATTCGTTATGAAGGCCTCACAACTCTCAGATAGAGCTGTTATTGCTAGAAGGTAGTGGAAAAGACGAGTTCTATGCAGGCGGGTGGCCAATACTGTAAAATAATCAAACATTTCGCAATTATTTGCAGCGTTTTTCTCTTGTGGAACTGTTAAAATTGTTTCTTCTCTTTCTATCAATCTAAAAAGAATAATAACTAATAATTATGAACTTTTAAGTAACCATAATTGAAACTATTCACAAATTTCCTCATCGTTTAGCCTCGATTGCCACAACATGTCCCGGAGTGCCCCCACCTAACTGTTACTCTCCAATACACGCAGCTAAAAATGTTCGTACATTTTTTATGGGAAATTAAGACACGATTAATGTTGAAAAGTGGCGAAATGGATTCAGAAACGTCGGTAACAGCATCGGAAAAGAGTTATCCCGTTCACTCGCGCTGTCCCACGGGCCGTTTTGCATATAAACGTAGGAGGAAACGGGAATCTACCGGAACGAGATATGCATCAGGAAGTTGAACTAGCGGTGCGTTAGGAGGGTAGCGGGTTTTTTTTCGGTGTTCAGGTGTGAGTTATTTGGGAAAATTCTATCGGCACGCGGATATGCAGCCGTGAAAGCTTTATAGCGTTTTGAGCTACTTTGTAAGGATTGATGGGTCCCAAGTTGGGGGAGAGTTTTCAGCCCCGTTTCTAGGCTTCGTTTCTATTTTTTCACTAACTAAAACATAACAACTTATTTAAACATAATTTTAGGATCACGAGAATTTTTTTTTGTTGGCTGTATTCAAAGTGGCTTGATTTACAATGACATCAGAAAATTCCTCGTATCCATTACCCGATTGTGTAGGTGATACGACGCATAGTAGCTAATATCAAATCAAAACATCAATCTCTAAGTACCTTCCACTACCCTCATAGGGGACCATCTCCACCCCAACTCGCATAATTCCTGAAAATTTCATCGAAATCAGGTGGGAAATGTAGAAGTTTTGGCTGTGGCAAGGATTTCACGTTTGCGCATGCGCATTGGCTACTATCAGTCCAGCGGTGATGATTTTCATAGGGGACCATTTACACGCCAACCCGCACAATCCCTGAAAATTTCATCCTGAAAATCGGATGAGAAATGTAAAAGTTATGGCTGTGGCTAGGATTGCATGACACACAGACAGACAGACACGGAACCAAAATTGTTGAGGAAGGTCTGAAACGTAAAACGCAAGTGGAAATTTTGATTTTGGAGAACTTTTTTTTTTTTCAACACTAAAAATTGAAAACAAAGCTTCCGCTACCTTGGTGGACTCAGAAGCAATACTTACCAGATCTTTCAGTCAAAAGCGTAATTTTCGGATTTGTGACATTTTGAGTCTAAGTTGAGAAGCAAATCCATGTAAATAGATTGATAGTCCAGGTACATGGATTATTTAATTTAATAACCAATAAGATAGTTAATAATGCATCATGCTTTTCTGTCGATAAATCAATTGATGAGCTCTAAACATGAATTTCCTTCCAAAATCTTTATTGGGTTGATGGAAATACTCTATTGAAAATCAGCAGTCAGCAATATTTTGAATAAGTTTAATATGACTTTTCCTACTGTGCATTAGAAATCACTTACATTAAGGACTTTGACACTTTTTTTGTGGAATATTGTGAAGACATTACATTTTTCTAAATTTTTTATTTTTCAAATGTCACGTTTTTGTGAAAATTATCCCCACTGAGAGTTTTTGAACTAGTGTGTTTTGAAAATGTCAGCCCTTATTTTCCAACCTTTAGAAGTGACTGACATCGACCAAAAGCTTAGCGGCACAACTAGACCCCAAATGGAGCCCATGTTCCAAATTTCATCAAAATCGGCCTATGATACTAACTAAGGAAAGTGTGAAGACGGCGG
The DNA here is from genome assembly GCA_009739505.2 of Apolygus lucorum. Taxonomy (NCBI): domain Eukaryota; kingdom Metazoa; phylum Arthropoda; class Insecta; order Hemiptera; family Miridae; genus Apolygus; species Apolygus lucorum. The sequence goes on along the minus strand of CM019178.2, from coordinate 50,371,621 downwards.
ACGGATGGAAATATTTTCATTCGATTTTTGGCTTCTACGTATTTTGAAACGTAATCCGTCAAATTTCGAGAGGGAAGAGGTCGGTTGTTTTTGCTCGAATAAAAATGCGAAAATTCATCTTAACTTGATTCATCATCAGCAATGTTAAATTGCTCTATATCTACGAATTCTACAGGATGAAAGCCAAACAGGTCTGCCAGACTGCAGTAGTCAACTTTACCCCTTGTTATGCCAATTTCAAGAGTTTTTGTGATTTTCACTCCACGTTACTAAATTAGTCATAACTCCCTTAATTTGCTGTGTAAATTCAAATTAGAGAATTCCGTTGGAAAGAACATTAAATTTCCTACCGGTTAGATGCCTTATCTCTTCTGTAAGTCAAGATTTGAGATATGAAAAGGAAATTTTACCTAATTTGGGAGATTTCGAGTTTTTTCAATCGTAAATTAAACTATGAGAAGCGATATTTTTTTAAGACGCAGAAACAGTAAAAACTGCGCCAAAATCTCAGCTTTCCCAAATTAAGCAAAATTTCCTTTTCAGAGGGCTTTTTCATGTTTCAAACTTCCACTCAAAGAAATGTCAGGCGTCCAACCGGTAGGAAATTTAATGTTCTTTTCAACGGTATCCTCAAATTTGAATTTTCGCAGCAAATTATGGGAGTTATGACCGATTTAGTAACGTAAGGTCAAAACCATGAAAACATAAAAACGGAGTTGAGTAGAACGTTGTCTATTTCCACGAAAATAATGAGTTACAAGTTAAATCGATTTCGTCGGTTAGGTCATCCATCATCAGTAACAAACAATAACTAACTAACTAACTAACTAATTGGCACTACAGCCCAGGGTGAGCCTTGGCCTCCACTAAGACACCTCTCCAGCTTGACCGATCCTGTGCCGTTGTCATCCATTCATAGCACCCAAGTCGTGCTGTGTCCTCCTCTAAGTTGTCACTCCATCTCTGCCTCGGTCTTCCTCTCCTTCTTGTACCATTTGGTCTGGAGAGCAGCAGCTGTTTGCATGGGTCGACGTCATCCATTCGGAGAACATGTCCAGCCCATCTCAACCGTCCCAGCTTCACGAACTTTACTACATCGTAATCTTCGTACAGCTGGTACAGTTCTTCATTTTTTCGGCGTCTCCATTGTCCATGGTCAAACAGTGGGCCCAGGATTCTCCGAAGGATCTTCCTCTCAAAAACCCTGAGCACACTCTCAGACTGCTTTGTCATCACCCATGTTTCTGATCCATAGGTTAGTACAGGGCGAAGCAGTACTTTGTACAGCGTTATTTTAGTCTTTCTGGAGAGGGCTCGAGACTTGAGGAGTGGCAACAGTCCAAAGTAGCACCGGTTGGCAGAAAGAATTCTAGCATTGATTTCGGTTGGGCAATTTCGGTTGCATTCATGTACAGTAGAGCCAAGGTAAGTGAAAGTTTCCACCCTTTAAAATCGTTACGGTCCAATGAGAATGTTTGGTGTCCGAATTTCATTCAAGTTTCTATTGGAAACCATATACTTGGTTTTTCCTTGGTTGACGGTGAGCCCTATATTTGCTGCTGCCAACATAAGTGAGCTGAAAGCACTTTCAAAATCCCTAACAGTTCTGGTCATTAAATTTATATCATCTGCATATGCCAAAAGCTGTACAGGTTTATGGAAAATGGTCCCACTGGTATCTATCTGGGCATCGCGCACTACTTTTTCCAGGGCTATGTTAAAAAGCAAGCAAGCTAGGGCATCACCTTGCCTTAATCCAACTTTAGTTTCAAACTTTTCAGACAAACTCCCTTGGACCTGTACCTGACAGACTGTGTGACTCATTGTCAGCTGTACCATCTTGCATAGTTGTTCAGGTATCCCGAACTCTCTCATGGCAGCATACAGTCGTTCTCTGATGATGGTATCATATGCTGACTTAAAGTCAATGAATAGGTGGTGGAGTAACAAACAATAACTATTGTTATTGTTAACTAAGTAAAGTATGTTAACTAAGTTATTGTTTGTTACTGATGATGACCTAACCGTCGAAATCGATTTAACTATGTTTAACTGAGTTACAAGTCTTGTAACTCATTGAACATTGTAGCGGGAATAAAGGTGGAAAAGGACTCCAGTAGTTGTCGAAACGTAATGGATTTTCGTGGAAATAGGCAACGTTCTACAGTAGAACGTTAAGTTGAGTAACTCAACTCCGTTTTTATTAAAATAGTTTTCCACAATCTCATCGCGAGTGATTTTATTCGTATCACAAAAACATCTCCGAATTTAAGAAAACTTGAAAAACATGGGGTTACAAAAGAAATGCTAGGAGAGATTTTTAGTTGCAAATTAGTTGTAAAATCGACTCCTTCAGTTGAGCAGACACTCTTTATATTATGTTCTTGTTGTTCTGTTTGTGGAAGCTTTACAGCCCCACAACTTGGCAAACGTTCTCCAAATAGAATGTTGCATCGGTCTCTGTAGTAATTGAACTAGTCAAATATTAGTAATTCAAGAAAGTTTTCTCCGCTTCAAATCACCTTCCTATCCTTGATCTTATAAGCGAACTCTGTCACCACAACAACTGCGAGGTTCCGGAAAAAAATATCCAGCGAATCTGCATTGATGAGCCTGTTGATGAATAGTCCCGTCCTCCGATGTGGTTCCAATCTCCCATCTGCTGACTCCGTCAGAGACAAAGGGTCCGCCTTGGATGAGGAAACGATAGTCCGTCATGGCCTTGGAACTGGTTCACCGCCAACACGGCTCGGCTATACCTCGACGGCCAGTTCTACTTCTGCCCAAGTTCAAGACCGCCAGAACACGCGGAGCGAAAAAATATCATTAGGATAATTACATGGCAGCCCGGTCGTGGACCCGAGGATTCTGAGGGATGGTCCCCACTTTTGAAAGACGATTACTAGGTACCTGCCTACACGTACCACCAATTCGATGGTCGAGTTTGAATCACCACATCTGATATCCTACCCTACTTCCTGCTCAGGTTAGGGACCTGTCAGTTACACCAGTCAAGTATGTCTGAATAGGAGCATGTTAACCCTTAATTTCCCACTTGTTCAAAACACTTGTTTTTCGATAATTTTTGAAAAACTTTTATTGTATTTTGACAAACCAAATGGCAAGGAATAGCTGGTTTTGATCGAGATGTTTTGGTTTTTCTGAATGTGATGAAAACTTCTGAGAGGATATTAAACAGCATATGTATAGGAGATTATTAAACTCTTGGATTGGTAATTTTTCCACCGAAGCACTCTCATGAATTAGTGTTCTTTCCAGTTAGGCACTCCATTGAATTGGTAATTCTTCCAGCAAAGCACTCTGTTGGATCAGACGTATTTCCAGCGAGGTACTCCATTGAATTGGTATTATTTCCACCTAATTACTCTCTTAAATATGGTATTTCCAGCTAGGCACTCTCCTGAGTTATTGGTCTATCCAGCAAAGCACTCCAATGAATTGGTGATCTTTCCAGCGAGGCACACTCTTGAATTAGTGGTATTTACTTCTAGGCGCTTTCATGAATTGGGGATCTTTCCAGTGAGGCACTCTCTTGAATTGGTAATTCTTCCAGCAAAGCACTCTGTTGGATCAGAAGTATTTCGAGCGAGGCACTCTCTTGAATTAGTGGCCTTTCCAGCTAGGCACTCCATTGAATTGGTAATATATCCACCTAATTACTCTCTTAAGTATGGTCCTTCCAGCTAGGCACTCTCCTGAATTATTGGTTCATCCAGCAAGGCACTCCAATGAATTAGTGATCTTTCCAGCGAGGCACACTCTTGAATTAGTGGAATTTCCTTCTAGGCACTTTCATGAATTGGTGATCTTTCCAGTGAGGCACTCTCTTGAATTAGTGGTCTTTCCCTCTTGGCTGTTCCTTACATTCTCCTTTAAAAAATACCCTTAATTTTATTTAGTTTCAATTAGTATTGTTTCCTTTTAGAGCATCCCCCACATTGTTAATAATAACATTTCGTGTAAGCGCAAACACTATACACATCTGCATGAATCAAGTGGATCGATATAAATCCTTCATACCTGATGTTTTGTCAAAATTCCAGAACATGTTCCTTTTTTCTTTAATTTTTTCTAGTTCTTCCTTTTTTCCAGATAAGTAACTGTTCTAAACCTCAATAAGTTACTCCTAATATGCATCATTAAGAAAGAATACTGGGAAATAATCATGAATAAGTTCAATTCGCAGATATTGCGCAGCAACTGCCTTATGTTCAGGTATGCTATCTCTGTCATTGGTTTCTGAGATCTCATAATCGTTGTCCCTAACCTGCTCAAGGTTTGTCACTATCTGAGTGGGTACCCTGAAAGCAGGTAGAATCTGTTACCGGATTCCAGAAAACATCTTCCAAGGAAAATGATAGTGCACCTTGTGAGCGAATTACCAATTACTCTCGCATTGATTCAGTGATGTAGGTTCGTGCAAGATGGTTCATCTTCAAGACTGAGATTTGATTTGATTGCCGGTACCGATAGCCAGAAGTATTAAGGGGAATTTAGTCACATTTTTTTCTTTTTATACCCCATAAGTCTATCGTTTGGTATTTTACAGCAATTTATACCTAGTATTTAGTAACTATCATTCCAGTGCAATTCCGTCACATTACAAAAGAAATGTTTCACAGCACCACCCACGCTTCAAAAAAATTGCCCAGAAGTCGCACAAAGTTACTCAACTCATTATTGCCATAATTTCCAATAATGATGGGAAGTTCGAGTGAAAGAAAGTGTACAGAACGAGCATTAAGTGAGTCGGCCACAATAGCCCAATCGCAACGTTCTGTAAGAGGCATTTCACTTTTCACCTCATGAGAACAAGTCAAAGAAACCAAGGTCACTGAATAATAGTCGAGAGGTCCTTTATTCCACTTGGTGATTCATACCATAACAAAGCCTCCACAGAAGATTTCTTTTTTTAATCTCCTCAATGTAGAAGTAGTTCATTCCTCCCTATAGACAAGTTTAACAATTTTTTTCTTTCACGATCCGTTTCTGGGAGCCGAGAAAAATCAGTTAGCGTTCGGGTATAATCTCTTCTATGTGAAGACGAGGTCGCGGAATTGATACCTTTTACGTGCTCCGCCATATCGCAGGAGTCTCACGAGTGATTCACGTGAGAAATCGCGTCCGTTTTTGGTTTTGATGTCTCTCAGACAATGGTAAAAGTTGGACGGGTATCTCGTACGGAAAAAATGCGTCACTCATCCTGTTTGTGGGTAATTGGGTCTTGAATTTCGGTTTTGTCGGTCAAAGTGGGTTCGATTCCCACAGGTGAGTCGCCTTATTGTGTGGACGTCGTTCACATCCGCATTCGCTCTCACTGACCTTCCTGAATACATTCATGTTGCAGCGGGTGTTTGAGAGGAAATTCATATCCTCGAATAACAATGTTTTATGGATGTAGGTAAGTGAGGTGTGTACCTTGGTTTATGGTGCAATATCCAAAGTCCAGCATCCCTGATCTTCATGGCCATAGGTACTCAGTGTAAATAGAAGAGCATAGAGGCCTTGAAGGGGTTCTCAGTGTACTCCGCTTCTCTCACCCTCTGGCCAGCTACCCCTGAAGAGTTTCTCAGTGTACATTGTGTTTCTGGTGGAAGATCCAAAGTCCAGCATTCCTGATCTTCATGGCCATAGGTACTCAGTGTAAATAGAAGAGCATAGAGGCCTTGAAGGGGTTCTCAGTGTACTCCGCTTCTCTCACCCTCTGGCCAGCTACCCCAGAAGAGGTTTTCAGTGTACAGTATGTTTCTGGTTCAGTATCCAAATTCCAGCATTCCTGATCTTCATGGCCATACTATGGCCTTCTATTTACACTGAGTACCTATTAGGTACTCAGTGTAAATAGAAGAGCATAGAGGCCTTGAAGGGGTTCTCAGTGTACTCCGCTTCTCTCACGCTCTGGCCAGCTACCCCTGAAGAGGTTCTCAGTGTACATTGTGTTTCTGGTGCAATATCCAAAGTCCAGCATCCCTGATCTTCATGGCCATAGGTACTCAGAGTAAATAGAAGAGCATAGAAGCCTTGAAGGGGTTCTCAGTGTACTCCGCTTCTCTCACCCTCTGGCCAGCTACCCCTGGGGGGTGAGGTGTGTACCTTGGTTTCTGGTGGAAGATCCAAAGTCCAGCAATCCTGCTCTTCATGGCCGTAGGTAATCAGTGTAAATAGAAGAACAAGAAGGGTTTCTCAGTATACTCCGCTTCTCTCACCATCTGGTTAGCCACCCCAGGCTAAACCAGCCCCTGGTGGTAAACTAGCTACCAGTTTTGATATTTCGATAGCAACGATGGTTTTTGAAAAATCATCGATAATATCGACAGCACTATCCATCTAGCTGTTATTTATAGTTGATATCAGTAGAGTATTAGGTATGTCCATGTTCCTGTTGCTGACCAATGTGTTGTGGGGGGGGGGGGGGGGGGGGGGTGGTGTTGAACCGCTCCCAGCTTCTATGCTCTGTGGTCATACTTGTGGGAAGCTCTGTTGACCTTACTCTCACATGCGAAATCCCTGAGTCATTCTATAACATAGGTGTGAAGGTTCTTGAGGTTCAGTCAGAAGAAAAATTACACTGTTAGGCCGACGTTTCGGTATATTTATATACCATCTTCAGGGCTATAATGCAAAACAAAACCAGAGGGGTATAGACACAGCAAACATCATTCATTTATGGATCGTTGACACTATCATTTCAAGTATAGATTAATGATGTTTTTACATACCTTTAAGCGGTGTACATATAATTCTTGTGGCTACATCAGAAACTTTTAAACAATCAGCACTTTTTAAAGTGGAAACTTGAAGTTTTTTTTTATTTTATATAAGGCAAAACACGTTGATTCTATTTGAGGCAGTTTTTCTTATCACAATATTGCTATCTGAAAATCAGGTTGACAGCCAGACAGTGCACCTCGTGGTAACCAGGTGTGGTAACTTAAAACAAGGAACGCATAATTTCCCTCGACTAGACTTACAACCTAAATATTAAACATACAACTATCTACACGTTACAAATTTACACCTTACACTAAGTATTTAAACTATTTACACTTTAACTATATACAATAATTTTTATATTTTCACATTGCACTAATTTGATGTACATCAGGTTAAATTTATCAAATTGGAATACAGCCTGCTAAGATTGTCTGTATCTGTTCTTTCATTACAACTGTTGGCTGTTTTTTCTATATATATCATCTCTTTTATTTTTCTTTTTCCTAAATTTTCTTCTGAGTCTAAGATTTTACAATTTTCAAAATTCCATGAGTGGTTTTCTTCAATCGCATGTTTGGCCGAGGCACACCTGGTATCAAAATTATTTATGTCAGACCTGTGTTTACAGAGTCTATTTTTCAGATATTGTTTACTTTGACCAATATATGTGGATTCACACTGATTGCACGATAAGCTATAGATGGTATTTGTTCTTAATTGTTTGGGAGTTTGGGACTTCACTTTACTGAATACAAGGTTGTTTAGAGTGTGTTTATTCCTATTTGCTATTTTGGTTGGCAACTTTGCAGATAATTTTTTGGAGATTTGTTCAGAGAGGCCCTTCACATAAATAACTCCTCTATAACTGAGTGGTGGAGTAGTATTTGAATTCATATTTTGAGTAATTTGAGAGGTTTGGACTTGTTCTTGTGACAGGGATGAGTTTGGTTGGTCTGTCTCTTGATTGGGTGAAATTGGAGCATGGGTTGGTACCCCTGTATTATTAGGTGCATCTTCCATCATGTTTGGGTCTGTGGGAGTGCTGGAAGTGCTCAAGTTATTATACAGTAATGAATTTATGAGGGACTGTGGAAAATTGTTATTTTTTAGTAGCTTCTTGACTAGAGAGAGGTTTTTTACATGAAATTGGGGGTCACTTAATTGTAATGCACGATGTTTTAGATTGAGAGCAGCATTTATTTTTTGTCTGAGAGGGTGATGAGACTTGAAATTTAAATATCTGTCCGTTTTCTGTGGTTTTCTCCACCAGTCAATAGAAATCGTGCCATCTGAGTTCCGTTTGGTCAGCATATCGAGATAGGGGAGTTGTCCTGAATTATTTTCTAGCTCCACAGTAAACTGTAATTTTGGATATAAACTATTGAAATTGTCTAATACCAATTGTTCTGCACCTTGTGGGATTGATGTGAAGATGTCATCAACAAATTTGAAGAGAAAAGGGACTTGAAATGGTAGTAGAGGTATTGCCTGGTCTATCAGTTTATTCATAACAAGATCTGCTAATATGGGGGCTATAGGGCTACCCATTGCCACACCATCAATTATTTCATAAAACTTATCTTTGTATTGCAAGTACCCTTTTTTTACACACAGCTCGAGCATTTTTTGGAAGTCATCCCTATCTAGCTTAGTGTGCATTTGGATGGAGCTCCAGTTTTCTTGGATTATAGAGTTGACGAGGTCAATAGGAACATTTGTAAATAGGCTGACCACGTCTAAGGAGATTAAGACATATCCTGGAGGTACTATTTTTTCTTTAAGAGAATTGTAAAATGCAAAAGAATCTTTGATGTTGTAGGTGTCAATAGACATATGGTTTAAAATTGACGTTAAAAATTTGGCACTTTCATAAGTTGGGCTGTTATTAAAACTAACAACTGGTCGTAATGGGTTACCCGGTTTGTGGGTTTTGACAAGGCCATATATACGAGGGGGTATGCTGTTTCTAACTCTAAGTTTTGAACATGTATAATAATCGATCTTTTCTCGAGCAAACAGGTCATTTACTAACTGAGCATTCTTTTCTTGTAATGAGGACGTGAGATTCCTTCTCCTGTCTGTAACCAATCTGTAGGTGGATTCATCTGATAACAGTAATTCTATTTTCTGTTCATATTCATTCTTATCCATCAGTACTGTGGAATTCGTCTTATCAGATTTTAGAACTAAAAGATTAGGATTGCTTTTCAAAAATAGTTTGGTTTTTTTAAGTAGCTGGTTGTAGCGATCAGGCCTGGTATTTTGTTTTTTCTTTTGTACAAAGTTAGTCATGATATTTACTACTTGGCCCCTAGTCACATTTTGATCTTCATTAGGAACAAATTCGTCTATTAAACTCTCTAGATCGCAAATCATTTGAATAATTGGTAAGTCTTTACTTGAATACTCGATGCCAAACTTTGGGCCTAAACTGAGGAAATCCGAGATATCAGCAGGAATCTCAACATCTGTAAGGTTTTTGAGCCATCCTCTACCTACGCTTTCTGGATGAGTGTGACGACCCACCAATGATTCATACTTTCTAACCTGATTTAGTCTTATCTCTGTAAACATACGTTCATATACTCTATTCTGTTGGTTCATGTATTCCACGAACAAATTGACTTCTACATTGTCTCTGAATTGTGTGATTAGCCTTCTCCGGTTTTTTTCCAGCTGTTTAAGTTCCCAAACACATATTTTAATTTCCATTGATAAAAAATGTTTCTTGAAATTGACTACCATATTTTCAATCTGATTGTAGTACGGGTGATGTACTCTCATAAGCCTATAAGTACATTTGAATTCATTGATTATATGTGTTGGAAAAATACCATCTCTTCTACAACGGAGAAGAAAGATCCGATCATTTTTCCTACATGCAATTTTCTTGAAAGTTCGTCCGATTTGATGAGCTAATTGTGTTGCCATTGATCCATATTGCTGCCTGAGACGTCTAAAAAGGTGTTGGCCCTCTGGTCCGTGTTGTGGCGTTGTTGTTTCCTCCATAATGACAGAATAGGTTCAAATTTATCGACTGCTTGATACTGAATATAGGTGTGAAGGTTCTTGAGGTTCAGTCAGAAGAAAAATTACACTGTTAGGCCGACGTTTCGGTATATTTATATACCATCTTCAGGGCTATAATGCAAAACAAAACCAGAGGGGTATAGACACAGCAAACATCATTCATTTATGGATCGTTGACACTATCATTTCAAGTATAGATTAATGATGTTTTTACATACCTTTAAAACCTTTTACATACCTTTTACACCTTTTACATACCTTTTTACATACCTTTTACATACCTTTTACATACCTTTGTAAAATCTTAGACTCAGAAGAAAATTTAGGAAAAAGAAAAATAAAAGAGATGATATATATAGAAAAAACAGCCAACAGTTGTAATGAAAGAACAGATACAGACAATCTTAGCAGGCTGTATTCCAATTTGATAAATTTAACCTGATGTACATCAAATTAGTGCAATGTGAAAATATAAAAATTATTGTATATAGTTAAAGTGTAAATAGTTTAAATACTTAGTGTAAGGTGTAAATTTGTAACGTGTAGATAGTTGTATGTTTAATATTTAGGTTGTAAGTCTAGTCGAGGGAAATTATGCGTTCCTTGTTTTAAGTTACCACACCTGGTTACCACGAGGTGCACTGTCTGGCTGTCAACCTGATTTTCAGATAGCAATATTGTGATAAGAAAAACTGCCTCAAATAGAATCAACGTGTTTTGCCTTATATAAAATAAAAAAAACTTCAAGTTTCCACTTTAAAAAGTGCTGATTGTTTAAAAGTTTCTGATGTAGCCACAAGAATTATATGTACACCGCTTAAAGGTATGTAAAAACATCATTAATCTATACTTGAAATGATAGTGTCAACGATCCATAAATGAATGATGTTTGCTGTGTCTATACCCCTCTGGTTTTGTTTTGCATTATAGCCCTGAAGATGGTATATAAATATACCGAAACGTCGGCCTAACAGTGTAATTTTTCTTCTGACTGAACCTCAAGAACCTTCACACCTATATTCAGTATCAAGCAGTCGATAAATTTGAACCTATTCATTCTATAACAACATAGTCATATCGATCCCAATCAAAGAATCCATGAGACGGGAGAAGGACACATCACACGATATGCTAATTTCATGAACTCACAGTATACTCACAATATACCCTATGGAAATCCATGCCAGTGAACCACGAGATCCTCCAAACATAATCATTCTGACGACGAATATTTGAGTTCTGCATAAGACATATTCCATGATCAAATCTTCTTGTTTATTCCCCCAGGTTAGTCGCCTTATTTTCAGGACGTCTATCAGATCCGAATTTCATCATTTAATAATGATTAATAGGGCGTTTCAATTGGTTTTCTGAATGTTACGAGCGTCACTTTATGGCACAAGAAATTGCACCTTCGTAAATGCTTCTATGGTGGCTGCTATGGCTACTATGGTGTTACGAGCGTCACATCACAACAAAATAAAGAGGCTAGAATAATAGTTTTAATATGGCTGCAGCTAAGTGAAGAGCGAGAAAACTCAAAACCTTTTTTGGTGGAAAAAGTGGCGACAAATTAATCATTCCTAAATGATCTGGCTGTCTACCTTCCGTAGTTTTTTTTCACGATGTAGGGTGTTTTAAGATCAAAGTCCTTCTCACCTCGACTAACCATGAATTGCGAATGTGAATAAGTCATGTATGTACACAGGGTTCCTGGTGTACCATTTTAAGTTCAGCAATCCCTGTTCAGCATGGTCATAATTGTGGCAGGCCATGCTGACCAAACTCTCACAGACGAACTTTCCTGAGACATTCAATAACAACGTGGTCATATCGATCCAAATCAAAGAATCCATGAAAGACGAGGAAAAGACACATTACACGATATCTCAATTTGAACTTTCGGCAATATTTATTTATATTTCTTCTCTTTCGGCAATATGTATTAATGTTTCTGCTGTATTGTTGACATGTAATTCATACTATGGCTGAACTTAAATAAAAACTATGCCCAAAAAAAAAAACTTTCGGCAAATCCATCACGTTACGAGTGTTGTGCCTGCCTTTAATACTTTGATGATCAACATTCCTAATGCAAATTATTCCTGTGAGCCACCTTATCCTCTTAACTTAATCACTCTGAAAAGGGATTTTTGAACCCTATATCCTCCTATTTTGAATCCCACTGGTCAGTCGTCTTATTTTACTGACGTCTTTCAGGTCTTTGAGGTCCTTGAGAGCAAAGTCCTTCTCATCACGTTTAACCATGTATTGTGAATGTGAATTAGTGACGTCTGTCCGTAGTGTTCCCGATGCATCATTGGAGGGACTTCATGAGCTCACTTGGGATTTTGGCCTTTTGAAGTGGAGTGCCAACTCGACTTGCGGTCAAGTTTGGTTTATGAATACAGTGAATAAGGTCGAGTGCGGACTTGAGTGATCCCCTCTCTTGAGTGCACGTCTATGAATTGCGCCAGGGGTAGACTCCACTTGTACCGCCGCACACTTGAGGGCTAAAACTCGGACTTGAATAAAGCCCTAAGACCAGCATCCCTGTTCTTCATGGTCATAATTGTGGCAGGCTATGCTGATCCTGTCTCAGACAAACTTCATCACCGAGACATTCGTTTTGTGCTTTGTTGAACAAAGCTTTCTGAACAAAAATCCATTTTAGAGAAACTTTCCTCCTAAGCTAATCATTCTGAGAAGGAATGGCTGAGCCCCAAGTTGGACACATTCCATGGTCAAAGATGGTGACCATTCACCACGTTATTCCTCTAAGATTGAGCAAGGCACTTTTCCAGTGCCTTAGTAAAACTGCGACAAGTTTGACATAACGAACAAACAAGTTTGACCGCTATAATCCAGATTCTTCCCTGATACCTATCCCTTTGGGTTATCCCTAAAGAGGTTAATATTAACTTTTCAAGAAGAATTAGTAGCTTTTACAAAATCCTTTCATTAAGGTGATTGATACTGGACACATCAAGGTCGCACGTACGAAGGTAGTGAGTACCGAATAATCATTCATATTTGCATGTTATCACCAGTCTTCCTGGATTCGGATCTCTCGCCTCAAGGTTCGGTCAGCTCACTTTCAAACTCCCACAAAAAACGCCTTCCCTTCAATTAAGTTCACCAAGTTTCATCCTTTGCAGTGAACAAAAAACGCGTTTCGTACCCGCGAAAAAGGACAATGACGACGATTTTGGCCCTAAAAAAAGGATTTGATCGTCCTTGGGGTCCCTTGAGACGGGGATCAGTAGCAGAATCAGGTGGGTGAGGCGTAACGGGAACTTCTAACGGAGTCGAGCGTTCTCTTCGCTCGCCAGTCGTTCCTTGCAGCTTTGCCCAGGAGGTTCGCTCAGCGAGGCAGGCTCTCCTTTTGTGTTTTTTTTTTTTTTTTTCTGAAACCTCATCCGAAGAGGTTTTTCCTCGTTCGTAGCTGCGAATCGCAAGTTTGATCGGAAGTCTTAGTGCGAGAGCGGAGTGCGAATTTTCTGGAGGATTCCATGCGTCCAGTGCGTTGATACCTGCACCAACAAGGTAGGAAGCCTATAAATTTACCTACATATTTACACACGGTATATTTACACCCTGAAAATAATAATTCAAACTTCAGGGATCGAATCAACAACGTATTTCCCAGCAAAAAATATAAGTATCCTAGCAACTTTGATTCAAAACCGATTTTTCCAACTTTTTTCGAGTTTTTGACCTTACGTCATTAAAACTGGCATAGCTCCCGTTATTTATCAAGTAAATTCATATTTGAGGATATTGTGGGAAAGAGCGTTTAATTTTTAAGGTACCTAGTGCAAAACCAAAATCTTTTAGAGATAATATTTTCAAAAATCAAGACAAAAAGCAAAACATTAAAAATTTTCGAAATTTTTGATCGAATTGTTTATTCTGAATTTGGGAGGAAAATTTTCGGCTGATTTTCGTTAATAAATTTAATGGATGTTGTTGAAGACTGACCTATACTTAGTAAGTACAAACCTTTTATAACCCTCTAAAAAATTGTACCTCTGTACAGCTTATAGTGGTAAATACCTACCTCAAAAGCCACAAAAGTTTCAAAGCCAAACATACAGGGCACATAATGATTTTAAATGAGTAAGCCACTTATTGAAGAGCACTGTTCTTAACTATTATTGTTCGGTCGTGTTCAGGATTAAATAATTATTTTCCAGAAAGTTGAATCTCCAAAGAAAACTTAGTAGGTAGATCTTTTGAGAAAGAATTATTTAATCCTGAATACAACTGAACACCCTGTCCGCCTTGGAACAATCACGGCCCAACAATATGAATCTAAAGCAATTTATTTATGTGGTTGAATTGGATTACATTTACTTACAAGTAGGTACATAGTTCTATTATGCTACTAAGTTTACTTGTAGTACAAAATCAAAGACAAAAACTAACGGATTAAAATCGTATTTTTACAAAAGATAGGAAAGGAAAAGTTGCTTCACACCAAGGGGGCGTTCATGGAGACTTTGCTAATAGGTCATGGGGCCCACGGAAAGGAAACTAATACATTAATATCTATCACAATGAAATTAATAAGTAATTACTACTTCAGTACGTGCCACCAGTATTTTAATTCAATTTTATTAAATTTTGTGAAGAGGTCCGTTGCTTACTTCGGCCACCCTTACTATTCCATCATCTCCCGGAAAAACATTAACAACTCTAGCAAGCTTCCATAGACAGGATGGTAGATTTGGCTCCTTCATTATTACAATTATAATGTATTATGTATTCTGACAACCAAACTTAAAGCCTAAGTACCTTAACTTACCATTAGTAATAACAAGGAAAAACTTTGTAAACTATCTACGTATCCGATTTTTCCTAAAGTTCTGACGATGCCGAACTGGAAAAAGTGCACTCAACCTCCATTCAATAATTGAATTATTATAATACATTATTAATATATATTATATTATATTATATATATTATAATAATTATTATTATTGACGAGGAGTCTATATTCAATTTCTTGGTCTGCTTCAATTTAGTCTATATTCAATTCCCAAATTTGTTCTACGGAAATAACCAGCCATGGAGGACAGCGGTCGTTGGGGCGTCGTTGTTCGGCGGTGGACTTTGGACCGCCCTCTGCGGGGATCGTGAGTTCAAGGCTTATCGCCGGCAGTGTTTTTCGGCGGCCGGGGCTCTCAATTTTGGATTATTATTTTCGATAACGAACCTTTGAAATCGACCAAAAAAACTTTTTTCCCCCGAAAATCGAATAAAAATGTCCTCAGTTATCATTGACCGATTTTGATGAAATTTGGTATGTAGGCTCCATTTGGGGTCTAGTTGTGCCCCGAAGCTTTCGGTTGATGTAGGTCACTTCTAAGGATTGAAAATTTGAAAACGCCCTTACTCAAAAAAATTCTGATGTAAAGGTATTTTTTGTCCATCAATTCAAGATACTGCCTACTGAATTTTCAGAATTTAGAAGAGACCGCGCGGAGCCCAATAGGACAAACCGTTCGCTCCCTTCGAAAATTTAAAGGTTGGACGTACGATAAATCAGAAACACGAATGTGAATCGCGAAAGAGGCCTAATCTCCGTTTAAATTTCCTTTGATCGAAATGCGATCGATTTTTTCTTCGTGTAGGCTGGTGGCAACAATGGCAAAGCCGTGTTCATTGCAGACGAGTAATCTATATAGAAAAATAATAAACCTTTATGTAATAATTTGCAGCGTTTTAGAGTTTTGTTTAGTTTGTGTACCTATGTTCTATGTGATAAAATCACACGGCAGAGCACAAAACTGATAAGTTGTGTAATCCGAAAGAATAATTTTATTTTTCCGGAAACCATACGAATATGAGCTATCTTGATCGATTAGCATTCGTAGTCCAAAGGAATTCACGATCATGCATGATCACAGGCAACTACTTGTCGAACCGCAATCACACGGAACTTAAATTAGACTTTTCTATCGAGTGGCAATTAAGATGTTGCGGTTGTTTGAACTGAGCAAACTTAGGAACTCCTCGAGGAGACCTTCAACTTCATCTAAAACTATCAATACACCAGGAACCGATTTCAAGTCGTCCATGGCGGGTAACGGCAATTAGCATATTCGAAACTAGTCGAGGCATGTATTCAATTTTGCAATGAAACGAGGAAACGTTTGAACCGACGAAGCTGTTTGCGGTGTAAACTGAGCAGGTTCTTTGGCGTTTAGGAGGATTCCTGGGAGCGAGTAGAAAATCGATTTTGATGAAAATTAGATATGCAGTAGGGAATGGCCAAGTTAGCTGAAACTCTTATCAGCAATCCGAACTGCATAATATCAAGGTCAAGGTTAATCGAAAACCATCAGCCACCGGCGTTCTGCATCTACACGTGGTCTGCTATTTCGCTTGATTCAATCCATTTTATTGGGCGTAATTTATTACACAAGTGGAATTAAATCCATCCTAAAACTGCATATTTGGAACGCTGAAAATTATTACAAAGGTTTATTATTTTCTGTATTGGTCAGTCGCCTGCAAAGAACACAGGTTTGCCATTCCCAGTGCCAACCATCGGTACTTCCTACCTACTTCACAATCAAGTAACTTGATAAACTGTTAAACTTGATTGAGTAGAGATAAACTGTTTATCTTTAAGAAATAAACGCTTCACACTCAATTCGATGAAATAGGTAGTTGAGGTTGCCACAATTATTAGGAAATGTGATTACTAGAGCTCGGAAAATATGCACGAAAATTTCCCGAAAATATGCACCGGAAACTGGAAAAATATGCAAAATATGCATTTGCCCTTAAAACTGCATACGACTTTGGAATTTCTGTATTTTAAGAAAGGATGTTCCATATTATTACCTTTTTTTAGCCCTTTTTTTCTCCTAGAAAAAAGTTATGAAGCATCAGGTAAAGTAAACAAGCAATTCAAAAAATCAGTTATACATTTTTTATTTATTTTTATACATTTATACGAACTAGGTATAAAATGTAAAGATGAACTACATATTATATTTGGCAACAATTACACGCTCCAAATTATCAGGTGTAAAACAGTGTCTCCTGTCACTTGAAATTTCTTTCAATGCAGAAAACGATCTCTCTACATCGCGAGATACAAGTACAATAGGCAAAAATTTAAAAGTGGAAATCTCTTTTGGAGAGTAGGGAGAGTCCCATGAGCTGTCTTCTCCTTTGAGAATTTTCGCGATTTGAACCACTGAATACCACCCTGGATTTTTCGATAGGACCCCCTCCAGTCTATCCTTGGCGGCTTTTCCAGTTATTCCATGCCAGTGGGAGCTTTTTTCGAGCAGGTCGAAAACAGCACCCACGGCAGAGCAGAGATCCATCCCCCTGGTCTCTAGGTGGTTTATCAACTGGGGTATGGTACTAAAGTTGGCATTTATAAAGGCCAAACGATGGGCGATCTGCCTGTCCTCCAGAGCGTCCATGGTTTTTCGAATAGCCAGTGCAGAAGATGGGTCGAAACCGCAAAAAAAACTGGTAAAATATGCTGCAAAATATGTAAAAATCCCCAAAATGACCAAAAAATGCAAAAATCCCCAAAATGATCGAATTATGCAAAAATATGCAATTTCAATTTCAATTTAAACCACCGCATACCCTTCAGAAACCTTCAAAACGTTCAAATACAAAGATATACCGCATAATAAAAGATATGCAAAATATGCAAATTCCGAGCTCTAGTGATTACTGGTAGCTAAGGACGCACAACTGAGTAAGTACCTTGTTCAACTCGAAGAAAATATCGGATTTCGGTCAGCTAAAATTTGAACAAAAATTAGGCCTATTTTGCGATTCACACCCGTGTTTCTGATTTATGAAGCAAACGGTAGGTCCCACGGAGCTCTGGGTGGTCTCATTCGATTCTAAAAATTCAATACTATTTTAAATTGATGAAAAAACAATACGTTTATGTGGAAAGTATTTGAGCTATGGCGTTTTGAAAATTTCAGCCCTTATTTTTCAACCAGAATCTAATGGGTCCAACGGTCCAAAATCGTCAAACGCTGCAAATTATAACACAATGGTTCATTATTTTTCTTAGATCACTCGTCTGCAAAGCCACCAACCATCCAACATGAAGAAAAACATAGATCGCATTTCGGTCAGCTAAAATTTGAACGGAGATTAGGCCTCTTTTGCGATTCACACTCGTGTTTCTGATTTATCGTAAGTCCAACCCTTAAATTATCGTAGGGAGCGAAAGGTTTATCCTACAGGGCTCCGCGTGGTCTCAAAAAATTCTAAAAATTCTATACTATCTTAAATTGAAGGGAAAACGATACTTTTATATCAAAATGTTTTGAGTTAGGGCGTTTTCAAAATTTCAAAATTTATTTGGCCCTTAGAAGTGATCTACATCAACTAAAATCTTCGTGGCACTACTAGACCCCAAATGGAGCCTACATACCAAATTTCATCAAAATCTGTCAATGCTAAGTGGGGAAAGTGCCGCGTACGGCGGACGGACGGCCACATTTTTGTTCGATTTTTGGATTCTACGTACCTTGAAACGTAAACCAACAAATTTTGAGGGAGTGTTAAAACAATTTTCCTTGGTCGATTCCAAAGGTTCATTATTGAAAATGATAAACCAAAATTGAAATTATTTTGAATGATTGTTGTATGTCGACAGTAACAATGTAAAACCGCGTAAGTTGAAAAAACGAAATTTTTCAGGAGACGTAAAAAACCTCTATTTTTAAGTCATTCAGAAATTTTTTACGCCTCCTGAAAAATTTTATGTTTTCAACTTACGCGATTTTACATTGTTACTGTCGATGTGCAGGTATGAATGAATCCAACCGTTCTGTCATTTGAATTCAAGATATAAATTGTTTCAAAATTGTGGGAATTGTTGTAAAATCCCACATTATGAAGTTGTAACACGTCAATGGGGTGAATATGAAGCAATACTTCTTAATGGTTACAAGGTGTTGAAAGTTGTATCTAATTCTCTTTCTACCTTGCTGAAAACCCATGGGAGAGTGAATTAGAAAATGAATTGGGAAAATAACACTTCACTATTCATTCAATAACTTCAATAACAACTCATTCACTTTCAACTGCCTTTTTGCTTCCAAGATTTACATGTTAGGCCTTCCTGAACAGTTTTGGTTTAGGGTCTGTCTGTGTGTGTGTCTGTCATAAAATCCTTGTTACGGGCATAACTATACAATGTTATAGTCCAATTTCGATAAAATTTAAAAGATTACGCGGATTAGAGTGGAGATGGTCTTATACGCAAATCACAACCTCCGAGCTGATATTAGCCACTGCGCATGCGCAAACGTGAATTTTTCCTTGCAACAGCCATAACTTCCACATTTTCTATCTTATTTCGATGGAATTTTCAGGGATTATGCGGATTGGGGTGTAGATAGTCCCCTATGAAAATCATCGCTCTCAGTCTGGTAGTAGCTGAGCAAGCGTAAATTTTCTTGTAACATAGTTTCAATATTTTTTTTCTGAATTCGGTGAAATATTCAGAGATTGTGTGGGTTAACATGTAGAATGTCCCCTCTTAGGGTAGTGCAAGCTACTTAGAGATTGATGTTTTAAGATAAGCTAGTATAATATCATCGGATCATCTGTACAATCGGGTTGTGGATACGTGGAAGCTATGTGGCAGACCCAGTTGGCAAATGTTTTACAAAGTTACTGCTCCTAATCTAAGACAAAGTGTTCAAAGGTTCGCTGTAAATATAGTGGATGTTCTATGCCTCGATCGACGTCTCGTCTTTCATACTAATCTCGCCTACGTCCAAGTCTCTTCCTGAAACGGTTATGGTGAGAATCAACCCACACTTACAGCTGACATTTCTGCATTCAAGGTCACTCCTGAGACGGCGAAGGTGGCGGAATAAGGTCTGTGGGTGACCCCCTTGCAGCCTCTACTCGGCTAAACATAGGCGTGATGACTCCGAGCTCACCTTTCTCTTCGGATTGCTCGACTCACGAAGACTCTCACGTTTCAGACTAGAACGCTCTTTAGGTTCATTGTTCAAAGACCAGCCAGTTGTGCTGAAACAGGGGTTGATCTTAAGTTGGGAGCAGTCGACTCCCACGCAAAAATGAGTTGAAATATTTCAACATCAATTCACCAGCCAACTGAGAACTTACCTTTGAGGCGTCACAATTATTAGCAGAGCTTTAAAGATATCTTCGACAAATCTTCTTTACAGTGAAGAGTTTCATAGGTGGCGAAATATCGCACCTCAAAAATAGGACTGTGACCAATCAAAAATCACAATTTTCGAGAAAATTATTGACATGGATATGTCTTAGTTCTGGGGGTCATTCCAAAATTTTCGACACACAAAACAATGCAACGTATTTTTCTGATGCTGTTGAACGCAGGAAGCTGAAATTTGAGAGGCAGGTTCAATCGATAGATACTTTTATACATCATCAAAGTTGATGATCACTGATCAGCTGAGTGAGCTCCAAGGCCATTTCCTCTCCTGTTGAACGCAGGAACCTGAAAAATGTCAGGTTCAATTTCAAATTTCAATTTCAAATTTCTCAAATTATTTGAGAGGGCGAGTCAATGGAGAATGCTGAAGGCGCCTGAGTGGTCATTGATCAGCTGAGTGAGCTCATAATTTAAATTGCCATCATAAGACATATCCATGTACAGATGTATCTGCATGCAGTGTAGTTTTTCTAAAAAACTGCATGTATACTCATTGCGCTTGCGCACACGACCTAGCCATCCTATACACCAATTGTCAAGTTCTGGCATGTTTTTGTATATTTTGGTGATAAAACAACAGGACAAGGCCTAATTACAGTATATCACAGGTCGAAACTACAAACTAGAAAACATGAAATTAAATAATAATGATTAAAAATAGACATATCACAGTTAAAGTATCACTGATCGTAAGATTTCATTAGCACGGATAATACAAGGTTTCTAAATGCAATGTGTGAGTTGAAGAAAATGTCAATATCTGGAGCAAGAGAATCGAGTATATTCCGGTACATTTCATGGGAAAAGTTATTCCGAATGCTAATGAAGCCAAATACCTAGGCATGACACTAGACGCCAAACTTAGATAGAAAGCCCATGTCAAAAAAAAGAAGGAAGAACTCCTTCTAAAATTCAGAAAAATGTATTGGCTAATGGGAAGACGGTCGAAGTTGTCAATCCAGAACAAGCTTACATTGTACAACCAAGTCCTTAAACCAGTCTGGACATATGGAGCTCAGCTTTGGGGCTGTACGGCTCAGTCAAATCGAGACATCATCCAAAGATTCCAGAACAATGTGCTAAGAACGGTGGTCAATGCACCATGGTACTTTCGAAACGAACGTCTCCATCATGAGCTTCGGATCGAAACAATAAACGATGCTATAAAGCGACAAGCTGAGAGACGCCTACAGCGGCTAAGATGTCACATCAACGAGGAAGCTGTCCAACTCCTTGATACAAGTGATATCATCAGAAGATTGAAGCGAACCAAACCACTTGACCTAGCTTACTTGTGAAGCAGTGAAGTGAAACATCCACCATAATCAACAAAACTCAGTGATGTATCTTAGTTTTGAATATATGTCCATATTTTGAAAATAATATTGTTAATAAGTTATACTTGGTGCAATAAAGAATATTGGAAAAGAAAATATATATATATCTGGAGCGGAGTTGGACAGCTTATTGTATTCTCGGGACCATCGGACAGAGAAAGTGGAGGCATGAGTTGAGGTGCGACATGTGGAGACAGAAAATAGCTGGATGCACCTGCTGTTGAGTCGAGGTATATGCAGGGATACGGCAGAGAGGAGCCTGGGGGAGTCAATCGACCTGTGAAGTAGTCTGTGGAGGAAGGAAAGGTCCATCAAGCTGCGTCGCACTTGCAACGGAGGTACGTTGAATCTTCTACACAGTGGCATGTAGCTGGCCCGAATAAAGCCTGGTCCACACGCTTTCCACAACCTCTTGCCTGCGCAGTCCAAGACGTTGCAGACAAAACGTTGCGTACGGACCGGAAAACTGTGCAATTTTGAGTCCCTGGGGAAGACTGCGCAGTTGCAGCGATAACTGAGCTGATGAGCTCTGAAAACCGTGACCTGCACAGACATGTCGTTGCGCGTAGACACTTGCTCCGTTTTCTGATTCGTTTTGTTCCTCAGTTTTCCTTCATCGCCCGACGATGGCCGACCTTCGCCAATGTTCTTGCGAGTTTTTGACTGATTTTATTTCGCTGTATGAAAGTTTACCATGCCTTTGGCGCGTCAAATCAAAGGAGTACAGTGACAGGGACAAAAAGGGAGAAGCATATGGAAGATTGGTGGCGAAATTTAAAGAAATTGACGCTACCGCAAACAGGGAAACAATTGTGAAGAAACTAAACTCTATGCTAGGTTCTATACTAGGTTCATCACGTAATTCCCGCAATAACCTAATATGGGATAACTCCCGCCTTTTCAAAAGCCATTTCCGTGACCATAAACGCCCGGTTCTTCTGACACCGTCCAATCTTTTTTTTTAACAACACAGTAAGCAAAAATTGACCAAAGGAGAACCTCCTCCATGGCGATATCACACAAAACTGAGCGAAAAATACTGCACATACAAAAAAAGACCGTACCGTCTGGACGCTCACAGTTGCAACATTTTCATTCCTGCGCAAACTAAAACGTTGTGCAAAACGGAGCGTGTGGACCAGGCTTTAAGCATAGACATAGACCCCTGATGCCCTGAATGAGAGATATCTCAGGAATCGCTTCTGGACTTGCTCCAGTCCTGAGATGCATTTCTTCTGCGAAGGCGACCAGATCTTACTCCCAAATTCCAGGTGAGGGCGAACTAAAGAGAGACAGAGGACCCTCATGGCGTCCAGGCTTACGAGGTGCTTGCAATTTCGGATCACCATGCTCAGCATGCCCATAGCCTTGGAAATTGCCTGCCTTATATGAGTAGCAAATGTGAGATAGCAGTCAAAACTGATGCCCAAGTCACGAATATCAGAGACACGCTCGATTACTGACCCCTGGATGCTATAGTGGAAAGCTGAAGGTTGGCGCTTGCGTGAGAAGGTTATTGTTTGGTATTTCTTTATGTTCAATGGCAGGCAGTTTTGCGCACTGCAGTGGGACACTCATTCGAGGTCCTCTTGCAGATCCAGTTGGGAGTAGAGGTCAGTTGTGCTCTTGAAAATTTTTATGTCATCGGCATAGAGTGCTTAACCACCCTCACTATGTCCTCAATGTAGAGAATTGAGAATTTGTATTGCTTTAGATTTGTTATAGTCAATATTCAGAGATTATGCCTGTTGACTTGTAGAGTCCCCTATGTGGGTAGTGCAAGGTAGAGATTGATGCTTTAGAATTGAAAATTTTTATTGCTTCCGAGTTTACCGAGGTAGCGGAAGCTTCGTTTTCACTTTTCAAGGTTGAAAAAAAAATTCTCCATAATCAAAATGTTCACTCGCGTTTTACGTTTGCGTCCAATTTTGGTTTCGTGTCTGTCATTTAATCCTTGCCACAGTCATAACTCTTACTATTCTCCGATTTCGATGTAATTTTCAGGGATTGTGCGGGTTGGCGTGAAGATGGTCCTCTATGAAAATCATTGCCCCCAGACTGATAGTAGCCGCTGCGCATGCGCAAACATATATTTCCTTACATTGGTGGGTACGTGGAGTGACCATATTGATGATTACGGGTAGAGTCTCTTTTTTAACGGTTTATTGCCTCAAAGGTACATGTTTCGGCGAAACGTCGTCGCCTTCATCAGCCTTTGAACATCAATTGTTGCATCTATAATACCTCGTCCATTGCCAATCATGGAGGGCGCCCTCATCGGTTCTTCAACCTTGTAGAGTAATCGGTGAATAAAAGTTAATTATTATTGAAAAATGTGAAGTACTGGATCACAGTCTAGTGGTTTGAGATAACTCGTTTAGAAGTTACGCCGAAACATGTACCTTTGAGGCAATAAACCGTTAAAAAAGAGACTCTACCCGTAACTTCTAAATTTCCCATCTGATTTCGATGAAATGTCCTGGAATTATGCGAGTTAGGGTGGAGATGACCTCCTTTAAAAATCATGGCCTTCAAATTGAAAGTATTTTGTGAAATCCTTGTAACAGCCATAACTCCCACATTTTCCAACAATATTCAGCGATTCTGCCTGTTGACTTGTAGAGTCCCCTATGTGGGTAGTGCAAGGTAGAGATTGATGTTTTGAGATTAACTACTATGCATCGGATCATCTATACAATCGGGTTATCTATATCTATACGAGGAAGCTATGTGCCACACCCACTGGGCAGACTTTTTTCTTTTTTTTTTAATTTATTTCTAGTATCATCATCATGATCCGATTATGATTTAATTACAAATTGACGACGTTGAAAGGAGTATGTTATACATACGTATATGTCATGTACATTATTGCTCTTTATTTTGCAGTACGAGTAGATGAAGTAGTCGAGTCGCAATTTAAAAGTTTATCAAGACAGTCCATAACGTCTCATTTCTCATCCAATTAGGCATCGAGTCTTCCTCCAAGACGACGTGTAATTGATTTCACTGAAGCGACCGCTCTCTTATCTTGTTCGATTAAGTGTCATTTACCTGTTCCATTATTAAACAGCAATGATTTAAACGTCGTTTTCATCACATCAGTCACTTTTCGATTTGGATTTCAGACTGGGGTTTCATTCACAATCATCAAATTATGTAGAGTACAACATGAACTCGATGTTGCCCATTGACTTTAATTGCCGATTAACCATTTAAATTACATTTCTAGTTATTTCAGCGTTAGCGCCGGCCTAAATCCCAAATTACTGTGTCCCTTCCGCTTATATTTTCTGTCTAAGTTTCCTAAACGAGCTTGATAGCCCAGATTGTCTCGAATGGTATATTGATCGTTAAAAATCGATTGTTTACGAACAATCAATCTCTGAAAACCAGTCACTTTTATTAGGTATGGGTGTGTTGTGTCTGCGTCGCAGACTCTGCGATATCAAGAAGGCGGTGAGGAGAAATAATGTCAGAAACAGCCACCGTTCAAAGGGAGAGTAGAGTCGCAGAGGAAGGTTGACTGCGCGAGGGGACAGAATAGCTGCGGCCAAACGGTCTGTCACGTTGCGATGACGCTTGTTGGAATAAATGTTCAGTATAATTGTTCAGCAGTTGAATAATTCCTTCAGAAGTAATGTCAGGCAGCAGAGATGTACAACAGCTCGAGTACATTGTGTTCTCTCTATGGGGTTCTTTGGTGTACAAAGCATCGAAAAAAATATTACTTTTTACGGAAAGAGTTTCGATCTGAAGCATGAAAACTCTTCTTTGCCTAATAGGAAAAAATTTTCAAAAGTGTGGTCAAGATTATTTTCCAAAGATGTGCTGTTGAACAGTTAGACTCGATGAGTCCAGTATTGTACTACCTATTAGCTATTGGAAGATTATTTTTATTTTGAAAATGAAGAACGTAGATTCTGCATATTGAAAACCTTCTCATGAGAAATAATAGGATGTTTAGAAAGACATTAGGCGTCTCCTGGAGGCAAGGAAGAAGACGAGTGGACCTGAGTTGTGCGTTTTGCATCTCATATTTAGTGTCTGGCTCTCTGAGCGTATGTCATATTTATACTCCCAGCTATCACCGTTTGCATTGGATCTCGTATTGTAGTATTGACCTTTGAAGGCCATCAAGTCCAAGGTTGTTTGAAGATGAATTTCTGTAAATTATTCGTACCAACTTTCCTCATACTCGACATCCTTGTTCGTTTTCTCCTCATTCTGAATGAGGAGTTTCACCAATTTCTGTTTGCATTTTTCCTGAATAGTTAATGGTGTGGGATAGATGAAAATCGGGCTGATTTTGGAAAATAAGTCTCCTGTTATTTTTGGGAGACAATCAAAATTTTTAATTTCAAAACTAACCGGGAAAACAGACGTGCAGCGGGAACGCTCGCTGATTGGGCTGTTCGGATCGCCGTCTCCTCCCAGTGTTGCCCATTGGGACGACGAAATCGTGTTTTCTAAGAGAAAAGTTATCAAACAAAAACAGAGGAAACCTAATTTTCCCTATCTTTCTTTTTCTATTTTTTTCTTCAGTTTTTCGATTTCGAACTTTACTGTTTCATGAAATTTTGCATCTGGGGACTATGGATTTCTCGATCTCAGCGCTTCAAGCGGCCATAAATGAACTATTCCAGCATGACGTCATTTTCCCGGTTTTTTTAAACATTCGTATTTTCTACACTGTTTTGTTTATTCGTAAATTAGGAAGTTCGGGCTGAAAGTTTGCCATAGGGGGTTTTTAGAGGTGCTGAATCCGATTTTGGGGTCAAAAATAGGAAATTCCGACATGTTGAAATTCCTCATTGCCTTCCAGAAGAACTTGATTCATTGTGAGTTTTCGTGACAATGAAAGGAAAAGATTTGTATGAACAAATCGACCTCAAGAAAGTAGTGTGACGTGTCCGAAAAATCTTCTTTTTAAAACGGGCAGATCTTGACGCGCTCTACAACAATAAAGCATCGTTAAAGTCCTATAATGTCAGTAGCTAAAGCTTAAAGCTACTAAAGCTAAAGCTACTTCTAGCCAAGGTGGAGCCCACGTATCACAGAGTGAAATTTTATTTTTTTTTTAATTTTTTAAAATTTTTTTATATCCATTTGGGTACAGAACATTTTAAATAGGTACATAACATAAATAGGAAAAGTTAATATTCCCATATGAGCTGCATTAGCTCGTGTTGGGAAATGAGTTGCTGTAAGCTCCTGATTCACTTATTGCTGTAAATACTATTTATGTCCTAATCCATTTACATAATAGAAAGTAAAATAACATACACTTCTCTAAAGTTTATTAAGATAGATGTTTTTTAAAGTAATAATTTTTGTTTTCTTGGTCAACAATAGTTTTTTCTTTTCTTCATGATTTAACTTATTAAAACATATTATACCGTTATAAGTATACATAATTCAGTTGTGCTAATGTAGTTCGGTAGAGAGGTAAATTTATTACACATGACTCCTTTGATCTCGTATAAAGTTGATGATCAGGAGGTGCTAAAGCATTTTCTCGCAGCATTTGCGATATGCAACTAACGTCCATTATGCAAGAGAATGGCAATATTTTCATCTTTCTGAAGAGGGGCAGAGAAGGCGCTCGGTATCCAGAATGAGTCATTATATGGATAATAGTTTTTTGTGTTATATTTATGGTCCTGTAAGCTGTGGGATATCCACCACTCCAGGTTGGAAGGCAATAGAGCAATATAGATGAGACCAGTGCATCATAAATCATCCGTAGGCCGTTCGTGTCAACTATAACTCTTAATTTGGCAAGGACGTATATTACCTTCTCAATTTATTATTTATTTCCTTTATTTGCCGATCCCATTTTAACTTTTCATCAATGAAAATTCCCAAATAGTTCGCATTTTGCACTTTTTAAATTTTTCCGCACTGTGTACACTATAGGGATGGGTATCGATACTCGATATTTCAAAATATCGATACTTTCGTACCGATACTCGATATTTTAGTATCGATACCTACTGCACTATCCGATATTTTTGTATATCGATACTTTGGATCCGATATTTCTAAATATCGAATATTGATACTGTTCTCGCGGAAAATTCAACATAATGGCTAAAAAATGAAGAAGATAGAGAGGCTTTTGGGTCATTACTCTTTGGCTGCAGAAATAACGTTTATATCATGGAAAAAATCACTCTGCTTGGACTCTTAATAGTGAAAAATGATTAAAAGTTGTTGAAAAAATTATTTCTCTTGAGAAAATTGT
This sequence comes from Apolygus lucorum, assembly GCA_009739505.2. Taxonomy (NCBI): domain Eukaryota; kingdom Metazoa; phylum Arthropoda; class Insecta; order Hemiptera; family Miridae; genus Apolygus; species Apolygus lucorum. The sequence continues at coordinate 50,344,055 of CM019178.2, read as the reverse complement.
ATTATATTGATAGTTTGTGACACTAAAGTATCGATACTCGATATTTTAAAATATCGATACTCATGCCCTACGATACTTGGGATATCGATACTCAGATACGATACAGTATCGATACAAGATATCGATACTTTTATAACGATACCCATCCCTAGTACACTGATTATAGTCTTTGCACTCTGGATTGTTTAGTCTCAAAGTATTTTGGGCTGGCTGCGTTTTCGACAATGAAAAGGTAATAAAGTTTTTTTTTTTTTATGTTTAACGTTAATTTGTTGTCTATTAACCCGGAATTAATGACTTGGAGGCTCTTTTCAGCCAGACAGAATGATTCGCTCCATGATTGCGTTGAGGTATACAAAGCGGTGTCGTCCGCAAACATAATCATAGATCCTGGAATGTCTAGTTTGGCCAAATCATTAATATATAATGTGAACAACACAGGCCCAAGAACAGTACCCTGCGTAACGCCATACTTTCCCAAACTAATCTCTTCACTTATAACATTGTTAACTTCAACACACTGTATCCTATTTAATAAATAACTTTTGAACCACCGTATGGCCAGCTCATCAAAACCATTTTTGATTAAATTCCAAAGTACTGTTTCAATAGATTTGTTCAAATCTAATCTCAACAAATTCTCCTTCTGATCATCAATTCAACTAATTTCTAGTCAAAGGTACATTCAGTGGTATAATCAGTAAAATCTCCCAGCAATTTCAAAAGTATAGTATATATTTTATCTTAATACAAGTGTTACATAACCGAAATTCTCAACAGGATTCAATATAAATATTCAAATCATTAATCAAGTCCCACAAAATTTTTAAATTGCCTAAAAATCTCATCTTTTAAAATAATTTCTGGCAAAAAAAAATGAAATAGACTAAATTTCTGACAAAATGAAATGGAAATTAAACACAATAATATGACTTTTTGAAAATGAAAATTGACACATCTTGGGGGAATAATTCAATTTCGCTGAAATTAAATTTTTCTTAAAAAAATAAAACGTCTGCCCAGTGGGTGTGGCTCAAAGCTTGCTCGTATCCATAATCCGATCGTATAGATGATCCTATCCATAGTATTTGGTCTCAATACATCAATCTCTACCTTGCTCTACCCTTATAGGGGTATAACGGATTAGTGTGTGGTTATTTTTAGGACGTCCCACAGTAAGACTTGGGCGTCCTTATGCGATCGATCTGGGGTGAAGGAGGACAACACCCACATAAAAATTAAAATAATAATCACACACTACTCCGTTTTAGACCATTCTGAATCCAAATACCTGAAAAAACCATAGGTGTATTTCTGTGTGTGTGAGACAAAATCTTGTGTCGTACGCCCAGCCCTTAGTTTTCAACCAATTTTCGTGGTTCTTTTTTGTTCGACGCGGAAAACTCTAGTTGTGCACTACGACGCCGGAATTTCGAGCTGAACTCGAATTCGCATGTCAAAATTCGAGGCTCTATAAACCAACAATAGCCGTGTGGGTACTCTATGAGTTTGTAGAGACGAGTAGAACGTGAATATGGACTCCTAACATCTTCAAAGCATACCCAGTGCATACAGTATGTTGGTATGCTATACTAAAAATCGAAAAACCAAGAATCGTGTAAAAAAACTTTCTAAAAGAAATTGCAACACCATTGTTCTTTCTCAACCATACCTTTAACTGAAAGATTTCTTTGAAAATTCGCTCATTAATTCATGCTGCGTGAATGGACTAATTTTTTCTTCTGTCGAGTATTGTCCAACTTCACTCCAGATCAATCGCATGAGGACGCCCAAGGGGTTTACATTTACGCCACCAACAGCATTGAAACTTGTGGCAACTTTCAAGTACTGAAGCGCATGGCAGAAGAAGAGAAGGAGAACTTACTGAAACTAAGTCCTAGGTCCTGTTGAGTTCAGAAATCACAAAGTCCTTGAAGTCAGATAAACGTAATTTCTCCTCACAAACCACAAAGTCATTTCGCTGACAGTTTCTGGCATTTTCTAGAAAACCTCTCCGATGATGAAATTTTAATGAATCCATAAGCAGTGGGGATTCTATTCCACTCCACAACTTAAATCATTGGAATAGAGGAGGATTAAGTGCAGCGAAGTTAGTGTATTGATGTTGTTGAACGCTTTGTATTTCAGGTAATTCCACGTTTCTTTCACTCGCGTCAATGACTGAGTAAATGTTATGAGACTCTCCTAGTGAGGTTTGAAGAGTGAAAATAGAATGATGGGCGCGTTGTTTTGTCTGGGATTCGTCTGGAGTGGGTTACTACATTCATCCAATTCGTTCAGGAATGCATGAATCCTTGACGCTGCCGTTTCGCCTTTTTTCCCCGTCGCGTCTTCGACAAAATCGCGTGCCGTGACTACGAATAGCCGGTAAACAACCGCAAATCTTTCTATTTTTATCGTCCTCAACCAGAAAACCTACTCGACTAATCATAATAAATTAATTCGTAGGACGTGAAAGGCACTCTTGTCGAAAACAGGAGAAGGATTTATGAAGAGACATCAAAAGAGCGATATCAATTGTTATTCACAATGGGGTGTGCGCATTGCTCGGAAAAACTGTTTATTGTTATTTTTAATCTAAACTAGACCTCATTCTGAGAATTTTGACACCAACCGCGACCTTCTAGCGTGAGAAGATCTTTTTCTATGATTTTTCAAAGTTTCAAATGTTTATGACGTCACAGTGAGCTGGGGGGTCCCGTCCAGGCGAGAGGGGCGCGTGACGTCGTAAACATCCGAAACTTTGAAAAATCATAGAAAAATATATACTCATCCAAAAAGAGAACTGCTGGTGTCAAAATTCTCAAGATGAGGTCTACTTTCGATTAAAAATTTAAAAAAAATTCAGGCGCACCCTACTATTTGACTGGCCTGATACGGAATCAAACTGGCGAAAAATAAAAAACCAACTTTTTGTTGGTTATTGGGATTTTTCTGTTAGAACGTCAGTTTAGCAGACACATTCAAAATTTATGCTGAAGGGAATGTGATGGAAAGTACCTATGAAGGGTGTGCTTGATGGTCTATTGTTACGCTGAATGGGATAGTTTGGTGAATGAAATCTCTTCTTCTTTCGCTGTTCCCATATTTTCAGTCACCAACCAGTAAACGTTCGTACGCTTTTCCAAGGGGACCGCTTCACGCGTTCTTGCGTGGCCGACCTTCTATACCGAGTTCCTCCAGACCTGGTAACTACACTAATAACTGGCCCGGAGCCCTGACTGTCGATTGTCGGGTAATTTCCAGTAATCTCAGCGTTGAGGTGATTTCCGTCGAGTTAATATTTGCGGAAGACCAGTCTCACTTACCAAATTAAACGAAAACATACAGGAAAATCTACGATCTAAAATGGTGTTCTTCTGGGACTCCAAATCTGGATGGATGATGTGATTATACTTTTTATCCAACAATTTGAATTCTCTTGTTAATTAAATCGTGCTAGTGGTTCAAGACAGATAAACACGCACAGAACGCGAAATATCTCTGCCTATTCTAATCAATGTACAGTCAAAAATTTAGCTTCCTTATAATAGAAAATGAGGAAGTTTTGTACGAGTTCAACAGCTCAAAAAAAAAAAAAAAAAAACACACGCTGCAAATTATTAGACAATGGTTTATTATTTTTCTATAATTATAGATCACTCGTCTGCAAAGAACACGGCTTTGCCATTGTTACCACCAACCAACATGAAGAAAAACATCGATCGCATTTCGGTCAGCTAAATTTGAACGGAGATTAGGCCTCTTTTGCGATTCAACCCAAGTCCAACCCTTAAATTCTCGTAGGGGGCGAATGGTTGGTCCTGCACGGCTTGGATTCTACGTACCTTGAAACGTGAACCAACAAATAAAACGATGAGTTCGTTCGCAAGAAATTTTGGACAACTCTTAGGGGTCCAAAATTCAAAAATAGTACCCAAAAATTGGGGTTTTTCCGTTTTCTGAGGTTATTACTTTCAAAATTGTAAGAGACCTAATGTCCCTTACATAAAAATATAATTTATTAAAATTATAGTAAAATTATTCAATAGGTTTCTACGAGCTACCAGCTCCAACACTTTTTATCCTCAAACATCCATCTTCTCGCATTATTGTAGGTTTCCCATAGCATCGATGGTTGCTAGGAAGGAAGTATAATAAACGGATGAGAATCCTCTTACAAAAATCATAGTTATATATCGACAGTGAACTTGCAAAACCATGTAAGTCGTTTTCCAGAAATTTTACAGGAAACGAGAAAAACTTGCTTCAAAGTGGACTTAACACGTTGGTTCATATTTGTTGCTTTTGACGCATAGAGAAGAGATAGTCGAGGTTTTGCCAGTTTGGCTCCGTTTGATGGATCAAGGGGGTCTCATTCTATCCAAATAGCTAATAACCTTATTTTTGAAAAAAACGTCTGCCAAGTTGGGTGGGCAGTATAGCTTCCTCACTCATTGTAACATGGACGTATAGAATCAGTTGGCGAAAAACAGGAGAGGAAATGGCCTTGGAGCTCACTCAGCTGATCAGTGACCACTCAGGCACCTTCAGCATTCTCCATTGACCCTGCCTCTCAAATTTCAGCTTCCTGCGTTCAACAGGAGAGGAAATGGCCTTGGAGCTCACTCAGCTGATCCGAAGGTGCTGAAATTTATAGGGGACCGTCTAGGACCTAACCCGCACAATCCCTGAAAATTTCATCAAAATCGGACCACAGGTTAGTATAGTTTTGCCCGGGACAAGGATTGACCACAGACAGACAGACAGACCGACAGACAGACAGACAGACAGACACGGAACCAAAATTGTTCGGGAAGCTCTAAAACGCAAAAAGCAAGTGGAAATTTTGATTTTGGAGGACATTTTTTTTTTTCACTTCTTTCACGAATACAAAGCTTCCCTACCTTCGGTAGTGAGGAAGCAAAATTGGACTTACATGGTTTTGCAAGTTCACTGTCGATATGGTATATTCGGATTCCGCACAAAATTTCTGATACGTTTTCAACGATACGTTTCAATGATACGTTTTCGTTTTGGTTTATTATTTTCAATAATAAGCCTTTGGAATCGAGCAAGAAAAAAAAAATTAAATAATGTTCAATTTCTCCCTTGCGAGGGAAAAACATTAAATCATGTTTAATGTTTTTCCCTCGCAAGGGAGAAATTAGATTGCCGATCACTCAGCTGATCAGTGACCACTCAGGCGCCTTCAGCATTCTCCATTGACCCTGTTTCTCAAATTTCAGCTTCCTGCGTTCAACAGGAGAGAAAATGGCCTTGGAGCTCACTCAGCTGATCAGTGACCATCTTGGTACAACTAGACCCCAAATGGAGCCGATATAACGTGGTAACTAAGAAATCGGTCCGTGGTAACTAAGAAAAAAAAACGTTGCAGATTTGCGTGTCGGAATTCACAGAACGACCCCCAGCCCTAAAACATTAAACATGTTAAAAAATGTTTAACCCCCCCTCAAAATTTGATGTTTTACGTTTCAAGGTACGTAGAATACGAAAATCGAATAAAAAAATTTTCGTCCGTACGCCGTACGCGGCACTTTTCTTAGCAACACTGGACCGATTTGGTTCAAATTTGGTATATGGGCTCCATTCGGGGTCTAGATGTGCCGCGAAGCTTTTGGTTGATGTAGGTCACTTCTAAGAGGTGAAAATTAAGGGTTGAAATTTTCAAGAGTGCCCTAGCTCGAAAACTCTCGAAATAAAGGTATCATTTTTTCACCAATTTTAAATAGTATTGAATTTTAAAAAATTTTTGAGACCACCCGGAGCTCTGTAGGACAAACCGTTCGGTCCCTACGAGTACTTGAAGGTTTTCCTTCGATAAAACAGAATCATGAGTGTGAATCGCAAAAGAGGTCTAATCTCCATTCAAATTTTATCGGACTAAAATGCGATCGCTGTTCATTTCTTCGATTTGTATACAGTTTTGCCTTCTGCGTAACCAGTAATCAAATTTCCATATGAAGCTTTCTATTTTTCCAATCAAGTGTGAAGCGTTTAGTTCTTTCTAATAAACTTGATTGTGAAGGTGTGAAGCCAGTATGGTGTGGTAGGTAGTACCTAGCTGGTAGGTAAAAAAAAGTTGGTAGGTAAAAAAAATGTTGGTGGGTAAAAAACGCTGCAAATCATTGCTCAAAGGCTTCTTCACTCTTCAGATCACTGATCAGCTGAGTGAGCTCCGAATCCATTTTCAATCGTATTGAATGGAAGTGCTCTTCCAGGCGTTTCTAGCATTCGAGGAGATCTTCTTCACTCTTCAGATCACTGATCAGCTGAGTGAGCTCCGAAGCCATTTTCAATCCTATTGAACGCAGGAAGCTGAAATTTGAGAGGGAAGGTCAAGGGAGAATACAGATGGTGGTAGGTGCTATTGATGGAGAACCAGTGATCTATACAGAAGGGTGATCTATACAGAAAATAATAAACCTTTGAGCAATGATTTGCAGCGTTTTTGGTTTATTATTTTCAATAATAAGCCTTTGGAATCGAGCAAGAAAAAAAAATTTTTAACCCCCCCTCAAAATTTGATGTTTTACGTTTCAAGGTACGTAGAATACGAAAATCGAATAAAAAAATTTCCGTCCGTCCGCCGTACGCCGTACGCCGTACGCGGCACTTTTCTTAGTTACCATGGATCGATTTCGATGAAATTTGGTATATGGGCTCCATTTGGGGTCTAGTTGTGCGCCGAAGCTTTTGGTTGATGTAGGTCACTTCTAAGGGGTGAAAATTAAGGGTTGAAATTTTCAAGAGTGCCCTAGCTCGAAAACTCTCGAAATAAAGGTATCGTTTTTTCACTAATTTTAAATAGTACTGAATTTTTAAAAATTTTTGAGACCACCCGGAGTTCTGTAGGGCAAACCGTTCGGTCCCTACGAGTACTTGAAGCTTTTCCTTCGATAAAACAGAATCATGAGTGTGAATCGCAAAAGAGGTCTAATCTCCGTTGAAATTTTTGGTTTATTATTTTCAATAATAAGCCTTTGGAATCGAGCAAGAAAAAAAAATTTTTAACCCCCCCTCAAAATTTGATGTTTTACGTTTCAAGGTACGTAGAATACGAAAATCGAATAAAAAAATTTCCGTCCGTCCGCCGTACGCCGTACGCGGCACTTTTCTTAGTTACCATGGACCGATTTCGATGAAATTTGGTATATGGGCTCCATTTGGGGTCTAGTTGTGCGCCGAAGCTTTTGGTTGATGTAGGTCACTTCTAAGGGGTGAAAATTAAGGGTTGAAATTTTCAAGAGTGCCCTAGCTCGAAAACTCTCGAAATAAAGGTATCGTTTTTTCACTAATTTTAAATAGTACTGAATTTTTAAAAATTTTTGAGACCACCCGGAGCTCTGTAGGGCAAACCGTTCGGTCCCTACGAGTACTTGAAGCTTTTCCTTCGATAAAACAGAATCATGAGTGTGAATCGCAAAAGAGGTCTAATCTCCGTTGAAATTTTTTCTGATTAAAATGCGATCGCTGTTCATTTCTTCGATTTGTATACAGTTTTGCCTTCTGCGTAACCAACCAGTAATCAAATTTCCATAATCAAAAGTCAATGGAGAATACTGAAGGCGCCTGAGTGGTCACTGATCAGCTGAGTGAGCTCCAAGGCCATTTCCTCTCCTGTTGAACGCAGGAACCTGAAATTTGAGAGGGCGGGTCAATTGAGAATGCTGAAGGCGCCTGAGTGGTCACTGATCAGCTGAGTTAGCTCCAAGGCCATTTCCTCTCCTGTTGAACGCAGGAACCTGAAATTTGAGAGGGCGGGTCAATGGAGAATGCTGAAGGCGCATGAGTGGTCACTGATCAGCTGAGTGAGCTCCAAAGCCATATCCTCTCCTGTTGAACGCAGGAACCTGAAATTTGAGAGGGCGGGTCAATGGAGAATGCTGAAGGCGCATGAGTGGTCACTGATCAGCTGAGTGAGCTCCAAGGCCATTTTCTCTCCTGTTGAACGCAGGAAGCTGAAATTTTAGAGGGCGGGTCAATGGAGAATGCTGGAGGTGCCTGAGTGGTCACTGATCAGCTGAGTGAGCTCCAAGGCCATTTCCTCTCCTGTTGAACGCAGGAACCTGAAATTTGAGAGGCAGGGTCAAAGGAGAATGCTGAAGGCACCTGAGTGGTCACTGATCAGCTGAGTGAGCTCCAAGGCCATTTCCTCTCCTGTTGAACGCAAGAAGCTGAAATTTGAGAGGACGGGTCAATGGAGAATGCTGAAGGCGCATGAGTGGTCACTGATCAGCTGAGTGAGCTCCAAGGCCATTTCCTCTCCTGTTGAACGCAGGAACCTGAAATTTGAGAGGGCGGGTCAAAGGAGAATGCTGAAGGCCCCTGAGTGGTGACTCCTCAGATCACTGTGAGCTCCAAAACCAAAATAAACTTGATTGTGAAGGTGTGAAGCCAGTATGGTGTGGTAGGTAGTACCTAGCTGGTAGGTAAAAAAAAGTTGGTAGGTAAAAAAAATGTTGGTGGGTAAAAAACGCTGCAAATTATTGCTCAAAAGCTTCTTCATTCTTCAGTTCACTGATCAGCTGAGTGAGCTCCGAAGCCATTTTCAATCCTATTGAATGAAAGTGCTCTTCCAGGCGTCTCCAGCATTCGAGGAGATCTTCTTCACTCCTCAGATCACTGATCAGCTGAGTGAGCTCCAAAGCCATTTTCAATCCTATTGAATGGAAGTGCTCTTCCAGGCGTCTCCAGCATTCGAGGAGATCTTCTTCACTCCTCAGATCACTGATCAGCTGAGTGAGCTCCGAAGCCATTTTCAATCCTATTGAATGGAAGTGCTCTTCCAGGCGTCTCCAGCATTCGAGGAGATCTTCTTCACTCCTCAGATCACTGATCAGCTGAGTGAGCTCCGAAGCCATTTTCAATCCTATTGAATGGAAGTGCTCTTCCAGGCGTCTTCAGCATTCGAGGAGATCTTCTTCACTCTTCAGATCACTGATCAGCTGAGTGAGCTCCGAAGTCATTTTCAATCCTATTGAACGCAGGAAGCTGAAATTTGAGAGGGAAGGTCAAGGGAGAATACAGATGGTGGTAGGTGCTATTGATGGAGAACCAGTGATCTATACAGAAGGATGATCTATACAGAAAATAATAAACCTTTGAGCAATGATTTGCAGCGTTTTTTCATACGTTTGTGGATACGAGTAGAACATGAATATGGACTCCTAAAATCTTCAATGCATACCTGGTGCTTACAGTATGTTAGCTTACTGAAAATCGAAAGAACCAAGAATCGTGTTAAAAAAAACTTGTTAAAAGAAATTGCCACACCATTGTACCTTTTCTTAACCATACCTTCAACTGAAAGATTTCTTTGAAAATTCGCTCATTAATTCATGCTGCATGAATGGACATTGTTGAAAGATTTCCTTGTACAACCAAGTCGTTGCGACGGAACTTTACCTTCGTCATTCCTGTTCGTAGAAAAATCCTTCACCATTCATTGGAAAGTCCTAATTTATGCGTAAATTATATGAAAGACCTAAAATGTCCCAGATTCGTATGCAAGAATTTAACCCACTCAAAATTTCAAATAAAACTACCAAAAGTTTCCAAATATTCCATTTTGTTGCCACATGCAATTTAAATTTCCCTTCGAAAATACTCCCATCTGGCAAAAATAATCTTATTAATTTAGGGGTCATTCAGCCAAGTGTATTGGGCATTATCAAACATTCTTATAGCAAACATTCTTATTGTTGCATTTATTCGCCAAAATTGAAACGACTCCAAACTGCGTACTTTCACACACAAAAACACTCCAACCCACAAAACGTCAAAATATTTTTCCTGCGTCACTTATCCACTTCCCTATCGGTCACAACATGTTATTTTCAAGAGCTAATGTTGGCGGTATTTCGGTGAAGCTATCGACCACACCAGAAAAGCCTTTTTCACGATTTGATACCCCACAAAGGGTTTGTGTACTCTGCGCCGTTACCTTGACGACGGTTGCCACATTCACACGCGACGTTCCTGACACTTGTAGCCCCATTATAGCAGACCACTCATTGAACCCCGTAATATTTACCTGCCCCAACGCCAGACTGACCTGATGAGAACGATTATTGTTTCCGTCTGAATAGATAATCGAGGTTATGGATTGTGTTGACGGTGCATCGGGGTGATCGATCCAGACTTGATCAACAAGTTGGTTCAGTAGGGAAATAATGTCGTTCCAGGCGTAATTGCCCACTACAGCATTAAAAACTCTGAACATTATTTAATGAAGGTATTTTTCTATATAGATCACTCGTCTGCAATGACCATTGTCACTATTTTTTTAACCAACCTTAGGTACTATCTATCTACTCTATACCTACTTCAGTAGTAAGTGAAGTTAAACAACCATTTTGGGTTGGATTTTCGTCCGACTGCCATTCCTGGCGTCCCGGACGTCATCAGCTGTCTTTCAAAGGGAAGATCAGAATTTGTTCTGATGATTTCGCTCAGGACTTCCCGTTGCCTCACCGCCCTGGGTTGTGACGAGGGGGCGATGAGAGCCGCCGAAAACCGCGCTCTGCCAGCGATGAGCCCTGAACCCACGACCCCCGCAGAGGGCGGTCCAAAGTCCACAACCAAACAACGACGCCCTAACGACCACACCGATGTCCCAAAACCCTTCACAATCGAGTTTATTTGGAAGCAATAAACGCTTCACACTCAATTCAAAGAAATAGAGTGCTACTATCAACCCGAGAACCGTGATTTTCATAGGGGACCATCTTTATCCCAACCTGCACAATCCTTGGAAATTTCATCTTTTGTAATGAAAATTGAAAATGTAGAAATCTTAGAAATATTTATTTTTATTTTCAAAAAATTTACCAAAAGTGTACAAAGTTCCAAAATGATATTACTTAAAGTAGTTGAAGTAGCCTGCACTAACAAAAAATTCTTCTATTAGAAGATAAGCCCTCCCCCTCTCACCACAATAAGCAAAGCTTGTGTCCGTGGGTGGTGAAATCAATCCTCAGAACACCTTGTCACAGAAGGAATGAGGCTACCATTATACATAAAAATTTCTCTGTTTATCCATGAAACTAAAGAAAAAATTAACCGTAACATGGATCAGCAATAACATTGGAAATCCTATATGATGGTTCATTCTTCGTACTAATAAAACTTTTGAATTTTTCCAAGAAACTTGTGCTTTTAATTTCAACTCTCATCCAAATTTTAAATTCTTTGTACCTAGTCTCTAAATGTCGTGTACAATAGCAAAAGTATTAGTAGTTTTAAAGTTTGAGTATGCGCAGAGGTTGCTAACAATCCGGGGGCGATGATTTTCTTAGGGGACCATCCACACGCCAACCTCCACAATCCCTGAAAATTTCATCGAAATCGGACTTCGACTTCGTATAGTTTTGCCAGTTTAAAGGACTTCATGACAGACAGACACGATACCAAAAATGTTCAGGAATGCCTAAAACGTAAAACGCAAATGGAAATTTAGATTTTGGATACTTTTTTCTTTCAACCTCGAAAAATAAAAACAAAGCTTCCGCTACCTTGGTAGACTCTGAAGCAATATTGATTACTAAAAAGAAAATGAGAAACCGATTTCATCGATTTTTATTTATTCCGAATTTCTGCAGGACCCTCAAATCTTGAGTGACAGTGGAACTGAAGCTTTATGAAAAACGTCTGCCAAGTTGGGTGGGCAGTATAGCTTCCTCACTCATTGTAACATGGACGTATAGAATCAGTTGGCGAAAAAATTATGATTCAAAGAGTTATTGAATACCAAAATATTGGCGATAATATGCGGGATAGGGTTGCAGGTATTAATGTTTATAATAGTGTTGTAAATAGTTGTAGTAACCCACACAATCCCTGAAAATTTCATCGAAATTGGTTGAATAGTTGCGGAGTTTTGGTTGTAACAAAAATTTAAAGTTCGCGCATGCGCAGCGGCTATTGCTTGACCAATTTGATTGAAACTTGTAGGGTGTCTCTTAGAAGTTAGTCCCTAACTAACCTCCTAATTTGAGCAAAATCGGTTCATTAGAAACCGAAAAACCGAGGTTCCAGGAAATTCACGTTTGCGCATGCGCACTCGCTCCTATTGGTCCGAAGGTGCTGAAATTTATAGGGGACCGTCTAGGACCTAACCCGCACAATCCCTGAAAATTTCATCAAAATCGGACCACAGGTTAGTATAGTTTTGCCCGGGACAAGGATTGACCACAGACAGACCGACAGACAGACAGACAGACACGGAACCAAAATTGTTCGGGAAGCTCTAAAACGCAAAAAGCAAGTGGAAATTTTGATTTTGGAGGACATTTTTTTTTCACTTCTTTCACGAATACAAAGCTTCCCTACCTTCGGTAGTGAGGAAGCAAAAAGCGTGATAAAATATTGTTTCCCCTCAGATTTCAAAGTTATACTCACAATTATACAAATCAAAAAAAGTTTTGCGTCATCTGATTCAGTCAGAAATTTACACTGGGAAAGTGTGGTGTTTGTATTTTTGAAAAATGTAGGTATCTAATTACAAATGTATTAGAAACAACTAAAAATACTTTATTTAGTTGAATTTATCAATTTGAAATTGTCTTCAAATTTCATCTTAAACAAACGGCAAAAAACTGGAAAACTCACTTTAAAATGTCGAAAAAGACATATAAATTCATTACACTACGAGTAGATAGATATAATACATCCTGCTAGAACAGATGAACTATGTTTTTGATCATTTTCTTAATTAAACCATTTTCTGCCTGTTAGCGTGCGAGCTTTAATTACAGCATCAGCAAATAATACAGAGTGGATACTGAAGTGATTTTCATTTATTTTTTGTCAATTCTGTAAAAACTGAGTTTTTTCAGTTTTTATTGTTGTCCGTTTTTTTTTTCTTTTTTTTTTTTTGGCAATTTTTTCCCAAAAAGGCTCAGCCCTTCTCGCGGAGATAAGTCGCTTTCAGAGGCAGCACCACGTTGAAAGTCTCCTCGATGGTGTCCTCTCCTCAAGTGCAACTCTGCAAGGCTGTTTCTCAGGTCGCTAGAAAGAGCTCGCCCCTAACCACCCACCCAAATCGCCACTCCTCTCGAAAGTAATGGGAGTCAATACTTCATTGCGAAGGTCTTACTGGGGCCTTCCTGATAGACTCGAGAGAAAATCTGCTGAATTGCCCATTTTTCATCCTATTTCAAAACCGTCGGCCAAGTGGGTGTGGCACATAGCTTCCTAGTATCCATAACCCGATTGTATAGATGATCCTATGCACAATTGTTAATTTCAAAACATCAATCTCTAAGTACCTTTCACTACCCTCATAGGGGACCATCTACACGCTAATCTGAACAATCTTGAGAAATTTCGTCGAAAATGTAGAAGTTATGGCTGTTGAAAGTAATTCACGTTTGCGCATGCGCAGAGGCTACTGTCAAATTTAAGGCCTTGATTTTCATTGGAGACATCTACAACCTAATCCGCATAATCCCTGAAAATGTCATCGAAATCGGATAGAAAATGTGGAAGTTATGGCTGTTACAAGGAATTCACGTTTGCGCATGCGCAGCGGCTACTATTAGTCCGGGGGAGATGATTTTCATAGAGGACCGTCACATGCCAACCCGCACTATCCCTGAAACTTTCATCGAAATTGGACAATAACTTCGTATAGTTATGCCGTTTACAAGGATTTCATGACAGACACACAGACAGACAGACATGGAACCAAAATTGTTCAGAAAGGTCTGAAACGTAAAACGCGAGTGAAAATGTCAATTTTGAAAAACTATTTTTTCAACCTTGAAAAGTGAAAACAAAGCTTCCGCTACCTTGCTAGACTCGGAAGCAAAATACATATCAGATTACTATAACTCACACAATATCATGAGACCCGTCTTCATGTATTCATATTTATTTTACAGGGAGGGCGATATGGAAGACGTCGGGCTGAGCCCTTTGGGGCAGTGGCCGCACTCTTTCAGCAACGCCCTGGCCTGCCTCGCCTGCACCCTCGGCATCTTCAACATTTCGAGGTTCGCCATTCTCAGCGTACAATTCGGAGGTGAGTTTCAGAACAGAAAAATATTACGTTTTACTTATATTATGCTAATTGGAAGACACAATTTAGATTGATGAACAAAACAATGAACCATAGGTGAACAGTGCGAAATTGTGCGCAACGTACTTCAACTTTGTTATCTCAAATGGGAAGTCCTATTCTTTATTGGAGATTTGAATTCTACTCAAAATTGTATGGGTTTTAGACCCCTCAGCCGATTTTGGTTTATTATTTTCAATAATGAACCTTTGGAATCGACCAAGAAATTTTTTTCTTAACTCCCCCTCAAAATTTATTGGTTTACGTTTCAAGGTGCATAGAATCCAAAAATCGAATCGACCGATTTTGATGAAATTTGGTATGTGGGCTCCATTTGGGGTCTAGTTGTGCCCCGAAGATTTTGGTTGATGTAGGTCAAATCTAAGGGTTGAAAAATGAATTTTAATTCAAAAAGTTTTTGACTCAAAAAATTTTGATATAAAGGTATTTTTAAATTAATTTTAATTTTAAAGCCGTGTTCTTTGCAGACGAGTGATCTACATAGAAAAATAATAAACCATCGTGTAATAATTTGCAGCGTTTTATGGTTGCGCACAACCCGTCCAGTGAGCGCGCAAACGTGCGCAACCCCTGGATTGTGCCAAAATTGATATGAAGGTAGACCCCGAATGTGGTACATGTTTTTGCTTCCTCACTACCGAAGGTAGGGAAGCTTTGTATTCGTGAAAGAAGTGAAAAAAAAAATGTCCTCCAAAATCAAAATTTCCACTTGCTTTTTGCGTTTTAGAGCTTCCCGAACAATTTTGGTTCCGTGTCTGTCTGTCTGTCGGTCTGTCGGTCTGTCTGTCTGTCGGTCTGTCTGTGGTCAATCCTTGTCCCGGGCAAAACTATACTAACCTGTGGTCCGATTTTGATGAAATTTTCAGGGATTGTGCGGGTTAGGTTCTAGACGGTCCCCTGTCAATTTCAGCACCTTCGGACCAATAGGAGCGAGTGCGTATGCGCAAACGTGAATTTCCTGGAACCTCGGTTTCTGGGTTTCTAATGAACCGATTTTGCTCAAATTTGGAGGTTAGTTAGGGACTAACTTCTAAGAGACACCCTATAAGTTTCAATCAAATTGGTCAAGCAATAGCCGCTGCGCATGCGCGAACTTTAAATTTATTGTTACAACCATAACTCCGCAACTATTCAACCAATTTCGATGAAATTTTCAGGGATTGTGTGGGTTAGGTCCTAGACGGTGGACCGCTAAATAAAGAATCATAATTTTTTCGCCAACTGATACGTCCATGTTACAATGAGTGAGGAAGCTATACTGCTCACCCAACTTGGCAGACGTTTTTCATTAATTTTCGACGCTGAATCACAAAATGGTATGTAATTTTGATTTAAGTGGAATTTTTTGAAACGGTGGCCGAAAAGTTCGTGGTTTTCACTAGAAAATCGCTCCTTTTTCATCCTTCTCAGTTACGACGCAATTTTAATTAGTTAAGTGGTAATTTAGGGGTAGAGTTACCCACCTGAACTAATTAAACTTGCGTTGTAACTCATAAGGATAAAAAAGAGTGTGTTTCTAGTTAAAACCTCCTACTTTTCGGCCGCCGTTTAAAAAAATTTCTGTTTATTCCAAAAATACATACCACCACGTGATTCAGCGTCGAAAATTAATGAAAAACACTTGGGGTCTACCTTCATCTAAATTTTGGCACAGTCCAGGGGTTGCGCATGTTTGCGCCAGTGTTTTCCAGTTAAATTAACTGGGTTCAGAATAATTTTGAGTCTTAAAATTTCCTGTTGAGCTGCCTCTGGCTGTCACAGCACCACATTTTTTGGCTTATGAAGGTAGAAATTTGAGTTGCCCCAGAGCCGAGGCAAGGAAGATGAGAAATAGTTGAGGGAGAGAAGTTGTCTGGTAAGTATCTAACTAATCTTGTTCCGTGGTTCGGGAACTGGAAGCAGTTATTTTAATGAATGAGCTTCATCTAGCGGATCGAGGGGCGAACTAGTCCACACCATGGACTACATTGGCTACGACCTTCCAAGGTTGTCTTCTCCGATCCTGGAGGAAGTTAATAGTTCAATTAAGCTGCAGATGGTCTAGTTGAGATCATCTTGGAAGAATACAAGATAAAATAATATTCAATTAGAACAGACCGTATCATGGTCAGTATATTACGGTAACTTATAATTATATTTGTCTCTTTTTAAGAGACTCTGCCAGTCAAAAACCAGGATTCAGTCTTCCTTTACTTCCACCACCTGTCAAAACTGTATAATTTATTGTGGACCAAATGTCAAGTTATTACCAAGCTTTAGGGTTACTCTCAGGATGTGTCTGTTGAAATTAGGTACGATTTGGATCGTTAGGAAAAAATTATAATAGTTCGGAAAATTATAATACAAAATTACTGGTTATCATAAACATAGCGCCCTTTGGGATAGGATTTAATTGATTTTTATTGGCGCCACCACTTTCAAATGTTACGAATAATTTTTTTTTAATTTTTATTAAATTTACTTATTATTTAATGTTTTTGTGATATAATTTAAATTATTTTATATTATTTATTATAATTTATTCATACTTAGGATTATTTTATCTTGTTTTATTAAATTAAAAATCTATTTTTTCCCCGATTTTGCGGCAGAGTTTCCATTAATCCTGAAGTCGACTTGAGGTTGGTCTCATTCGATTCGGTGTAATAAAAAAAGTAGAATTGGAAGTATTGAGCTGACTAAGCTGAGAGAAAAGTTTACTGGTATCTGACTCATCTATGGAGGCTGGAGTTCAATCAAGAGTCGGATGGTCAAGTTCAGATCAGTTAGGAACAATACATAATAAATTTATCCAGGTTTAACGACCACATAATTATTGGGTCTTTAATCATAAAGTTGACCAGCGTTCGCTTTCATTCTATAAAGAATAACAAAAAATTAAGTAGGTATTTATAGCTTTTCGCCAGTAATAATGTAAAACCGCGTAAGTTGAAAAAACGAAATTTTTCAGGTGGCGTAAAAACTTCTAAATGACTTAAAAATATAAGTTCCGATATGAGTTGAAAATGTCCGAATTGATTTCACTCACTGAAATTTACGATTAACGAATTCCGCGAGTTGTTAATATTATTATTCGTGGCTTTTACACCTGACACCATGTAAGATGTTTCACGATGATGTTCTTAATTAATGGAGTAATAAATCGTACAACGTTAGGTTGCGAACTGATTCTTTATTTAGGTGGCGGCGGGAACGTATAAAGTAGATGGATCTATTCAAACAATACTATTAGGATGGATAATAAAATAAATAGGATCGATGGCTATAAAATAATGTTACAATTTACGTCTCCTGAATAATTTCGTTTTTTCAACTTACGCGGTTTTACATTGTTACTGTCGATTTACAAGTTTTAACCTTTTACAGATGCATTAGAAATTTTCACAAGTTTTGTTCTCATCCCAACACTTTTTCCGAGAAAAACATCTTCCAATTACCCTTTAGGAGGTAAGGAAAGTAAAACAACAATTTTAGCTTAGCTACGTATCGGTTGTCCTGTACCTGAGGCTGGAGAAACAAGGAGCAAGTTCATCACGTTGTCAGTCAGAGCAACCGTTCCGCTAAGCTAAAAGCTAGCTAAGCTAAAATTGTTGTTTTACTTTCCTTACCACCTAAAGGGTAATAGGAAAGATGTTTTGCTTCCTCACTACCGAAGGTAAGGAAGCTTTGTATTCGTGAAAGAAGTGAAAAAAAAATGTCCTCCAAAATCAAAATTTCCACTTGCTTTTTGCGTTTTAGAGCTTCCCGAACAATTTTGGTTCCGTGTCTGTCTGTCTGTCTGTCTGTCGGTCTGTCTGTCTGTCGGTCTGTCTGTCTGTCGGTCTGTCTGTGGTCAATCCTTGTCCCGGGCAAAACTATACTAACCTGTGGTCCGATTTTGATGAAATTTTCAGGGATTGTGCGGGTTAGGTCCTAGACGGTCCCCTATCAATTTCAGCACCTTCGGACCAATAGGAGCGAGTGCGTATGCTCAAACGTGAATTTCCTGGAACCTCGGTTTCTCGGTTTCTAATGAACCGATTTTGCTCAAATTTGGAGGTTAGTTAGGGACTAACTTCTAAGAGACACCCTATAAGTTTCAATCAAATTGGTCGAGCAATAGCCGCTGCGCATGCGCGAACTTTTAATTTATTGTTACAACCAAAACTCCGCAACTATTCAACCAATTTCGATGAAATTTTCAGGGATTGTGTGGGTTAGGTCCTAGACGGTGGACCGCTAAATAAAGAATCATAATTTTTTCGCCAACTGATTCTATACGTCCATGTTACAATGAGTGAGGAAGCTATACTGCCCACCCAACTTGGCAGACGTTTTTTTCTTTTTTTTTTCTTGAGATCAGTTAAAGGGATAATATGAGTTAAACTGGTAAAAGGTTGAATTGAATTTGTAACAGATTGAAATAAATCTGTACAGGTTTGAATTGAATCTGTAGGAGATTGAATTAAATCTGTAAAAGGTTGATTTAAATATAATTTAAATGGTATATAAACCCTCCTCATAGCATAGCTGAATGTCTGATTAGGCACTCGATAATTGAAAGTATTAATCCATCAAAACTGAGAGCCTTATCAGGGACGGAGACTTAGAAGTAGGTGGTCCTTCATGTTAACTTCTAAGTAACTAGGATGTGTAGTGAACTAATCTCAATTTTACTGGCTTCTGAATGCAATGTGGTTTTTCAGCGAACTTCATCATCCAGTTCTTCGTGATGTCCGTGATCCTGGGAATTCCTCTCTTCACCTTCCACGTCGCCTTGGGCCAACTTCTTGGAGCCGGCACGATGGACATGTGGAAAATATCTCCAATTTTTCAGGTTCGAAAACTTTATATTTCCGATTGGCCTTTTAATTTCTAATATTGTTGTGATTGAAACCGAATGTTGCACGTATCTAATACATGAAATCCCAACTGTACGTGTACGTCGCCCAAATGTGGAAGACCGGGGTTCGATTCCAGGCCGTGACATCAACTTTTTTTGTAATTTGATAAATGACTGATTTTTTGTAATTTGATTTATTAATCATAATAACAATTAATTATTATATAATTTTGTTGTTGATATTTTATGCCACGGTATTCCGGATTTCTTTCACATATTTATCTACAATTCATTTTTTCCTGCTTTTAGTAGGCTCTTCAGCTACTATTATGTTATATTATGGTGGTTCGAAATCTGTTTAATGTCCACTTATCTGTCTCTATATTCCTTATTTTGAGGATAGACAATGCAGGGCTACCTAACGTAATTGACACACACAAAAGTTAGATTCTATGAGTCAGGCCGAGAAAAAATTTTCCCCTATAGTTATAAAAAAATGTTAACACTATGTTTCACTTTCAAGATTTTTTGTTTTTTCGACCTTATTGGAGTTACTAAAACGTCCGTAACTCTGTTTGGATACACAGTGGAACATTAAAATGTATTATACCGTTGTGAAGACCGTTAAATTTTCCATATTCCCATTCAGAACGTTTGCAAACTTTAGGTTTTTTCAATCATTTCAAAGCACCAGTGATATAATAGCTGCATCTAATAGCAGCGTTGCCTCCCTCTTGTCCACCCCGGAGTCTCAAGCAAAAACGCAGATTCCAGGTTTTTCCACTTTCAAACACTAATTTATCCCCAAATTTGGTTGTAATTTTTTTTTTTAGTTGGCTTGTTTGTTGGTTTTCTCTTTTGATTAGTTTTTTAGTTGTATTTTTTTGTTGGTTGAGCTTATTGACCATTTTTGGGGTTACAGTCGTGAAAAATCAATTAGGATTTTTTTTTCATTCAATCAATTAGGAATTTCTAGTGGTCTTATGCAATTTAAAAAACCTCAAATTTCCGAGATTTGACAAAGTTTTACTCTCCAGGTTAATTTTTCCGTTCGTTTTAGTGAGGTCGAAAACACGATTCAAATCTTAGAAGTGAAATAACTCAGAAATGAAGCGTCTACATTAAAAAAAAAAAAAAAAAAAAAAAAAAAAAAAAACGCTTGGAGACAACTTTAGCTTGAGTCAGTCACGTAAAGGGTAAATGCTGTATTGACAATCAGAATGCTTTTTGGTTTATGATTTTCAATAATAAGCCTTTGGAATCGAGCAAGAAAAAAAAATTTTAACCCCCCCTCAAAATTTGATGTTTTACGTTTCAAGGTACGTAGAATACGAAAATCGTATAAAAAAAATTTCCGTCCGTCCGCCGTACGCCGTCCGCCGTACGCGGCACTTTTCTTAGCAACACTGGACCGATTTGGTTCAAATTTGGTATATGGGTTGCATTTGGGGTCTAGTTGTGCCGCGATGCTTTTGGTTGATGTAGGTCACTTCTAAGGGGTGAAAATTAAGGGTTGAAATTTTCAAGAGTGC
Organism: Apolygus lucorum; assembly: GCA_009739505.2. Lineage (NCBI taxonomy): Eukaryota > Metazoa > Arthropoda > Insecta > Hemiptera > Miridae > Apolygus > Apolygus lucorum. The sequence goes on along the minus strand of CM019178.2, from coordinate 50,323,597 downwards.
CCTAGATCGAAAACTCTCGAAATAAAGGTATCGTTTTTTTACCAATTTTAAATAGTATTGAATTTTAAAAAATTTTTGAGACCACCCGGAGTTCTGTAGGACAAACCGTTCGGTCCCTACGAGTACTTGAAGGTTTTCCTTCGATAAAACAGAATCATGAGTGCGAATCGCAAAAGAGATCTAATCTCCATTCAAATTTTATCGGACTAAAATGCGATCGCTGTTCATTTCTTCGATTTGTATGCAGTTTTGCCTTCTGCGTAACCAGTAATCAAATTTCCATATGAAGCTTTCTATTTTTCCAATCGAGTGTGAAGCGTTTAGTTCTTTCTAATAAACTTGATTGTGAAGGTGTGAAGCCAGTATGGTGTGGTAGGTAGTACCTAGCTGGTAGGTAAAAAAAAGTTGGTAGGTAAAAAAAATGTTGGTGGGTAAAAAACGCTGCAAACCATTGCTCAAAGGCTTCTTCTTCACTCTTCAGATCACTGATCAGCTGAGTGAGCTCCGAAGCCATTTTCAATCCTATTGAATGGAAGTGCTCTTCCAGGCGTCTCCAGCATTCGGGGAGATCTTCACTCTTCAGATCACTGCTCAGCTGAGTGAGCTCCAAAGCCATTTTTACTCCTATTGAATGGAAGTGCTCTTCCAGGCGTCTCCAGCATTCGAGGAGATCTTCTTCACTCCTCAGATCACAGATCAGCTGAGTGAGCTCCGAAGCCATTTTCAATCCTATTGAACGCAGGAAGATGAAATTTGAGAGGGAAGGTCAAGGGAGAATACAGATGGTAGTAGGTGCTATTGATGGAGAACCAGTGATCAAAACAGAAGGGTGATCTATACAGAAAATAATAAACCTTTGAGCAATGATTTGCAGCGTTTTGTAATATATTTTCGAAGGTGACTGTTACGTCACAACACCCTGTATCACTGTCGTGTTACTCTTGAAACTCCACAATGTCGATGTAGATTCAATGAGGAAACTGCAAAAATAGGTATGCTTAAATATATGAGAGATTTTAGAGTTTACGGCACGGATCACCAAAAGATATTAGCACAGGGATGCAAATTTTCTCTATTTCAGCTCATGTTAAAGCTTCAAAATGGATATTGATAGCCTTGAAAAACTGATGGGTGATCTTGTATTAGGTAAATATTGTCGAGTGTGATTTCCGAGCTGTATCCATTCATCACACAGTCCCCACTGAATCCTAATACATAAAACCCCAACCGCATGTACGTATGTCGCCCACCCACTCGGCTCCCACCCCCCGCCCAAGTCGGGAAATACCTACTCCGTGCCGCCTCCGCCCATAGAAGGCGGAAATACCTACTCCGTGCAACTTGACGAAGACATTCTATCCATCCCTTCCAAATGCCGTTATTTGGAGGTTTCTATTGATTCACCTTATTCTAAAGTCTCTAATGAGGAATTTCACCGAATTCTGTTTGCATTTTTCCTGAATAGTTAATGGTGTGGGATAGATGAAAATCGGGTTGATTTCGGAAAATAAGTCTCCTGTTATTTTTCGGAGACAATCAAAATTTATGATTTCAAAAAATAACCGGGAAAACGGACCTCTTCAACGTGAAGCGGGAACGCTCGCTGATTGGGCTGTTCAGATCGCCGTCTCCTCCCAGTGTTGCCCATTGGGACGACGAAATCGTGTTTTCTAAGAGAAAAGTTATCAAACAAAAACAGGGGAAACCTAATTTTCCCCATCTTGCTTTTTCTATTTTTTTCTTCAGTTTTTCGATTTCGAACTTTACTGTTTCGTGAAATTTTGCATCTGGGGACTATAGATTTCTCGATCTCAGCGCTTCAAGCGGCCATAAATGAACTATTCCAGGATGACGTCATTTTCCCGGTTTTTTTAAACATTCTTATTTTCTACTCTGTTTTGTTTATTCGTAAATTAGCTAGTTCGGGCTGAAAGTTTGCCTTAGGGGGTTTTTCGAGGTGCTGAGTCCGATTTTGGGGTCAAAAATAGGAAATTCCGACATGGTGAAATTCCTCATTTAGAGATGGGCGAAACAGTTACATTTGCGTATTGGGTTCCACCGTTACCGCTCTAGGTGAGTAATAGGTCCCAATAACCTGTTATTTTTTAATAGGTTATCTCAGGGATCTTCTTACAAGCTCATTCCAAGGTATCGTTTCTTTGATTTCTGCTTTTCGTTCCCGACCTACGTTCGTTTGTTTGTCATGTTAGGTATATTGTTATTCCATTCCAAAGTATCGTTCCGTTGATCTCTAGTTTTCTAGAGATAGTATAAGTTCTATCAAGTTATTTCCGACATATTTACATGTTAGTGTATTTTCACTCTTTTTCGATTAAAAAACCCAAGCTATTGTTCTGGCTCCACGCATTTTGGAGCCTTTCCTGAAAAGTTATTTAGTAACAGGGTTATTTTAGTAATAGGTTCCAAGCGGAATTAACGAAACCCGGTAATAGGTTATTTTTAACTGTTACGTTAAATACCGCCCATCTCTACTATACTTGCCTCCATTAGTTACTATTTGCTTCATCGTACGTGACAGCCACTGCTGTAAAGCAGCACGGAAGCTCTTAAGTTGGAGAAATTGAGGTTTGTTCATTCATTTCTGTTCATTATGCTCATTCATGTTTGTTGAATGTTACGTTTCCGTTTTAACTCGGGTTCGATTCCAGGCCGTGACATCAACATTTTTTTCCAATTTGATAAATTATGTACGTGTTTTATACACGATTTGTTTTTGCCAGCTTTTAACACGCTTTTCAGCTAGTCTAATACATAAAATTCCTACAGTAGGTAGGTACGTCTGTCTCCCGAACGTGGAAGACGAGGTTTGACTCCAGGCCGTGAAATCAAATATTTTTTCCACATATCGTCGGCTTACAAGTGAAATTCACTTAGTCAATTCTTTCAATTTTCGGTTTATTGGGTACTCCTATGTATTTTTTAACGCCCGATCGATTGGTGACGTTAGTTTTGGGATCCGAGCAACCGTTTCCTCGGAAAAATGCAAAATGGCTTTTCACTAAGTCAAAAATATTCAGGAGAAAATCATTAAGTCCTTGCTGTGATGATTATATCAAGACTTAGTGAATTTCTGCAGAGTAATGGTTCATAATGGCAATATTATTGCCGTTGAAATGAAATTCACCAAGTCACTTGAATGGATTCATTTCTGATCCAAAAACGCATGGGTTGAAGGTAAAACCATATCAGTGGTTGTTGAGAAAAGTGGCATTAGCCACAACTAAACCAAATATTCCTCAACCTGAAAAAAAAATACCAAAGGATCCTAGAAAAAACGCTTGCATACGAGTCTGCAACACATTGAAACATTTTCATGCCCCCCTGGTAATATCAAACTGTAAAGTACCTACCTACCTAACAACTTCACTTCTGATGGTCATAATCATCATTGTGGCGACTTGGGACAAATATCGTTGCAACAAATATCGTTGCAACAAATATCGTTGCATCAAATTTCGTGACGATTTTTTTTTTTATGTGCCATATGAAAGACATGAAAATGTCAAAAGAATTGTAGGTAAAGGCAGTCGAAAATCAGATTTTAAATAAGTTATTTTTAACCACACTCCTAATTAAAATCTTTCTCCTCCCAAATTAATGCGATCAAAATTCAGGGAGAAATTAATAGAAGAATCCTAAAGTCATCACATCTCAAGAGTGAAAATCATTAAGTCACTACAGTCAGGTGAAATTCACTAAGTCAGGTCCCTTCGTACGAAAAGAACCTTTTTAAGTTAGATGTGAATGCGCCAACCACATGAGGTTCACATGGAAGTAACTAGACATCATGAAGCAGCTGCACACCAAATTTTAACCCTCTAATCCAATTTCTCCCTAGCAAAACGGCTCTCACCACAAACTGAATTTTTCAAATTTGATTTTCTCAAAACTATAATATTTGACTTAGTGAGTTTCTCTTGTAAGCCGACGACATCAAAGTTTTGTTTTTTGCCTGCTTTTAGCAGGTTTTTCAGCTTGTAAGTAATAATTTGTTGAACTGCTTATATATTGTTCTCCAAGTGTAGGTGTTCGTCAAAAGTTGATTACATCCTAGATACGTCCATAATTTATCAGTCTGATGTGACAAACCAAATGTTTTTTATTACAGGGAATTGGTGTTGCCCTGATTCTCTCGCAAGCTTTGCTGGGAATCTACAGTATTGTTGGAGTCTCGTGGATGCTCGTTTACTTTCGAGATTCATTCATAACGAAGCACGACACCTACAGATGGGCCGAACCTTATCTCGGACTGATAGGTAAGTTGTGTTTTCACATTTTGTTAACAACAGTGAAAATAAGTTAGTTTTCCTTGGAAAAAATAATCTCGCCTGAAGAATTTGGATTTTCAACTCTTTCTCAAGTACAACCTACACCTCTTAGGTGCAAGTCTGGTTTGATTTGAGAATGATCGACTTCGACCAAATCTTGCCAGATTTTGTATGTAAAGCGATATCAATCAATCGACCAACCAGATGTGGTGTGTATCGACTAGTCAACTATCGGGACTGGGGACATCCAGAAATATACGCCGTTGCCAGCTTTTAGCACGCTTTTCAGCTAGTCTATACATAAAATACATAATTCACTATACGTAAAAACCCAACCGTAGGTAGGTACGTCTATGTCTCCCTCCTACGTCTCTCCTATGTCCCCCTCTACGTGTCGAAAACTCTATTTCAGAATTAGGAATCTCGATTTCTGTAAATCAGGGTAGTGTCCTAGGACCTACATTGTTTCTGATTTTTATCAATGATCTACCGCAGCACACAAAAAATTTCAGCGTTTTGTTTGCGGATGATTCCATGGTGTTGTGTGCTGATAGTGACATCAGCACGTTGAAATTGAAGTGTGCCATGTCTGTTGATGTTATTTCTAACTGGTTTAAATTGAACGGCTTGGCCGTAAATGACAAGAAGACCCAACAGATCTTCTTTGGCTTGAGGGATTTGTCCTCTATCGATAGAAATCCAGTTCACATGAACACCTTAGGGGTCTTGGTGGATCCAAAATTAAATTGGAAGGACCATTGTGATAGGTTAAATAAATCTTTAAACAGTATAATATTCCTACTGCGCAGTTTATCTGACTACCTGTCCAAAAATGCCGTAATTGCAGCGTATCATGCGGTCTTCCACAGCCGTATGAGTTACTGCATTCTATGCTGGGGCCATGCCCCGTCGGCCAAGATTATTTTTGGTTGCCAGCGTAGAGCGATTCGAGCTTTAACCCGTTTAAACTACAGGGCCGACTGCCGAGCAAAGTTCATCGACTTAAATATTTTGACATTGCCAGGCCAATACGTCCTAAGTTGTCTGGTGTACGTATATGAAAACGGCTCCGAATTCCCAACACCTTCTCATAAATATGATACACGAAATGCACGTATGCAGTCGCTACCTGCATGTAGGCTGAATGCGGCAAGAAGCTCTATTGGTTGGTGGGGGCCAATATTGTTCAACATCCTTATAAAATTCAAAATTTGGAAATTTGAGTATTTTTAAAGCTGCCTGTAAGAGTATTCTTTTGAGCATGGCGCCTTATGACCTAGATGAATACTTTGACAAAATTACAAAATTTTAAATTATATGTTCTACTTAATATTTATGACGTGCATCTGACGGAGGAAGTTTTATAAAAGTACTCTGTTCAAATCATGCTTAATTTTATTATACTAGGTTAGTTCTGGTAGTGATATTTTAATGAGATAATAGTGTAACTGTATTGTGATGTTAGGATTAGGGTACCTAGGTGCATTTTTAATTTGACTGTGTTTGTAGAGTAATATATTTCATATGAGTGTTAATTTTTAATATGTAATTATTGTTGAATTTAAAATTTGTTACTTCTCAGTTTTCATTCTCGTAGTCACTCGAAAAATTGTTTAATGTACCTATCTTCCTGTTATTCTGTTCACATCTTGTTGCATAAATACTTAAATTTACCTATTGTACCTACCGAAATGTGACTATTGAAATACCATTATTGGTTTTGTTCAATAAAAAACTTCATTCATTCATTCTCGAACGTGGAAGACCAGGTTTGACTCCAGGCCGTGAAATCAAACATTTTTTTCCTCATATTTAAGATTTGTTATTGCCTGCTGAAAGCTTGACTTTTCAGATTTGCCTCTGGTGCGCACTCTCAGGGCCGTCTTGTTAATCACTCATTAACATCAATTTAACATCGGGAAAATTGTCATCCCAATTATCCTGCGTCCCCCGTGGGGCCAGGAAGAACTAGCGCCGGTATGACTTCCAATGTCTGGTCTATTTTAAAGTGTGCAGTTGGTGTTGGAAGTAAACTAATTAACACAAATAAGAAGAATTGTATACAAAAAAGGTGTTGTGCACACTATGGTTGACAGGGACAGGAGAAACAATGTACTTATGAGCAACAGCTGCATCATTAACCAAAAAACATAATTGACAACTGCATCACTACAATAACCCTGCGGATGATTTAATATAAACGAAAGCGCTCGGACAAGTAGCGAAAGAGGATCGGCCAACAATAACTCACCCTCAGCCCCAAACAATAGTGATCAACAATCGCCACAAAACCACAACGGAACTTTATTGATAAAAATCTGTTGGCTGGCGCTTCTGTCTCCATGTTATTCAAAACTCCAAATCTCTAATTAGAATTTTTCGGAATTAATTACACAAGAATTCGTTTTTCAGGAGGGTCTAGCTGGAGGTACAACAGCTCGTTCAAATTGGAGGAAACAGTGTCCGACTACTTCAGCGGAATTGTGCTGCAAAGGCAAAACATGGAAAATCCTGCCAGCTCTGGGGGGACCCTCAAGTTTCAGTTGACTTTCAATTTGGCTGTCGTTTGGATGATCGTTTTCATCGCTTTGAGCAAAGGTAATATGAGTAGGTACTAGTATAAGTAATTAAGGCTTAACTTGACAAAGAAAAAGCCAACATATTGTAATAGAACATATTCCAATTCGTAGGAGACCGTCTTCCAACTTATAAGGCCGATCTTCAATTCTTAGGGGACTATCTTCCTATTCATAAGGGCATCCTTCAATTCATAGGGACCTCCATTTCACATTATATTTCTAGTCGTAGATCACTGACAAGTGATTACGTAACTAATTTTAAAATTATTTTACCCTACTAGGTACTACGAACTACTTCGTAGTAAATCTCTAATCAAAAATTCTAAGAAGTTAAAAATAAAATTTAAGAAAAAATCTATTTAAAAAACAAGCTGTTATTATTCGTTGATAACATGAACCAAAAAGTTAAAAACAAATTACCTATAATAAGAAACTCGGTCCTTCAGGCCTCGCCAGTGGACCCCAGGGTGCTTTTCGCTTAGAGCATACGGCTAAAATTCAAGAAACATGGAACATGCTTTAGCCGTGCTTTCTTATTCTGTTTAATTATATTTTTCTATTTAAATTTTTTAAATTCTATTTAACTTTTTAGTTCATTTTATTAGCAAATAATAAAAGCTTGTTTATAAAAAAGTTTTTTTCGCTGTCCAAAAATATGTGACTTAATTTTGATTTTGTTACTTTAAATTTATACAGAATGCTCACCTACTCATGATGATATTACAGGTTTGAAGTCTTATGGTAAAGTGGTCTTCCTGTTCTCGCTGGTGCCGATACTCGGGATGGTCTTCCTGTGTGTCAAGATCATGGGATTGGCTCCCGCGTACCGAAAATCCAGCATAGCTCTTCCTCAAACCGACTGGAGCGAATTCTTCCTCAATTCGAAAGTGAGTTTTTAAAGTATTCAGCAATGTATGATCTCCATTTCTGCTGTCTTTACGTAGAGATGGAGGGAAATCAATACAAGAATCTATTTATTCTTAATAAAACCCCCTGATTGGTGGCCTGGCTTCGCTCAGTTAAACGGGTTCTACACGGTTGGTGAAATATTTGAAAAACAAACAGTAATTTTCAAAATTAGGAAAGAATTACAATCGGAATGTTGGATGCCGCTTTTCTTTCACAGATCTAGAGAAGGTTCAGCATAAAAGTAGGTCCAGGAGTTTTGTAGAGTGAAAAAATTCAACTGCTTGTGAATTTTGTTTAATTTGTATCGTGGAGTGCACAAGTATAATGTGAATTGGGCATTGTCGAATTAAAAGGAGAAAAAGGGAAGAAACTGTAGGTGTTTCCCTACTCACTTAGAATAATTCGGTACCTCCTTAGTGCTTAGATAACTGCCTCAGAACGCCCTACTGCCGCCTAAAGGCACTGCAGAGGAGGGGAGGAGATCTTACCTCATATTAATTACTAGATTACTTAAAATTAGGGAAGGACATCCTAATACCTAAATTTGAAGATTACTCAAAATATCGAGCTAAGACACAGAACACAGACAGAGACAGTTGAAATCAACGTTTTGAGTGGATTCTCTCGAGAGGCAGGTCCACTTCGAAATCCTATTGCTTGCGAGTCTACCAAGGTAGCTTTGTTTTCACTTTTCAAGGACGAAAAAAATAGTTATCCAAAATCAAAATTTTCACTCGCGTTTTGCGTTTTAGACCTTCCTGAACAATTTTGGTTCCGTGTCTGTCTGTCTGTGTGTCTGTCATGAATTCCTTGTAACGCGCATAACTATACGAAGTTATTGTCCGATTTCTATGAAATTTTCAGGGATTGTGTGGGTTGGTGTGTAGACGGTCCCCTATGAACATGATCATCGTCGGACATATAGAAGCGACTGCGCATGCGCAAACGTGAATTCCTTGTAACAGCCATAACTTCCACAATTTCAACCCGATTTCGATGAAATTTTCAGGGATTATGCGGTTTAGGTTGTAGATGATCCCCAATTTTACTGATGTTTTGAGATTAACTACTATGCATCGGATCATCTGTACAATCGCTTATGGATACGGGGAAGCTATGTGCCAACACACACTTGGCATACTTCTTTTTGCTTCCGAGTCTACCAAGGTAGCGGAAGCTTTGTTTTCACTTTTCAAGGTCGAAAAAAAAAGTTCTCCAAAATCAAAATTTTCACTCGCGTTTTGCGTTTTAGACCTTTTTGAACAATTTTGGTTCAGTGTCTGTGTGTCTGTCTGTCTGTCATGAATTCCTTGTAACGCGCATAACTATACGAAGTTATTGTCCGATTTCAATGAAATTTTCAGGGATCGTGCGGGTTGGTGTGTAGACGGTCCCCAATGAAGATCACCACCTTCGGACTGATAGTAGCCACTGCGCATGCGCAAACGTGAATTTCCTTGTAAGGGCCATAACTTCCCTTTTTTCTACCCGATTTCGATGAAATTTTCAGGGATTATGCGGATTAGGCTGTAGATGGTCCCCAATGAAGATCACCACCTTCGGACTGATAGTAGCCACTGCGCATGCGCAAACGTGAATTTCCTTGTAACGTCCTTTATTTCTACATTTTCTATCCGATTTCGATGAAATTTTCAGGGATGTTACAGATTAGTATTTAGATGGTCCCCTATGAAAATCACCACCTTCGGACTGATAGTAGCCACTGCGCATGCGCAAACGTGAATTCCTTGTAACGGCCATAATTTCTGCATTTTCCATCCGATCTCAATGAAATTTTCAGGGATGTTACAGATTAACTTGTTTTGATGTTTTGAGATTAACTACTATGCATCGGATCATCTATACAATCGGGTTATGGATACGAGGAAGCTATGTGCCACACCCACTTGGCAGACGTTTATAAGTCCAACCTTCAGATCCTCATAAGGAGCGAACGGGTTGTCCAACAGAGCTCTAAGTGGTCTCATTCGATTCTAAAAATTATAAAAACTACTTGAATTGATGAAAAAACATTATCTTTATATCAACAATTTATGATCTAGGGCGTATTGAAAATGCCAACCCCTATTTTCCATCCCTCAGAAGTGACCGAAATTAACCAAAAGCTTCTGAGTACAACTAGACCCCAAATAGAGCCTAAATAGGGTCAAAATTTCATTGAAATCGGTCCATGTTAACTAAGGAAAGTTGTGCTAATGGCGGACGGAAAGAGATTTTTAAAATTAGATTTTCGAATTCTAAGAACCTTGAAAAGTAAACAATCAAATTTTGTGGGGAGGAGTACACATTTGTTCATTACTCGATTCCAAAGGTTTTTTATTGAAAATCATTATCCGAAATGCATCCTCCATTTCCTGGTTTGAACAGATGTGGCGCTAAGGACACTTTCTGCAAAGAGCAATTCGCTGGTTTTAGTGGTGCGGTCCTCGACGCCACCGAAAAACTTTGATTTTGGGAATTACGCCCGGCTGAACCATCTATTTGACCGTCTGGGAACTGGTGAGATTTCAAACTCTCCTGTTTTGGTAATGATTTTCAATGAGCCATTGAGATCGAGCAAGAAAGAAAAAACGCTGCAAATTATTACACAAAGGTTTGTCATTTTTCTATACAGATCACTCGTCTGCAAAGCCACCAACCTGAAGAAAAACATCGATTGCATTTCGGTCAGCTAAAATTTGAACGGAGATTTTGTTGTGGTTTACTGATTGGAGGCTAAAAAAAATGCGGACTTCGTATAAATAAACAAATATTTTCCACTCTAGTCAGTCATGTCCTATGGGCGTTTGGCTGTGTGCCCCGGTCGGGGTGTCCTGGTAGGCCTGGGGGCGCCCGTATAGGCGTAAGTCGGGAACCGCCGTGATGGGTGGGTCCGGGCTCGACTGGGTATCCCCTGGCCGGGCTTTGCTGCTCTCGTGCATGGGTGGCTTTTTAGTATTTTTCGTATTTCGCAGTCCCTTTTATCACTAATTTGTTGTTTCATTGGTGTATCACATCTTACTAGGCTTTAAGATTTTTGACCATTGTCAATGCAAATTTATTGTTATACGAAAAATAAAAAAAAAAAAAAAACAAGGCAAGATGCAGAACCTGGCCGTAGAAGCTATTTCATCTCTTGCAGCTCTCCTATTTTTTCGCTTCGGGTTGCAGTTCTTCATCTAATGGCAACATGGGGTTGCCTTCATCCGCTGCCAATATTATGTAGAAAAAGTTTCCGATGAAACACGCAAAAGCGCCACTCAACCATATCGCGTCGTACTTGTCTTTCCACAAAGACACAAATGAGGAAGGGTCTTGAGTTTTCAAAACTGGAAAACAGTAGTTATTGATGAAGGATAAGGGAATCAAGGAGTAGAAGTTGACCAGACCAAAGATCAGTCCAGTCAACCTTCTGTCGACGTCGAAGAAACTGCAAAGACTTCCTTGGAACAGCATGCATCCTACGTGGTTAACGATGATGTATACGGCTAATGTCGTGCCCACTGAGGTTGTGTAGCTCAAGAGTATGTAACACACGCACTGTCCCCATATTGAGATGGAGTTGAAGGTTTTCCGGATGTAGCGAGGAGGGTACTTCTTGTGCGTGATCACTTTGTCCCCGATAGTTCCAACGGCGAATTGAACTAAAGGAATAACGGCATTGATGAAAATTACTGATCCAAAAACTGTCGTGCTGTAAGTGACTCCACGTGTGAACATGTAGGTTTGAAAGAAGATGGTGAAAAACACGAGCTCGAAGATCCAAGTCGTTAAAAACCTTGATATCAAAACGCCGTAGAATGATGGACTTTTGAATAACTCAGGCCATGATACATTCATTTTCTTATTAGGTCCGCTGACAACTATGTTCTTCTCCAACATTAACCTTTCCTTGGCAGTTACGTAGAAACATTTGTTGGGATTAGGGCTTCCGAAGGCGTACCAGCTCACGCACCACAAAGTCCCGCTGTTTCCTACCAGGTAGAAGATGGACGTCCAGGACGACGGGGATTCGTTCAGGAACGTGAAGAGCAGAATGACGACTACATTCGCCAGAGTTGGAGCCGTGAAGACGAGAGAGACAGATCGCCCGAGTTCGGTTCGTGGCGCCCATCGGGCTATGATTGCCATCATTGCTGGGTCTCTCATGCCGTGTACCAGTCCCGTGAGCAGCAACAGAGCTAACAACGTGTCGTAACTCGCATTGACAACCGTCATGGGAATCACGTACGTCAGCGCCGTAATAGACTGCAATGATGCCCAACAAAAGGTACTTCAAGTTAACAAAAAGCGTCAAATATCCGCTGATCAGAGCTCCGCCGAACGATAAAACGATCCAAGCGTTCATGAGAATCGCCTTCTGTTGTGTGGTGTATTGGCGAACGGCCTGCCTGTAGGGATCGTCGAAAAGCGTGTAGTTGCTTACAGTGTCCCAGTCGAGTAAGAAGATGGAAACTCGCGTCGAATGCAGCATGCAGTATTCCACTATTCCACAAATGACTAATAAAAGGATTTGTATGTGTCTGACACCACAAGTGCACTCGAAACCCATGACGAGAGACCAGCTCGTTTCTTCGTCCTCAGAAATCAAATATTTTTATACTCACCGTTCAAATAAGTTTGAAGGATAATATCGGACAAATTGCACGAATTAAAATTCATTTAAATGTGCATCTTGCTAGGATACTCGATGCCTTCTTCGTCTTCTTATACTCGTATTATGTTTTTGATGAGCAAAGGTTGGAACTAAATGCGTTCGATTGAAGGTACTTGGAGACTAAGTGTATCTACCACCTTCGTGGTTTAACCAAATAAGACAATTTTCTATTAGGTAACAAATTTTTATAAAAATGAAGCTATTGCAATGGCCTCAATTTTTAGAATGGAGTTTTTGGAAAAAAAATGTTCACTGAAATCCGTCTTGGAACCTGGAGGACACATCTTAGGGGAATAATTCAATTTCGCTAAAATTAAATCTAAAAAAAAAAAATAAAAAAAAACGTCTGCCCAGTGGGTGTGGCACATAGCCGGAATTTCGAAATTTGCCTTGAAAGGGGGGGGGGGGTTAATGC